>JAUJYZ010000768.1:0-185000 GCA_033675265.1 Actinostola sp. cb2023
CCAAAACACGTGACTATGAATCAACATTGACACAGGGGGAGGGGGAGATATCGATTTTCATATAACATAAATACTAAGAAATATACAGAAATGTCTCAACAAGAAATGCAACGAATTGTAGATACCAGCAGCCATTATAACAGCAGCCCTTTTTCATTGCAATCAGTGAACTGAGCATTAAAATCATATCTCAAATAATTCAGTGAATTACAACTTATTCAATTCACAGTAATTTCAACCTTGGACTTGGATGTGGAAAGCAGTAGACGCTGAAGCAATACAAAAGAATATTAATAACAACTCCTACGTTTTAATTGATACAGATGGCACTGCTCATTCTTTGCTCATTCTTTGCTCGCCAAAATTAAGTAAAACCTCCCCTTTCTAATCCTCACTTTCAAATATCCACATCAATTATTCATATTTATCCCGAATATATAATCCCAAAGCTCATATGAAACTCGCGCGCTGATTGGCTGAGAAGCAAACCGGATGAGAGGGTATTCAGCGTGGAATTGGGTGCTTTGCAAACCGGATGCAATGGGTATTTAGCGTGGAATTGCGAGATGAAAGCGAGGCTGTGGCTAAGTACAAAGGATGGATTGAGAGTTGAAGTCAAATCAATATTTTAGCTTTGTTTGCTCTCATTTGTCATTTGTAAAATTCATTTTCATCGAAGTGAAATTAATGTCACAAACACAGAGTACTGAAAAATCTTTACGCTTTTTCAGTTGTACTTCAAGTGTCTTCTCAACTTAAGCTTAAATATAAACTGAACACGAAAGCAAAGCAAATCGTTTTGAATCTGGCTTTAGCATCTCTAGCACTAAATATAATCGATGTAAAGAAATCTATTAAAGCGAGATGAGAATCGAAGTTTGAAAGAGAGACCACGAAGTACAACGACAGCAAATCATGGCGAACGACATTTTCAGACCGGCATAAAGCAACCACAATATAATAGATTAAGCCAACAGATAAACAACAAAATCAGTCCAATTTAATTCAGCATTTACACCTAGCAAAATCTGTACCTGTAATCATACAAAACTGCAAATTTATCCCGTGTTCCAGTTGTGTTCTCTTTGCTTGTCAGTCGATCGGCTGCCTTTTACTTTGAGCCTTGTGTACTTGTTTTGTACAAGTCATGTAGCTTCACTCACTGAATCAGAGCTATCGCCTCTGCATCTTTATCAATAAATATGGCTTTGAAAGAACTATTTTGCCTGAGAATCTTCAGCATTCAGTAAGGTAGTTAACAAATCCATCAATGTCCTGTGAAATGTTGAAGTTCACTAGATTCAACTTCTCATGCAAGCGGCACTCAGTTCTCTGATCGGATTGAAAGCAACAAGAAACGGTCAGTTGAGAAAATTTGAACGATTTATTTAAGCTCTTAAGTCTTATATGAGGATAGAATAAGTCCGTATTTTCGTGTATTTCCAATTAACTTCTTTGTTAACTGAATAACATCAGAAAAGCATACTTACAGGTTTGACAAGACTGATTCATTGATTGTGAAAACTTGAACTGAACTTCGAGCCTGTCACTGATCACTTTTAGTCTTTTTGGTTGTAAGTTTTCGTTAACTATGAACTGGTTATCCATATCTAAATCTATGGCTGTGTTTCTGTTGTAGATTGACCCTAAATCTAGACGTTAAAACGACTGAAGAAAACAACTTTTGTCTTCAAGTTCATGCAGATAAACTGATTTTAGTATTCAATTTTGCTTGATTCCTATTGGCTAGCGTAGCGAAAGACTGGACACTGCACTGGCTTTCTTAGCGACGCGCTATATAGCAACTCAAGATTGTCTAAAAACTATATATTTTTCAAAACAAAGAGAACGCTATGGGATTCAAGGAAAATTCATTGGCTCGACTCGTGAATTCCACGTGGAATTCACTCGAAAAGGCGATATCGCACTCGTCGCTTCGCGACTTGTGCGATATCGCCTTTTCTCGTGAATTCAACGTGGAATTCCCTCGTCAGCCAATGAATTTACCTATAGAATCATTCATTATTTATATTTAGCACTAATATCCACATCCATTATTCATATTTATCCCGAATATATAATAGAGTCATTCATTATTTATATTTAGCACTAATATCCACATCAATTATTCATATTTATCCCGAATATATAATAGAGTCATTCATTATTTATATTTAGCACTATTTAGTACCTTATATATTATAACCTCCCCTTTCTAGGCCTCACATTCATGTCCACCTACTCATTAACAAATCCTCCCCACTTTCCTCCTCACCTTCCTCCTCCTTCCTCCCCCTTCCTCCCCTTCCTCCCCCGTCCTCCCCCTTCCTCCCCCTAAATTAATTAAAACCTCCCCCTAAACGGGGGTCATGCGGTCCCTCCTATACTACTATCACGGCCATAAGCTGACACAGCCGGAATTTTGATATATTAAGTCCTCCAGAATTGCAGATATATGCTGATGCCATCTCCTCACAAGGTGCACCTCTCGATAACTGCTTTGGCTTTATAGACGGTACTGTCAGGCCCATTTCCCGACCTGGAGAACACCAAAGGGTTGTGTATAACGGTCAAAAACGGGTCCACTCTCTGAAATTCCAATCTATGGCACTACCAAATGGACTAATTGGAAACATGTATGGTCCTGTAGGTAAGGCAAAACACCTGTTTAATTGCTGGTTTGTTTGTGTCATTTATTTATGGGGGGAGGGGAGTTTCCTTTTTCTAAAATGTTTCTCTTTTTTTTGTTTATACCAGAAGGTAAAAAGCATGATGCTGCCATGTTGGTAGATTCTAACCTTCTACATGAACTACAAGCCAATGCCATTTCTCCTACCAGTTCGGTTCATTGCCAGATTTGGCAATATGTGTCACGTGACAAAATGGCGTCCTCTTGAGAAGAAAGGGCTCCCAGTTTTATCATAGATTGCTGCTATAAATACACAGCTATCCCACAATGCACTGCAGTCAAGCAATCTATTGTTATTCATATTACCGTACGTGTCTCTGTTTTGAACACACGCGTTCTCAAGTCCGACATTTTTCGAAAGTTTTCTTCGCGAACAAGGCTTTACGTCAACCATTTTGAGCGTAATTGTACCATATATTGTAAGTTTTCTTCAGATTTGACCGGTATCGAAAAAAATCGGCCTGTAGAAATCGAAAATTTATGAGTTTCTGAATACAACAGTGGAAGTTTTGTTTGGGGGCACGTCGAAAACCTTGGGGGCATCATCATGTAAACATTGAAGGTATGATCGCTGAACTCAAGGACGCCAATGGAGCTAGACGCATGTGATGTGCGATACTTGGATAATTGTTGCCGAATATATGGGTCGTCATTTGGACGAAGAGACATCAAAAAAAGCAAGCCAGCAAAGTTTTGTTCAGTGTTGTTTTGGAAGTCGACGTGGATGTCGAAACAGAGACATGTTCGATTGGACCGATCATGCATCACACGATTGTATTTAAAGCGATGTACTTGGGATCAAACGAAAGCATGTTAGTGAAGTAAGTGACTGACACTGATAGTGCTGAAGAGACCCAGCTAGAATTGTTAATGTTGTTGTATCTAGCAGCATAGATAACTTGACAAGAGAAGAAGTCACTTAGGTTCAGTAGATTACTGGAAAATGTAGAGAAATGTCTCGTTTATTTAGAAGACATCGAAACAAGCGTGGCAATATGCCAAAGGATTTGACAAGCGAGTTGACGAGGACAACATATAAGGCTAGGAAGGTACTGGCACAAGAGAGAAATCAGGAATAACCATAAAAGAAGAATAAAAACTGTATATTGTTGAGAAAAAACTAACTAAAAGCATCTTTCGAGCAGTAAAGTCAGAAATATGATTGCGCGAGAGCTACCGCGGTGTTGATATCTCAAGGTACTTAAGGCCTGGTTCAAAAAGGCAATTTGGAAAATCACATTTCTTGTAATAACTCGCTGCTCTAATTTACTTAGGCACTCATATTTAGGCATAAGGTTATATACAAGATTTGAGACAATTTGGATCTAACAATTGTGACGTCATGTGGTCACGTGACTTTATGGAGGAAAATATAGTTTTTCTTAAATGCGGTCGCGAATTCAATTCACAATGAAATACCTTTTACGTAATAGCGTTAAGGATAACCAGTTAAACAAGATAGCGTCGAGAAAACCTCGGAATTATATATAGTTTAAGAGAAAACTACAGAAATATAATCTGATGAAATGGTCACGTGACCTCTTTTCCGAAATATTCTCCTTGCAAAAAGCGGGAGACAGGTTTTCTAAACGAGGCTTAATAGATGATCATAAACGTGATTATACACAACTATTTGCTTTCACTTTCCTCTTAAACTGGCGACCGCATTTTATATTTTGTTTTAAAAATTCTTTGTCACGTGGTTAACCACGTGATACGCTGTTTTGGATTTCATTCACTTAAATGAGTAGAGGATATAAAAACTCTCAAGCTGTGCCAAGTTTTGTGATGTTTAGTCAAAATGATTAGACATTATAATTTTTTTTCGTTTTTCTGCTATTTAAGGCTTGAACCAGGCCTTAAGTACCTTGAGATGACAGATTGATACCAGGTACCGGAGGTTCCTGTTGATATAGCAACATGATATCCGTGGATTTGATTGGTTAATCAATGCTTACAAAACATTGCCAAATCTGGCAATGAACCGAACTGCCTACTGGTCACCCCATGTGTGTGTACGGTGACCCGGCATATCCCCTCAGATTGCATCTTCAAGCACCATTTCGTCAGGCTGCCTTAACCCTAGGTAGACTCTTCCACAGTCCCCGCTCGGCCGTTGCACTCTCTCGCATAGGGACTGTAATGGTACAATGCCGAAAGGGATTCTGGGTCCAAGAATCTTGGACCCATGATGCCTTGCGAAACGAAAAACAGGGATCCCAACGACGATCAACACGGTTGAGGTTTCCACAGGCAGCCCAAAACAGACATGCATTTATTACGGTATGAGACATCAACACGAACCAACAACTGATAAAATAAGTAACTAAAATATAACAAATATATACATAAATAAAGTCACCTTTATTTACACTTATTTTGTGGTCTTTTTACGAGTCATTTAGTGGAATTTTTAGCCATCTGACCCGTCCCCGTAAGAAAAATGACAAGGCAGGAAATTAAAATAAGCTCCATGGCGAGTGTCGCTCACTCAAATGCTTTTATCTCCGTAGAAAATTCATCCGAAGACCTATCATCCCCAAAGACGGCTAGATCGATAAATTTGCTTTCCATCCATACCTAATTTGTCTCGATGCAAGCGAGAAATTCGCGATAATCCAACATAATTCTACCCAAATCGCCGTCGAGTCGCCGTGTATAAATCCGTACGTGACGTCTTGGCGGTACCGAAACCAACGGTCGTCCTAATCAACCAATAAGAACCTTGATAAGTACTCAGATCTACCAGCCAATCAGAATAACGCTACCATTGTACCATTACAGTCCCTATGCGAGAGAGTGCAACGGCCGAGTGGGGACTGTGGAAGAGTCTTAAACCCTAGGCTCAGTATCCAGCCGCTGGGGTTTCGTGCGCCCGCGATACTCTTCCCCTCACGGCTGGGTGCACGAGCTTGTCCTTTGTTTTTTGTCAACCAATCAGAAATCTGCCCCCCAGTTTTTAGGGGGCATAAATTTAAAATGACGCATAAGATTAAAAATGGCGTGATGGAGAGTTTTGATGCTTGTGAATATGCCCTTGGCTTGAGAAATTTAATTTAGAGTGTTTTAAAGAAAAACAGCGTTTAGTTTTGAAAGAAATTGTTCTGGGAAAGGATGTCTTCGTTGTTCTTCCTAGTGGCTCTGGAAAATCTCTAATTTTCCAAGCTGCTCCACTCGTCTTTGACCTCGTGATATCGCCACTAGTGTCTCTCATGAAATACCAAGTTAACTTCCTTTCATCAAAGGGCATTACAGTTGATTGCTAAGTGATCTAAGTTCAATAACGATCTTTGCCGACTTCATTGTGAACTGGCTTGGTTCAGTGATTATGTCTCGAATTCAAATATTTGACTTGCTAGAATTGCATCTCAAACGAAATGTTAAAAAAAAAAATCCTTTTATTGCGATGTCGTTCATCCTCAAAATCGACTTTGAACTCATAGTTTTGATGAGTTTTTGAAACCATCGTGTTATCAGCTTCAAACATCTACTCTGGTCAATTTCACTTTGAAGTTCCGAAGTTCGTTAGCAAACTTGGGAATTGCGAACGAACTTCGCAATCGGAGCGGCCAAAGTTGTGTGAAATCCACTGTAAAGCGGCTTTCTTTGGAGCAAGAAGATGAGTCTAGCTATGAAATTTGGCGTGTTGTGCAAGATTGAAGACACATTTCCTTGCAAAGACCTCCCGGTTTCCTTTTATTTTCTTCCTGTTTTTGGCAAATGATACAACCACTCTGGTTATTTAGGACAAAGACATTCACACTAAACGACAATCGACATTTCACCGAGCGCGAATAAAGTTTGAGTAAATTGGATTTTCAACCGAATAGAATTTCACTTCCGCTTCCGTTTTTATATTTATCCAAGGAGGATGCGCTACCTATCCCACTAATGCTTTGCGAGCGCGCTTTAGGGCGAACTGATTAACTCGATGATCAAAACAGAGTCGAGGCGGATTTGATACTCATGTTTGTTTGGAGTTTTCGAGGAGATTTCTGTTCGAATGGCCACGCAAAGGTAAGGAAATGGTTTTCTAATACTTACTTTATGTTCACTATCAATATTAGCTTCAGAGTTGCTTTTGTAAATTTTATTTTTATTTTTAAAATTTATCGACATTTTATGAATTTTTTGAGCGCTTCGAAAATGCTCAAGTATCTATCAGAAAACATCAAAAATTCATGTTGAAATTGAAATCATTTGAGAAAATACCCCGTTTTCCTTAAATATGAGTAGATGTTGGTGCTTATTCTTGCGAAGGTCCCCTAAGGTCCCCTCGTTTAAGACCTGAACAGAAGCCATGAATATTGCCTTTTTACGGTCGATCGACTCTTAACAATAACAAATCTATATGGCGTACGTTCGTACACACACATGTACTACGGGAAAATATTGACTGATATTATTGTCTTAGAGATTCCTAAACATTAGAAATATGTTATTTCTGTTATACTTCTTGAGAGATCTTTAGAAACACCACGATTACTCCCGTGAAAGGCATAAAACGCTGCAGAAACCTACAGGAAACATTCCCCACGACAGAAGATCTCTTGCAGCAGAAGCTATACAACAATTGAGTCTTTTTTAACCTTTTATTTTGCCAATTTATTTTTGTTACAAGATATATGAGCTTAATTATACGGTATTAAATATATACATTTGCCACAGATATATAAAAATACACTAATTGCAAACACTAATAATAGAAAACAAAATACTGTAAAAATTATTTATTTATTTAATTCAATATGCAATTACAAAATTCAACAGTATACGCTGTGATCTATCTAGCTCTTGAAATGGCACTTGGCCTTGGTCTTAAATTCCACAAGATTAGAAATCTGCCTTATTGCTAAGGGAAGCTGATTGAATATGCGAGCTCCATTTATACAAGTCTCAGTGGCGAGTGCAGTAACTTATCACTGTTTATTAATAATAGTACTCTATCACTATTTAGTACTAAATTATGTTGCACAGTTAAAAGTGTCTGTACTGTAATGTGAGAGTACTACTAATGTACGATTAGCAGTATACATTCATTATATATTTTTTAATACCCAAAGCTTATTGACCAGTATCTAGTACAAGCTGGGTGAGCATTGTTTTTTTTAATTTTGATGTATTTGCCATTACAGCATCTTTGGAAACCCAAGGGTATATTGTCTCTCATTTCTTGCTCCCAGAAGAATATACCTCTGAGTTTCCAAGGATGCCATCACAGAACTTTGATATATTTTGTTTCAGAGAGTTTCCTAAACACCTCAATACCAACCTTCCATTTTATTATTGGACAACCAATGAACACTACAGAGAAGGTCCACTTGACAACTTTGATGTCAGACATGATGATGATGATGGTGCAGGTGGACAGGCCCACAGAAATATCTTGTTTCTTCACAGGGTACGAAGAAACCAGAGACCAAGTGTGGTCCAATTTGTGACTGGTAGAGCATTTCTACCAGCCAGGAATGCCAGAACTATTAGACAGGAACATCACCATCCTGGGGCTGGTGAAACATCTCCATCTGGTTTCTTGTTCCCCATTGAGAAAAGTAATCAGTAAATAGACTGCCATCAATTACTGAATAAACAATTTATTGAAACCATAACAGCTATATTTATTTAATACATGTATATAGTAGTGAATTAATAAATAAGTTAGTTTTCATGTGATGTCACAAACTGGCATCTTGTATAGGTTAAAATAAATAAATAATGTTTAACATTTGATAAAGGTAAATTATGCTATGTGAAAAGGTCTAAATGTATTAATGATTGATCAACTGCACACTTTGAATCAGTTCATTGCCTAGCATTGCACTTTTCCATTTCTGTAATTTTTGCCTTGGAATAAAACCAACATGTTGCCATGGGCACTTATCATCAATGAAAGATTCTACAATACTGTAATACTGTAGCAATTTTTATCCCTAGGGTTGGTGGGTTCTGAAGTGACTCTGATTTAAATTTCCTTATTCTTACCATCTCTCAGTGCATTCTAGCCTGATTTTCAGACAGCACGGGTCAACCGCTGAGCAATCTTCATGATAACTACTGGGCTTCTCAATGCAAAATGTTCACTAAATAGCTGCCTTGCTTGTTGTTCGTGTTCAATATTATCATCATCACTTGTAATCATTATCATCCTCTAAATATATTAGGGCCTCAATTCATGAATCATCATCTACGTCTCTAGCATGAGATCATTATTCTAGCTAGTGGTTGTTGTACTTGGTTGGTCTGGGTGTTCAGTATTACAGTTCCAGCAGGATTAGACCTGGTACATGTCTAAGATGTACTGTACTTGAAACTCATCATCTTCACCTTTGTAATCAAGGCTTCACATTAGGAGATAGAACACTGTCTTGGGAGGGCATCGAAATCAAAGATTGTTGCCTTCAGAGTTCTGTCCTTGTTCCACCTATACCAAAACCATAGAGCAATTTATTAAGCTTATTGGTATATTATTTGACTAACACTGGCACAGTGAGTACCAGTACTATATAAAGCTTATGTATCCGTATTTTCAATATTCATTCATGGAGAAAACTGTAAGTCTTTTAAGACTTACAGTAATAAATACATAAATACATAAATACATAAAAGGAAAACAAAGTAATATTAAGTAAGACCAGAAGGTTTTAAGCTTTGGACTAAATCTAGAGAATAGTTGAGAGTAACAGAATGATTCTGGACACTGTACTGTACTCGACATTATTAGGGGCGACTTTTTCAACATATTGACTTCAAAACAAGAAAAGGCCGACGTTATGACTTCAATTTACGCATAAAATATAACTTACCGTTATTTCACAGCTGCTTAGGATTTCCAAAAGAACAGGAGACTTGTGATCCTTCAAAATATCCCGCAAAATCGACTGATCGTAGCCGTAGGTGAAGAAACAAATCCTGCTTTCCGTCATTTTCTCAGGGAAACTTATACATTCCAGTACGATATTCACCTCTAAACACGGACAGCTTTCAAGAGAAACGTTTTCTGTGTATTCTACGTCGACAGAATGAAGAAATATATGTTTTTTTCCCTTGAAAACACCGTCTCTCAGAGCTCCTTCCTACAAGAAATCAACGACCGAATGACAAGGTCACGTGACGCGAAAAATTGATAATATAGTTCATTCGCAAAGGATTATGGGATAGGTAGCGCATCCTCCTTGTATTTATCTATGCTAATTATTAAATACGTCACGGACACGCTTTCAAGCCTGTGCGCCCAGCCGTGAGGGGGAGAGTATCGCGGGCGCACGAAACCCCAGCGGCTGGATACTGAGCCTACCTTAACCCCAGCAATGCAAGATTACAATGCTGCTATGAGTTCTGTCAGAATCTCTGTTGAATGGCTCTTTGGGGACGTCATAAATTATTTTAAATTTATGGACTTCAAAAAAAATCTTAAGATTGGTATGAGCAGTGTTGGGAAAATGTACATTGTTTGTGCACTGCTTCATAATGCATTAACATGTCTGTATGGCAATAAAACCTCCGAGTTTTTTTTAACCTTGATCCACCATCACTGCAGTATTATTTCAGATAAGTTACTCCATACATTGTAAAACAATTAAACAACATGGCAGAATGTACACATTTTATGATCATAATAAAATGAGTAGCAATGGTTGGAATCAAGTCTAAAAGTACTGCTCAAATTTGGGGTGGGGCACAAACACTTTAGTTAAAACCCCATACAGGTTTTTACTGTAATTATATTAGTTGGGGACTATATTAAACAATAAAATCCAAACTTGAAATGAAGCTACAAAAATGTAGATATCCATGAAGCTAGGTGTAAATGGAATAAAAATAAAAATAAAAGAAGAAAATGCCATGTCTTTGAAGTTATATAAGGCAAAACTAATTATCCTGATTTCAAACAAATTCATTTTTACATTAAATGGATTTGTTGTCTTTATTATTAAATGAAAACCATACAAACACAAATCAGACATACCTCAATTTTGTGCAACTATTAAAACGGTTATTAAAATAATATCTAGTAATAGTTCAGTCTTAGTGTGCTTATTTAGCAAGTTTCTGTATCATAACCATCAGAGCCTGAGAAATCTGCATTTGCTGTTCAGACTGTTTTCGTAGAAGTTCAAGCTGTAGCTCCTGCTGTTTTGCTCTTTCTTCACTTTCCTTTTTTCGCAGTTCCATTTCTTCTTGACGAAAAGAGTTATCGTTTTGAGCTTTTTCCCTTAGGAATTCATCTACTTCTACGTACCCCGTTCTTCTAGATTTTTTGCCGCCCTCTGTGAGACCTGAGACTGATGCCGAATCACGATCACTACTAGCAGTAGTATCAGTACTAGTACTTGCCTTTCTCTTCGTGCTCATTCGTTCCATCGCTTTCTTTCTTATTGCTTCTGCATCTATTTTATTGGAAGCCTTTTTCTTCTCATTGGCAGACAGACTCTCTTCCTTTTCACACAGCTCTTCTATCAGCACATCTTTTTCTGACATCTCACAGTCGATGCCACTAGCTTTCTCCTCTTCTTGCATGCGTTTCTTGAACTTTGCTTGCAGTAGGTTCCACCGATCTCTGACTCCTCGTTTCTCCTTTATGACGAATTAATTTTGGAATCTCAATCTTGTTGAGTTGGTCATAAATTGATTCCAATATCTTCCCTCGATCTGGGCTACCCTTTTTGAAAGTCACAATCTCACTTACGATCATCTCTCTTAAAAGGAGCACGTCGTGCTCGTCGGTCCATTCCATGGTCCCGTAATCCAAAAATATAAAAACAAGTCAAACAGAGTCAATATTACTGAACACAATTCTGGTTATAGTGGCTCGAATAGCCTCTATAGTAGATAGCGTCCAGTGAATTCAAGTTTGAGAGTCAAGAGTTTGGATAATAAGACATGAAACTATAAATGTATAAGCTTAAGTTAAGTTTTAAAAATCATAAACTTACGGCGGTTGTTTTTTGGAAGCCATCCCTTGAGCTTGGTGTTAACGAAAAACAAATAAAATATATATGAAACTGCCAAAGAAAAAAACCCAAGCGATAAATAAATTATTAAAGCACAAGTGCTGATAAAATTGTATCCACAAATCGTCTTGAAAGTACGAGAAATTTTGAAAAGAATACTCACGTTTTCCACACGACGGCAACATAATACGTATTGCGCGCGCGCTCTACCACAGGAAGTCCATAAAAAAGACGCAAATATCATTTCATTTCATTATTTAGTAGCCTCAAAAGGAATGGTTGGGCTGCCTGTGATATGACCCGTACGGCCCTGCTCGCGCGCTCTTAATAAAACCATTGGGAAAACGTCACGTGGTAAGGGCCGGACGTGTTGACGTAACCGGTCCGTAAAAAGCCGGCCGGCCCTGCTCGATTTTTGTCAGTGAAAAACAACAACATTTGGATACATTTTTTTGATTGGTTCTTCTAGGGTAATCGCGCGTTTGTGTTCTTGAATGATATTTAGTACCAAAATAGTCCATATGAAATGGTCATATGGTAAAATGCTTATTGAGTGAGTTAGGTCGGGCCGGACGGGAAAATATTTGGCTCTCGGTCATTCTGTACTGCCATGACCTCGAGCCAAATATTTTCCCGTCCGGCCCTCCCACTAGCTCAGTCAATAAGTACATAGTACGGACCGAGCAAGCTACGGTGCGGTTCGTGCTGTGCAGTGACCGTATCGCGCCATCGATCATCGTGCGGTAGCGGTATCCAAGCTTTCTGATTGGTTGAGAAATGATTTCGCGCGCTGTGATTGGTTGAATACAATGTGTTCGATTCCGTACCGTGACCGTAACTCCGTACCGTAGGTTTCCCACTCATACGAAAACGACTCTATAGCTTTTCCTTACGTTTCTGTTTTCAGCGGGCCACACGAGAAGTTACGGCCCGCTAATTGACCAATAAGAGCGCGCGTAGTATTTGTGCTATATAATGCTACACTCCATTCTGTGCCTTTTGCCGTTCTTTTGCATGTGCGTTGCACAGCCATACTAATCCATCAGCTGATCTATCTTTACACTCCACTAGCTTCATCACCCCGTTACATTGATAGTTACATTGATGCGTTTGATAGCAAACTCGGCTGTCTGGGATTAGCTTTTCCGCCATCATCCATGCGGCTAATCGTCTGATTTTTTCCGAACATTTGTTCTGTCTAGCTCGTCAAGCTCATCATAGACACCTAACTAATTTGCATCAGTATACCGTATTAATATCTGAGTCAACTCGTCTAATGAATAGTCCATTTCCGAGTTCCTTTTATCTGTGTTTCAAAACGAGTCTACGTGCGAAACCTTTCATATGAAAAATAGTTTTATTTACATGAAAAAGGAATTTTTTTTTGCATACTCGGAAAAGGATTCGCACGTAGACTCGTTTTGAAACATGACTAGATGTTTTATATTTCGATATTTTACCCACCCCTCCCCTATAGAAGGTTTTCATTGACGACTCTGCGGGAGGTTCGCTAAAACCAACTATGTGACGCGTATCCACCTAACGTCTACGCTAGCCTTCGCTACCAGCTCCGCAGCCCTTCCTCTCCCCAGTCCCTCCCTCTCATATCATACATGAGTGTCATTCTCGTACCCAGTGCCCACTCGTCATTTGGTTGGTCGTGGGCTCTGGGAAACCCTGAAATTTTAGCGAATTTCATTGGCTGATGAAATCAACAGACTGATAGTATTTGATTGGTCCATGAGATCAACAAAGATTCAGGGCGCGTTCACACTGGGGTTCTAGATCTCAGATCGATCTAGAAAAAACAATTGCGTTCACACTTGGATCGATCTGAGATCGATCTGAGTCCACTTTGGATTTGCGTTCACACTGGATACTTGAAAAGTTGTTATTTTTGGGAGAATAGGTAAGACGTTGGACTACGACGCAGAAGTCTCGGGTTCGAATCCCAGTCAAATGTAGTATCAATAATTCTTTTTTTTTTTTCTTTCTTTCTTCTGTTTCTCTGAGCTAGATTTGCTCTATGTTGAAAATTTTCAATGTTCGTAGAATGATTTCGTATTAAACTCGTTTTTATATGGTCATGATTCTGCTTATATGTAAATTAGTTGTGAACATGTGAAAACCGCGTAATTCATGAGCAGTACGCTCGAGTGATGCACGTGATTATTCGTGATGTTGTACCACAACATTGCGGGATCATTGGAATCATGTCTTTGCTGCTTCTAAACGCGGCGTAACTGACCAGGCTTAGATGGCGCTGTCTAGTGCAGTCTACACAGCTTTGGTTTGTGCAGGCCGTTTATGGCTTCAACAGAAAAAAACGGCGAGATTACTATTCCGACGCAATGACAAAGGTTATTTAATGGCACAACCTTGCAAAAACACGGCGTTTAAGGTTGATATCACTGATACTCAAGAAGAAGTTGACCTTTCAAATTGATAGGCGGTATTGGGTCTTGCCGAGCAGAGGAAAGAACGGATTCTGGGAAGATACGGTCAGTTTGTGGAGTGACGACAAGCTTTGGGTAGAGAATTTCCGCATGACTAGGAACACTTTCATATTCATATGCCAGGAGTTACGTTTGCACTTAACAAAGAAGGACATACGATTGAGAGGGTCAATCTCAGTTGAAAAACGAGTTGCTATATGTCTTTGGCATTTAGCAACTGGCGAAGATCTACGTTCTTTGGGATGGCGATTTGGCCAAAAGCACAACATGTGAAATAATCAAAGAAGTTTGTAAAGCGATTGTTGAAGTTCTTCTCGCACGTGTTATCAAGTGGCCTTCTGGGAATGAGCTCAAAGCTGTTACCAACGGTTTCAAGACCAGATGGGGATTTCCGCAATGTGCCGGGGCTATTGCCGGGGCAATTGACGAGACCCATATCAAAATTAGTGCCCCACCAGACTGTCCTAACGACTATTACAATCGTAAAGGCGACTACTCTATTGTACTTCAAGCTGTGGTTGATCATGAGTACAGGTAAATTCAATGAAATTAAAGTGTATGAGGAAACTACGCTTTTGACTATTAATAATCACTTACACCTCCCTGGTTGAACTTATGATGGTATTTGATGGTATTTGTGCAACTTAATAGTGGATGTGCTATGTTGCACACTGGAATAACTTTTTTTTTTATGTGTCAATGTGCACAAATTAAATATACCAAAGTTCGTTCTGCAGCTTTAGTCGTACAGGTTCACTAATTGCTGAATATATCATTATTCATGCATGTTTAAGTAGATGAAAGCTAAAATATACAGTCATGTGAGCTACTTTACATATTATATTACTTTATACTCTATATCATATATAGCTAATTGCATAATCGTTGTCGGGTCGAAAGTCATGAAAGCTATGACCAAAAGGAATTCTGGGAAATTAAAACTCTCAAATAACACCATCAAATGATAGACTTTTTTATCCAGACTTGTAGGATCTTAGTTAAATAGCTCATATACCTTCAAAACTACGAGAACATTGAATATATCTGTATGTAATGCGGATCATGAACTGATTTCCCATCCATCCTTGCGGTCTCAGCTTCTATGATTTATGATTTTCAACCCGACAACGACTATGCAATTAGCTATACAGCCCTTTGCAAAAATTATGTAAATCAAGTATATCAGTATATCCATATATCGGGTGCATTATGGGTAATACTATTTTAGAGTTTTTTCCACAAAATATGCAGCAGAGACTTACAAACAACAAACTGGAGACTAAATTACATAACATTCTAGAGTTTCACCAATGTTGCTCGCGTGAAACATCAAGTTAGGGGACTTTTTCAATTACCCATAATGCACCCGATATATGGAGTATACTGATATACTTTTGATTTACATAATTTTTGCAAAGGGCTGTATGTCAAAGTATAAAAGCGATTACAATTTGTTCAGTTAGAGTCAGTTATTTCAAACCTTCATAACTCGCAAATGCGAAGCTCAAATCACAAAATACTGAACCATCCCACTATTCACTTCATATGTAATCGATTTTCAAAACTCGGAAAAAGAAAACATGCTTAACAGTTCTATCTAAGGAGTAAAATAGCTGTTGTTTCCATTATGGGCGATATTGTACGACCTTATTGTACTTGCAGAGCCTGCGTTTGAGTTTGCTGCAATCGCTTGAGCCAGCAGAGCCATGGAATCAGTGAAAGCTTTGCATTCCTTATTGCGCAGCTCCATTTCCATGTCTCTCTGCTCCTTCATGTATTTTGAGAAGTTATCATCTGCTTCTTTCTGTTGTTGCATGAAACCTGTGATTGCTTCTTCAAACTGTGATGTTTTGGACTTCTTCTTTTTCGGCTTTTTACTCGGGCCCCAGGCCGCAGGCCGCCCGAGTTAGAAAATGCGGATTTCGGTAGTAGTAGTTTTGTTCGGCTCCAAAATGACGAGTATGCGACGTATTTAATCGTATCCGGAGTTTCAAGATTACTCAGCAGATTTGAAAAGATAAACGAGAAACAGGACTCAAGTAGATTTTGAATCTTAGTTTTGAAAGCAGCTGTAGATCTTCAAGCTATTAAAAGGTCAGGATTCTAGTTCATCGTTCAATGACTAGAAGTGGTAAAAGGACTAGAAGCTCGCTTAAAAAATATATTTTTTTAAACAAACGCGAGGCCGTTATCGGAACCATCTGACCTATGCAACCTCAAGACGTATCATGTTCGTACTCACCGGACTAATAGTCTCCCTCGTCACTCAACTGTCACTGATTGTCATGACGTCAGAGAAATTATATTGTATTGAAGAAGATGTCCTTGTTTTATTCGACGTTCGAACCGTAACTCGAACCCGAACTCGATTCCAAACTCGACGTTTCGGGATCTGAAGCTAGAGAGGGGGCCTTTACACAAACTCATCAAAATCAAATCAATTGAACTCAAAGTCAAAAGGTAATCAAATGAACTCAAAGGCAAATCAAATGAACTCGACACATACATGTATATACATAGTCTCCCTCGTCACGCAACTGTCAGTCATTGTCAGGTCTCTCCTCGCGCAGCTGACATTGTCCTTGTTCTTCAACCAACTGGCATTCATTTTCAAGTACTTCCTCGAACAACTGACATTTTCCTTTTCACAATGCCCGAGTGAACGCTCATTGAGCGTCTTGTCTTTGGAATGTTCCCGGCCCGTTGCCCTTTTCCTCTTCGGTAGTTGTTGGTCAGGTTGCTCGCCATCCAACTGTTCTGGGTTTTTATGAAATAAAGGTGATCAAACTATGAGTACAGCTGCATATAACTTCTTTAATAGGGGTCCTATTCAACCCGGGTTGAACGCATAAGCCTTGAGTTGGCGTCTCAAATGACTATATACCCTGGGTAGTCTTCCCTGATTTTACTGATAAAGATACGTCATTTATTAATTCGTGAATTCATTATTTAACCGTTTGTTAAGTGCTTTCTTTTACTATAGACACGATCAGTGTCCATCGACTCTGAATACAAGTTTTTTTAAAGGCATAGGCCAGATTGCTTCTTTTTCTACAATACTCAGTGTGGGCTCCTGGTGTGGGCACATACATTTCTTGACGATAAATTTCTTAGTTATATCATTATTTATGTATGTTATTATTATTTGTTGAGTATTTACTTATTTAATAAAATCGATCTATATTTAGGCCCCCCAATGTCAAGAATGCTCCGCGGTCGATCCTGCTACTCTTTGCAAATACAAAAAAAGTAATCATTGTCAATACATACCTGGTGTTGTAGATTCTTTATAAGAACATTTGGGGCACTCGAAAGGGTCAACGTCACTATAGATTCTGACACTTCCAGAATCTCCAATATGAACACCAGAAGTTATCATCTCTACTGGATGGCTACACTGTGGACAGTTCATGACATAGCTTTCTCCTGCACCATATTTTGAAACAACTGATCTGCAATGCATGGAAAGATTTTCAATATTTTTAGCACTGACAATACATGTGTGGTAAATACAAACCTTTGAACCTATCGTATGGTGCCAAGAGTATAATAATTTTATTCCATCAAATACCAACACAGGTACATAGGATAAAGTGCTTACATAAAAGTTCAAAACGTACAGTAACATAAAGAATCTAACAAACTTTTCACAAAATTCCACAAACTTTTCATTGGTGCAGGACATTAAATAATGATATTCATCACCGATTCCATTCGAATGACATAAATTACACTTACGTTCATCGTAAGGGATTTTGTTATAAGAAACTCAGTGGCAACAACATTTCAAAACATAAACGATTGTTTTTGTATATTTGACGTGGGAGAAATGACTCACCATTATCACTATCAGCTAGCCTCATCTGGTGGTGAAGATGGAGTGAGATTATCAAGGTCCGTTACTCTTTGCCAGTGACATGGTTCTCAAATTCAAAAAGGATGAATTCCTAGCAAACAAGAGTAACAAACAGAAGTTGATCAACCTTCTTAGTGACAGGCTTGAGATGGCAGGGTGTACAACTGATCATGCTACATGTGATGCGCCAGATCTACTCATTGTCCAAACTACCGTAACATCTGCCAAATTTATCACTACTGTTCTGGTAGGAGATGACACTGATCTATTTAAAGTTCTTCTCTGCTACCATGCAGACATGAACACGTACGACATCTTTTTCCAGCCTGAGCCAAAGAAGAAGGTACAGACGAAGAAGCTTTGTAAAAGTATGCACACCGGCATATTTTGTTTGTGCACGCAATCCTTGGCTGCGATACAACATCTGGCTGGCATTGGCAAAGGGTTTGCTCTGAAGAAGATACTATCTGATACACATTTTTTCCAGCAAGCTCAAATATTCAATGAGCTAGCTTCTACGGCGAAGGAAACAGTTATCATTACAGGAGAGAAAGCATTCTTATGTCTTTACAATGGAGGATCAGAGCTAAGTCTCGATTCCCTGCGTTATAGTCGTTTCTCATGCCAGAACTGAACGGTAGCCACACGTACCACAAGTGTACAGCCAGAGAGTCTTCCACCTACTTCAGCGGCAGCAGTAGCCTGATTTTCAGACGGCAGGGGGTCATCCGTTTCCTCCTTCTCCCCTCTCGATGACCCCCTGCCGTCTGAAACTGAATCAGGCTACGGCAGCAGCTGCAGCTTATCATTGTCGACGGGTATATCTCCAAATTCAGGAATGGAAGGGAGCAGAACAGCTGCAGCCAGAACACTGGGGTTGGAAGGTAATGGAAGGAAAGCTACTTCCAATACAGACAAACCTACCACCAGCAAGTAACTCATTATTGGAAGTGATCCGTTGCAATTGCAAAACAGATTGCAACACAGCCCGATGTAGCTGCAAGAAGCACAGATTGGATTGTTCAGTCGTTTGCGGGGTTTGCAGAGGTCAAAGCGGTTATACCAACTCACCACGGTGCCAGACCTCAGTTATAGATGAAGACCTATAAGTGAAGGAGAATGAATCCATGGATCATGCTTTCTAAAGGTATGCAGTTTTTGTATATGTAAATGAAAGCGATGTTTTCAAAGTACATTTCACATCATGTTAGAAACTTAATAATCAGGTTTGAATGAATTACTGGTAAATTTCTCAAACTGTGCTTGTGGGTTTCCTGTGGTGAAAATGAACATAGACAAAAAATACAATATAACTTTTTTTACAATAGCTAAAATTTACTTATACTTAAAATATACTTATATGTAGCTTGACGAAATACAAATAAGCAAGGAAAAAATAATGAAGTGAAACAAATTCTGTTGCAATTAGTTGTGGGTTCACCCCAAAAATTTCGTAGCTAGATTGACTGGACTATTATATAAACACGCGTCGGCCATAACGTAGGCAGCACTGCTTATTTATATTTGGTGGTTTCCGTAGCAACGTAATTCTTCAAGTCACGTGATTCGAAACGACAATCAGTACAGTGTATCTTGATAATCCGCCGTTCGGTGTTTAGAAGGCTTCAAAAATGACTCCTTTGATTAAGAAATCGAGCTTAATAAGCAGTAAATCGAACTGTTAGGGGATCGTTGTATTCAGTCGTGTAAAAGTCACAACGAAACGATGTAGAAGAAGCACAACAGCAACGATGTAAAATTTGTATTTTGACGACGAATAGAAGAAGTTCGATGCAGGTACAGTAAGCAATGTAAGTAACGTGTATGTTGGTTGATGAGAATAATGTTTAGAATAATTTGATGTAACATTTGTAAACTATATAAAGCATCTGGGACTTCGCTTTATATAATGTTCGCAATCTATAATCACAACAGCGACATGAGTCAATATAAGTCTAGTTTATACATTGTACAGTAGATCAGAAACGAAAATTATACACTTATCATATGTCTTTAAGTAACTTATACTGCTATATAACTATTAAATACATGATCAGAGCACATATTCACTTCTTTATAATGAACATCATATATAAATATACATATATAACATTCAATTGATTAGGATGTAGATTATAACATTTTATATAAGCTTAAGCTTAAGTTATATAAGCTTTATAGGTAGTAGATTGTATTAGTGTATAAGATCATTTCGAAACTATACAAACTGTAGTTTCACTTTGAAATCAAAAACAAATACGATCGAATTATTTTGCTTGCAAACACACGTCCAAATATTTTGTCACTTCGAATTCTATATAAGCTTACATGTAATACATGTAATGGTAGATTGTTCTTTTGTTTTTAAATAATAAGTGCGTGCTTGTGATATGCTACAGTGCGTTTTCAACACACAAGCTAAGATTAACGTACTATTCAATTCCTTACAATTTGTGAAATGCGAGTATTATTTCCCCTTATATCAGTATATGATTAACTTGGAGATTCTAAAAACCAGGAGGTTTCTTTTAGTGCAAATAAATCAGGATTACAATTGCATATCAGGCCCGTAGCCAGGATTTTTTGAGGGGGGGTGCTCCCCAGGCCAAAGTGGACCAAACTATCAAAATGCACTTATAGGATAGCAGCAATTCATAGAGGGTCCTGAAGGGAGCCTACAAATACCCATTTCCCAGTCGATTAAAAAAAAAATCCCAGTCCCATTGACACGAATTCAAAGAAAATCCCAGTATCGTGGACTCGCTTCCAGCGACCACCCTATTAGATAATTCATCAAACAATTTCCTGATCTCATACTATGTTTCACTATGTTTGCATTTCTAAGGGTGCTTTTTGAAGACTTCCTTGCTTTGAAACGTATTAAAAACCGTTCTCTTTGTTGCTCTATTTGACCTGAATTTTGTGGAATAATAAATGGTTGCAAAAAGAAAAAAAACAATTTCCTCTCTTTTTCACGATTCTTCCCAAGCGTGTTGTGGTTGCATGTGCAGCTTCATCCTCGTCTCCTATGGAAAATGGAAAAAAAAAGTGTTGGGGAACGTTTATCGAGCGCCATAGGCACGAGCCGCTAAATTTTTGAAATCTAGAGTCGGCTCGGAAATGCTATTTCCAGCGTTCTCCAAGAGCTATTTGTGATTTACGCATATTGCTAATTACGTCCTACACTGTCTCGGCAAACCAATGCATATTGAAAAATGTATAAGGCTTATAATAATATGCTGTTTTGCAATACGCTTTCCCATCCCAAAGTGGTTTTGAAATTCCCAGTCCCATTAGCAAAATCCCAGTCCCAGTGGTACAATCCATTTTCCCAGTGTAAAAAAATGGCCATTCCCAGTCAGTCCCATTTAATCACAGACAACCCAAGCTCAATACGTTTGTAAGGGAATGTATGGGGATTTAAAATATGCCGTATTTTATTTGGAAATATTTAATTAAAGTTTGTCAACTTTACCTGTGTTGTATCATTCTGTTGATTTTTGACTCTTGTGTGCAGTTTAGGGGGGAATTTTAATAGGGATTTATTTAACAGAATGACACAACAGGTAAAGTTGACAAACTTTTATTAATTATTTCCAAATAAAATACAGCATATTTTAAATCCCCATACATTCCCTTACAAACGTATTGGGTTGCCTGTGATCCAGCCTCCGTGGGTGTTTGGTGGCAAACAGATTTACCACCTCTTCTAAGTCAAATTCAAAGTTATAATGGATGTGCATGGACAAGTTTGGCGCGCGGTTCGTTCACGGTGGAAAGAGAGTGCAGTCGGTTTTAGTTTGCCAGTGAATAGTGGACCTTTCCCCAAAAAAATGTGGACCTTTGGGGTCTGTGGGGGGGTGCGAACGCACCCCGTGCACCCCCCTGGCTACGGGCCTGCATATAAGGTTATAATGTGTACTGTTTACATCATGAGTGGGAGGGATGGGGTACTGGGTCTGTGTTTGGATAGGGGTGTCCCGCTGGGTCCGTAATCCCTGACCCTATCTAAGACAGCGACATCTTGAAAATTCATACCCTGTTCAAGACAGATCGATATAAATTGGACCCTATCTAAGACTCAAGGGAAATCATATACCCAATTTTAGACAGTTATATTGATAACTTAGTAATAATATTAGTTAGTAGTATCCTATATAGCAAGGCACTTTTTTCAAAAATCAAAATTAAATACCCTATCTAAGACTATAAAAAGTTAAAATTACGATTCTTGTCAGAATTACAGACCCTATTCAAGACAATTTAGGGTGAAATGCTGCCTTGAACCTAGTTGCTTCTTCGGATGGGAAGGGGAGGGGCACAAGAAAGCGCAAAGGAGTACGGGAAGGGAGAAAGAAGGGAAGCGCTTCTCTTCCTCTCTTCTCCCTTCCCTTGCTCCTTTGCGATCCCTTTTGGGATTTGCTTCCCAGTTCTTTTCGCTTTCTCGTCCCCCCACCCCCCTTCCGTCGTCCCTATGTCGTCCCTCCTCCCCCTCCAAAGAAGCGACTGGGTTCGAGGCAGGGTGAAATGTATACCCTATCTAAGACCAAAACCTCAAAAACCGTACCCTATCCAGCGGCACATACCTGTATAGCAAATATACATATAGGAGTAACCATAACACCTAATGTAGCACATTACACCTAATCATGTAATGTACCACAGCACCTAATGTAACAAAACACCTAATGTAGCACAACACCTAATGTAACACAACACCTAATGTAACACAACACCTAATGTAACACAACACCTAATGTAGCACAACACCTAATGTAACACAACACCTAATGTAACACAACACCTAATGTAACCACAGCACCTATTGTAACACAACACCTAATGTAACACAACACCTAATGTAAAACAACACCTAATGTAACACAACACCTAATGTAACACAACACTTAATGTAACACAACACCCAATGTAACACAACACTTAATGTAACACAACACCCAATGTAACACAACACCCAATGTAACACAATACTTAATGTAACACAACACCTAATGTAACACAACACCTTTTTAATTTTGATCATGATATATTTTAACTCCTGTGCATTTCAATAGTGCTTGAAAATGTAGTAACCCAAGTGAATGCCTATATGGCATCTAATTTTTTAAATGTGGGTGCAATTGGGTGATTATTCAAAGTATCCTGCAAGCCTGCATTTTTCTACATACATGTATATACGTATATGCAGCTATTTAAAAAAACGTCGGAATCATATAGGAAAAAGGCGATAGGCAAAAGGCAAGTTTTGTTTGGTTTGCTCCAAATAGTTTAAAAAATTCACAAACTCCTCACATGGATTGAACATTATGGACCTATAGGGTCGTTCTAATTTACTTGATTTAAACATTGCCAGTGTGTTTAGGTTTCGTAATGACCTAACCCCTAGCACCCATGCATCGCCTATCACCTTTGGATGGCTCCGACAACATTTTTTGAAATAGCTGTATAAAGCCTTGCAAATGTCAGCCTGGAGGAGTTTGCATGACCTGCCATGCATGTAGTCAGTCTTTCTGGACATCATGCAAGTAAAACCTTAAATATACCTTGCTCCTCTAATGAGAGCAGTTAATTCTTGAAAGATCAGGCTGTAAAATGAGAAAGTTAGTGCTTACCAATTACAAAAAAAATCCAGAAATTCCGGTTGAGAGGTAAATGGTATTTTTTTTAAGCGCTATTTTGGTTTGACCAAGTGGAAAATTTCCAACATTTTCGATACGTTCGTCTGAAAAGGTAGTCTCAATTTCCCAGTTGGAAATTCCAAATGGTCGGTTTGCTTACCATTTACAAACCCAAGCATTTCATACCAGTTCCAGGCCCTTTTCAATCACTGTCATTTGAATTGGGATTTCATTGGTTGTTTCACAAGTGTTTATTTCCATTCGGGATATTTGCTTACCATTTGAACCTACTAAAAAACAGTTTAGTCGCAAGGATTCTTTCTGGATTTTTTTGGTAAATGGTAAGCACTCAGTGTGTTTGTTCCAAATGGTACTTATTGTAATTTATGCATACATGCATCCACTTAAAGTTCCTTTCAATATCTTTTTCAGAAAACCAAAATGGATGCAACAAATAATTATTAGTAACTTTACAGTTATCTTATACAGCTTATACAACAATGGGTGCAGGTTTGTTTGAAAAAATATTATTATTATTTGTTGTTGTTGTTGTTGTAAACATGATCACCTGCATAATGTCATCCTCATAATCCTAATATCATTATGACAATTGTCATACATTTACTAAATACAATCATTATCATCATCAAAGCATTATGATATCATCTTCATCAGGATCATGATTTAATCATCACTCACTACTTGTCAGGAACCTGTTTTTCATTCAGAATTGGTAGCTTTTATCTTATCTTATCTTCCACATACAAGCACTCCTTTAATCAAATGTCCTCTTTGTATTGTTCAGCATGTACTTGTTTGCCATGCCGTTCCTCCCGTGTGGAACAAGTAAAGATTACCGTCAACAGGTAACATGCTATTTCCGGGGGAGGTACTTGACCCATGTTTGGGTATAGGGGTGCCGCTGAGGGTTTAAAATCCTGACCCTGTTTAGGACAAAAAAAATCTAAAATACCTACCCTGTCTAGGACAACACCCTCTATTTTAGGGCTCTGTTTAGGACAAAGGGCAAAATACACACTGTCTTCTTTTACACAAATTTTTAACGCGTTTTATGTTGACTGATGACCTGCTAAAGACCGGCAAACGTCTTGGATCTCCGATGGCTAAATGCTGGATAAAACCATATTTAACGACGACAATCGTGTATTACCATACCCTGTTTAGGACAGCCTCACATAAAATTATATACATATACCATGTTCAGGACAGCGAGGCCAAAAATGATACCCTGTCCAGCGGCATGTCCCCGTATAGTCCATATATAGTACCCCCCCCCCCCCCCAGGTGCTATTTATACCCAGTAAGCAAATATGAAATGGAAAGAGAAGAAGAGGGAAAAAAAAAAAGAAAGCAAAGCAAAGGTTTCTCTTTTTGTAAAATCGATTGTCAAGTATGTTTTGAGTGCGGAAAGAAAAGACATAAAAAATACGATATATTCTTGTTACTTCTCAAATTGTGAAGGCTTCTGTGTTCAACTTAGCCTGCATGGCCTGCGCAGGGTCGAAGGGGAAGGAAATAAAGGGGGGAGGGGAAGGCTTACTCGGTTCCCTAGACCTGTTTTGCAGCACTCTTACCCTGGGTACCAGATATTATGATTTTCCAGGGGGGGGGGGGGGGCTACTCCCTTTGTCCAAGTGGTAGGGGTGATCGGCGGTCCTTTTAGGGTTGAAAATATTTCCTGTGTGTACCTTTTAGGGTTCCGACACAAAAGTCAGTTACGTAACACGAGTCCGTACCTTTTAGGGTCAATTGAAAGAACAAGAACTATGTAGTCCAGTCACTGATTAAACGATATCAGCACAATCACTTTTTCGCCATATATGGTCATATATGGTCGTACCTTTTAGGGGTTGAAACCAACATGGCTTCAACAGCTCTTTTAATTTATGCGTACCTTTTAGGAGTCGTTTTCAAAACCGACCGCCGATCACCCCTACCACTTGGACAAAGGGAGTACCCCCCCCCCCCCCCCCCCCCCCCGGGATTATTTTGCTCTATTCGCCATGACAAAAACCAAATGATAATCTCTGGGTCTTGAGTTTTGTTAGTCTCCTATGCACCCGTTCTTAGTTTCGGGAGGGAGCACAGGGATCCCGAAACTAAGAACGGGTGCATAGGAGACTAGAGTTTTGTAGGATTCACATAAATGCATTGTGTATTTGTAACTCCATTTACAACTATTTCTGCCATGACCCTTCAAATGACATGACAATCAAATCACTCCAATGAATAACAGGGGTGTCGAATGGTCCCCGCAAAAAGTCAGTCTCGCAAAATTTCGGTCAAATTTCGTGGGTCTCGAAGTCTTGTTTTTTTTTTTCGCAAAAAGCTGTCTCAGTCTCGAATTTTTGAAAACAAAGGAAATCGGTGAAAAAGCGTCCCTCGGGCTCGCAAAAATATGCCTTGTCTCAGAGTCTCGCAAAGTCTCGCCTTGACCATTCGATGGCCCCAATAACCAATAGTACCGGAGATAGGGGTGGTTGTTTTTATAGTAATCCAGATATTAAAGATAGATTGATTACGCTTTCAAGTTCAACTCAAAACCTTGATATCTATCTATCTATCTAGCCAATGACGAAACAAGAACCCTGGCCAACCCTTCTCCTCCTCATTGAAAAGGCAGTTTCTTAGCCAATCAAACGGGTCGAACGGGTGTTTTTAATAAGAGTATTAAGCCCGTACATTTGATCACTATCACATTGGATATGCAGTGAAAACAGACTTAAAACCCGGCATTATTTATTATGTTAAATTGTTCAATGTTTTATAAGTGTAGATATTGTATAGAACCATTGGCTATGAATCTTTAATAGCCGTATTGATCATTCATATTTCACTTGATCGTCCTTTGAAGAACATTTTGTCAAGAGGAAATACAACTGTAGACATTTACCATCCTTATACACCATCTGTAAGTGCTAACCAACTCAAAAACTAAACCATATAGAAAATAGTTTTATCGCAAGCGTTTTTTTAGTTGAGTCGTGCGTGAATACTGCGTTTTTCTGTGTTTTGTTTGGGAGTGTTCGTCATACGACTACAATACAATTAACGTTACTATCAGGTTAGTTTAAGACTTAGTAACATATACACAACAGTTGAATGTTTACTGCATGTATTTCATGCCGAATATTTCAAATATTTGTATTTGATTTGTAAAGGTTTTCTTTATTGCGCTGAGCACTTCTCATGCATTTGTAAACGATTAGCGGGAAAGACAGATCCTTTTGGCGGTGATACAATGAATAATAGATTAAGGAAACCATTCACACTTTTACAACATCGCAATTTCCACCATCTGATATAAACATGATAAACACGTGATATAAACATGATAAACACGTGATATAAACATGATCTACACGTGATATAAACATGGTAACACGTGATATAAACATGATCTACACGTGATATAAACATGGTAAACACGTGATATAAACATGATCTACAAGTGATATAAACATGATAAACACGTGATATAAACATGATCTACACGTGATATAAACATGGTAAACACGTGATATAAACATGATCTACAAGTGATATAAACATGATAAACACGTGATATAAACATGATCTACACGTGATATAAACATGGTAAACACGTGATATAAACATGATCTACAAGTGATATAAACATGATAAACACGTGATATAAACATGATCTACACGTGATATAAACATGGTAAACACGTGATATATAAACATGATCAACACGTGATATAAACATGGTAAACACGTGATATAAACATGATCTACAAGTGATATAAACATGATAAACACGTGATATAAACATGATCAACACGTGATCTAAACATGATCAATAAGTGATATAAACATGATCAACAAGTGATATAAACATGATCAATAAGTGATATAAACATGATCAACAAGTGATATAATCATGATCAATACGTGATATAAACATGATCAACACGTGATATAAACATGATCAACGCGTGATATAAACATGATCAATAAGTGATATAATCATGATCAACACGTGATATAAACATGATATAAACATGATCAACAAGTGATAAACATGATCTACAAGTGATATAAACATCATAAACACGTGATATAAACATGATCAATAAGTGATATAAACATGATCAACAAGTGATATAATCATGATCAACACGTGATATAAACATGATATAAACATGATCAACAAGTGATCAACATGATCTACAAGTGATATAAACATGATAAAACACGTGATATAAACATGATCAATAAGTGATATAAACATGATCAACAAGTGATATAATCATGATCAACACGTGATATAAAACATGATCAACACGTGATATAAACATGATCAACGCGTGATATAAACATGATCAATAAGTGATATAAACATGATCAACAAGTGATATAATCATGATCAACACGTGATATAAACATGATAAACACGTGATATAAACATGATCAACGCGTGATATAAACATGATCAACGCGTGATATAAACATGATCAATAAGTGATATAAACATGATCAATAAGTGATATAAACATGATCAACAAGTGATATAATCATGATCAACACGTGATATAAACATGATAAACACTTGATATAAACATGATCAACAAGTGATATAATCATGATCAACACGTGATATAAACATGATCAATAAGTGATATAAACATGATCAACGCGTGATATAAACATGATCAACAAGTGATATAAACATGATAAACACGTGATATAAACATGATCAACGCGTGATATAAACATGATCAACGCGTGATATAAACATGATAAACACTTGATATAAACATGATCAACAAGTGATATAATCATGATCAACACGTGATATAAACATGATCAATAAGTGATATAAACATGATCAACGCGTGATATAAACATGATCAACAAGTGATATAAACATGATAAACACGTGATATAAACATGATCAACGCGTGATATAAACATGATCAACGCGTGATATAAACATGATCAACAAGTGATATAAACATGATAAACAAGTGATATAAACATGATAAACACGTGATATAAACATGATCAACAAGTGATATAATCATGATCAACACGTGATATAAACATGATATAAACATGATAAACAAGTGATAAACATGATCTACAAGTGATATAAACATGATCAACGCGTGATATAAACATGATCAATAAGTGATATAAACATGATCAACAAGTGATATAATCATGATCAACACGTGATATAAACATGATAAACACGTGATATAAACATGATCAACACGTGATATAAACATGATAAACACGTGATATAAACATGATCAATAAGTGATATAAACATGATCAACGCGTGATATAAACATGATCAATAAGTGATATAAACATGATAAACACGTGATATAAACATGATCAACGCGTGATATAAACATGATCAATAAGTGATATAAACATGATCAACAAGTGATATAAACATGATCAACACGTGATATAAACATGATCAACAAGTGATAAACATGATCTACAAGTGATATAAACATGATAAACACGTGATATAAACATGATCAACAAGTGATATAATCATGATCAACACGTGATATAAACATGATATAAACATGATCAACAAGTGATAAACATGATCTACAAGTGATATCAACATGATAAACACGTGATATAAACATGATCAATAACTGATATAAACATGATCAACAAGTGATATAATCATGATCAACACGTGATATAAACATGATAAACACGTGATATAAACATGATCAACGCGTGATATAAACATGATCAATAAGTGATATAAACATGATCAACAAGTGATATAATCATGATCAACACGTGATATAAACATGATAAACACGTGATATAAACATGATCAACAAGTGATATAATCATGATCAACACGTGATATAAACATAGATATAAACATGATAAACAAGTGATAAACATGATCTACAAGTGATATAAACATGATCAACGCGTGATATAAACATGATCAATAAGTGATATAAAACATGATCAACAAGTGATATAATCATGATCAACACGTGATATAAACATGATAAACACGTGATATAAACATGATCAAACACGTGATATAAACATGATAAACACGTGATATAAACATGATCAATAAGTGATATAAACATGATCAACGCGTGATATAAACATGATCAATAAGTGATATAAACATGATAAACACGTGATATAAACATGATCAACGCGTGATATAAACATGATCAATAAGTGATATAAACATGATCAACAAGTGATATAAACATGATCAACACGTGATATAAACATGATCAACAAGTGATAAACATGATCTACAAGTGATATAAACATGATAAACACGTGATATAAACATGATCAACAAGTGATATAATCATGATCAACACGTGATATAAACATGATATAAACATGATCAACAAGTGATAAACATGATCTACAAGTGATATCAACATGATAAACACGTGATATAAACATGATCAATAACTGATATAAACATGATCAACAAGTGATATAATCATGATCAACACGTGATATAAACATGATAAACACGTGATATAAACATGATCAACGCGTGATATAAACATGATCAATAAGTGATATAAACATGATCAACAAGTGATATAATCATGATCAACACGTGATATAAACATGATCAAAACACGTGATATAAACATGATCAACAAGTGATATAATCATGATCAAACACGTGATATAAACATGATCAATAAGTGATATAAACATGATCAACGCGTGATATAAACATGATCAACAAGTGATATAAACATGATAAACACGTGATATAAACATGATCAACGCGTGATATAAACATGATCAACGCGTGATATAAACATGATCAATAAGTGATATAAACATGATATAAACATGATCAACAAGTGATATAAACATGATCTACAAGTGATATCAACACGTGATATAAACACGTGATATAAACATGATCAATAAAGTGATATAAACATGATCAACAAGTGATATAATCATGATATAAACACGTGATATAAACATGATAAAGACGTGATATAAACATGATCAACGCGTGATATAAACATGATCAATAAGTGATATAAACATGATCAACAAGTGATATAATCATGATCAACACGTGATATAAACATGATAAACACGTGATATAAACATGATCAACAAGTGATATAATCATGATCAACACGTGATATAAACATGATCAATAAGTGATATAAACATGATCAACGCGTGATATAAACATGATCAACAAGTGATATAAACATGATAAACACGTGATATAAACATGATCAACGCGTGATATAAACATGATCAATAAGTGATATCAACATGATCAACAAGTGATATAATCATGATCAACGCGTGATATAAACATGATCAACAAGTGATAAACATGATCTACAAGTGATATAAACATGATAAACACGTGATATAAACATGATCAACAAGTGATATAATCATGATCAACACGTGATATAAACATGATATAAACATGATCAACAAGTGATAAACATGATCTACAAGTGATATAAACATGATAAACACGTGATATAAACATGATCTACAAGTGATATAAACATGATAAACACGTGATATAAACATGATCAATAAGTGATATAAACATGATCAACGCGTGATATAAACATGATCAACAAGTGATATAAACATGATAAACACGTGATATAAACATGATCAACGCGTGATATAAACATGATCAATAAGTGATATCAACATGATCAACAAGTGATATAATCATGATCAACGCGTGATATAAACATGATCAACAAGTGATAAACATGATCTACAAGTGATATAAACATGATAAACACGTGATATAAACATGATCAACAAGTGATATAATCATGATCAACACGTGATATAAACATGATATAAACATGATCAACAAGTGATAAACATGATCTACAAGTGATATAAACATGATAAACACGTGATATAAACATGATCTACAAGTGATATAAACATGATAAACACGTGATATAAACATGATCTATAAGTGATATAAACATGATAAACACGTGATATAAACATGATATAAACATGATCAACAAGTGATATAAACATGATAAACACGTGATATAAGCATGATCAACACGTGATATAAACATGATTAACAAGAGATATAAACATGATCAACACGTGATGTCCTATTTTATTTCGTTTTCTCTCGTCCATCCATAGTTTCTTTCTTTATATCTTTCTTTCTTTCGTCGATTTTTGTTGCTGTTGTTGTTCTCAGTCTCACTTGTTGTTGTTGTTGTTGTTGTTGGTGGTGGTGTTATTTTCTCGATAATTTCTAAGACGTAGTTGCAGTAGTAACTCAATAAATCCTTGACCTGTCATTTTGGATTTGTCGTGCATGACTAGTCCCATTGTGAGGTCATTTGCATATGATTCAAATTCTTCAAATCACTAAACAAAAATTTGACTAATTGAAATTGACTCAGGACTCGTTCGGTGAAAATCCTGCTCCTCAAGCCCTCTGTATCACAACTTGCAGTTGCTAGAATATTCCCGGGCAAGCTAATCCTGTTTTGTAGAACTTGTGTAAACTGCTAACTGCAATGTGCTGTATAAACATGAGCAAAATACGTCGATTTACACAGAGACTGTTGCGAAGAAGGTAATTAGCCTTGTATTTTTTGTAACTAGATGTATGTAGTATAATCTGAGTTCTGTCGAACATATTCTACGTGCTGTCATTCGTATCATTAGTCGTACTGAACGGATTTAATACTGTAAATCAAATAACAAAACTTCAATCTCAATCTCATTCGATGTACAATTTATCTTGTTTACATCACTACCTTGATGCTAGTCTGGTATTCATACAGCTATGAACTGTGTCGTATTATGAGTTAATGAATAAATTAATGAAGATGATGGATGACAAGTCAAAGGTTGTTTACATATATGACAGTATACTGCTATAAATTACAGTATTTAGAGCAATGCAATTACATAACACAGCGATACATAGTGGCGTATGCATGAGATGCTCTCTTTATCAGGGTAGCAAATGAGGGGTTATGATCACGTTTCACGTGCCATTTTTTCGTAAATTCACGACTCAAAAGAATCATTTAAGCCATTTCACGCACGTCTTTCTTGCAAATTCACGGATCACGGTTTTATCTTTTGTTTATGAAGTGTTTTCACGATTCACGCGTCACGTCTAACCCCTTTAATGAGCCTCCTGAGTCACGTAATTCCATCGAATGAATATTTTTTTACTTTGAATCCTGTGGGATAATCTGCAAACCAGTCTAGTTTTTGTGACTACACTTGTCACACTATGTCATCCTGTGAGTAAGTAAAATTAAGTAAATAGTGGAAAGCGAAGATCCCCAAAACGAAGACCCATGATTTTTTAAGAGCTAACAAATCTAAACAATAAAATCATCGTTCGGCAATCTGATTTGTGAGAGAATATCAGTATAGCCGACGTTAGCCTGCGAATACAGCCGTTTTTTTTTGCCGCCAAAAAGCGGCTGTATTCGCAGGCTAACTGTGCGTTGATGATCGGGGTGTTCGTTGTCCAGACTGGAAAACGAAGAACTCGTTCAAACTCTATATAACCGATTGTGTTTGTGTTCTTTACGTGGCTTGTCTTTAATCGTAAAACCTAATTTTGTCGCATTATAAATGCAATTTTATATCCGAACATTTTGTGTAACGTTTTCTGTTACGAGTGTTCTAAGTCGTTTTATCAGATCTGTTCCTTGATGCCCTAAGTAGGGGAGGGCTATGTAAAGGAATTTCTCCTCCTCGGAACCGGCAGGTAAGGGCCGTGGTAACTCAGGCTCTTTTTCACGTTGTGCTTTTTTTTCTGTTACAAGAGTTCGTTAATACGCCTTGAAACAACATATTCCGAGATCAATGGATACCAAACTAAACTTATAAAAACAGATCATAAGTCAAGTTAAAGCACAACGTGAAAAAGAGCCTGAGTTACCACGGCCCTTACCTGCCGGTTCCTTTACATAGCCCTCCCCTACTTAGGGCATCAAGGAACATATTTACCGTGTTTAAATAAACTATACTGATGTATGTATGTATGTATCTGATAAAACGACTTAGAACACCCGTCACAAAAAACGTTACACAAAATGTTCGGGTAAATTGCATTCATAATGCGACAAAATTAGGTTTTACGATTACAGTGTGGACACTCGAACCGTGAACACTTCAAGTTTTTTTCGAACTTTTTTTTTCGAACTTTCTATTGCCTCATAGCCTCTCAAATGCAGCATTGAGTTTTAAATACACTTAGTGATCAAAATAAATCATTTTTCTGATCAATTTGCTCAATCGATAATTTATATATTTGTGTTAGAAAAAAAACTAAGTGTTCACGGTTCGAGTGTCCATACTGTAAAGACAAGCCACGTAAAGAACACAAACACAGCTTAATATACAGTCACCTGTCCTGACCAAGAATGTTCATCTACCTATATTCATGGTGAATCCACGAGAAGGCTTGAGGAAAGAATGATTGAATATTAAGAAAGAGATAAGAAGTCTACGATGCTAAGACACAGCATGAGTACAAAACATGACCACGTAGACATTGAAGATTTTGAGATTTTTTTATTTTATTTTATTTTATTTTATTTTATTTTATTTTATTTATTTTTTATTTTATTTTTATTTTTATTTTATTTATTTTTATTTTTATTTTTACTCTTGGTGGCAAAAACGGAAATTCGCTGAAGCCTTACCGATTAAAGAACAAAGACCTAACTTAAACGAACAGGGACCCCAATCGGTAGCTCTGAAGCTGTTAAATTAGCTTACGTTCCAGACCGTCCGAAATATCATCCAACGATATTCTCTACTATTCTGAAACTACTCGTTATTTTTTTATTTATTCTTCTTTAGTCGTTTTCGAGACCAACATGTCGTCTTCGTAAACGTTTCTGCATACGAAGTCCTTCACTTCGGGAGAGAACTCCTCGCCGTTTTACACTGTTTTCCTAAGGCCGTAGGTTAGCTACATCGGGGCTATAGGTCCGTTCCCGAACAGATGGACGTTCATTCTGTCTTCAGTAATAGTCTTGGACGGATCGTTCTCTTCAAACCATAAGAAGCGCAAGAAATTCCTGTGCTCTTGGTTGACGGTAGAGGGAATGGAACATTATTTTGTTCGATGTCACACTCATTGCGCCAACCCCCCCCCCCCCCCCCCCCCCCCCCCCCCCCCCCCCCCCCTCCGGTCGGTTTTGAAAACGACCCCTAAAAGGTACGCATAAATTAAAAGAGTTCTTGAAGTCATGTTCATTTCGACCCTAAAAGGTACGACCATATATGGCGAAAAAGTGATTGTGCTGATATCGTTTACAGTGTGGACACTCGAACCGTGAACACCTCAAGTTTTTTTCGAACTTTTTTTTTTTCGAACTTTCTATTACCTCATAGCCTCTTAAATGGAGCATTGGGTTTAAATACACTTAGTGATCAAAATAAATCATTTTTCTGATCAATTTGCTCAATCGATAATTTATATATTTGTGTTAGAAAAAAAACTAAGTGTTCATGGTTCGAGTGTCCATACTGTAATCAGTGACTGGACAACATCTTTCTTCTGTTCTTTCATGTTTGTTCAATAAAGAAAATATTAAATAACAATTGACCCTAAAAGATACGGAGTGATGTTACATAACTGACTTTTGAGTCGGAACCCTAAAAAGTACACACAGGAAATATTTTCAACCCTAAAAGGACCGCCGATCACCCCTACCACTTGGACAAAGGGAGTTGTCAGGGCAACTGTCTGGGTTTCCTGTTCTTTGCCCCCTCCTTTGCTGCCTTGCATGAATCAATTGCTTCCTTACTTCCCTTTATTGGTGTAACATGTATTAAGATATTTTGTGTGTTTCCAGGCCTGGTAGCCGTCAGGGAATGGCCGAGAATGGCTCCAGCAAAACGAGAAATGGCTCGACACACATCAACGTTCAACCACCTGACAAAACACAAAACCAACAAGTGATCCATGAAAGCAAACCAATTGAACTATCAAACACTCTCCACATTGGCAAAGAGACAAAAGACAATTCTAATCTCAATGAGAAATATTACAAGGGCAGTCAGTCACAAATAGCCTTATCACCTTCAGGCTCAGCTTTACTTGGTGTAGGACTGGAGGCTAGTTTTGCTTCACTAAGAAGAAGTTCTGCAACTCCTGATTTGGCTAAAACAAATGGAAAACCTAGTGATGTAACCACATCGAAACCAAACAGTGCTGGGTCAAGGTCAACCAACTCCTCGCCACGGTTACCAAGACCACCAACGGTTGAGTCAAAAAGCGTTTCAATTCACGAAAGTGAGGTATAACACTGATAAAACTAACCTCGTTCTCAGGGCCCTCTCATTTTGCAATGGCCTCTTTCTCTAAGTGAAGTGAACTGGCCTGGTGATGAGTTTTTTTGTATACACTCATTTCGATAAAGTTAGTCACCCGTAAAGCTTCGAAGGTGAGACCGATGAGGATCCTGGGTTGGTTAAAATATATGTACCCATGGTCCTTCTTGGTCTCACCTTCAAAGCTTTTTGGGTGACTAACTTTATCGAAATGAGTGTATACAAATCACAAATGTGTGACTGCAAAGAATCAATGGAGTTACTATTTATCAAGTCTGTCGTCCTGTATTCTCTGATTTTTGACAAAATATTAGCAAAGTGACTTTGATTGTTACTTGAATTTACTTCACTACAATGTTCTTGTTTAGAACAAGACCAATAACGTCTCTCATGTCAAAGGTGTGATCCTGAAGGATCATGGGAGTTTCTATTTGCAGCCAAATTGTTTGTGAGCGTCTTGTACCAAACAAAAGCTTTTGTTATAATATTTGTTATATGGAAATCTATATTTAGCTTAATCATTTCAAATAGATAATATTGTATAATAATATTCAAGAAAAAAAATATCGATTCTGATTGACTAAGAGCTGTGCAGTTGAAAGGTTGCAGTGCAAATACCTTTAACAATTTAATTAATTTTCATAAATATTATTAATTGGTAATCAATTTTGAATAATTTGCACTTGTGTGTTTTTCAAAGAGCCTGTACTCTTTGAAAAACACACAAGTTCAAATTATTTCCAAATTGAACTCAAAACCATATGACAATTACCTCTACTAATTCATCTCGGTAAATATTCACCAATAATTACTTCACATTTATTTCTCAGAATTTCACACATTTAAATCAATACAAATTGATGGATGAAATTGGCAAGGTAAGTGTACATGCAGGTCTTGCATTGTCTATAGCCCCTGCAGTACCCCCTGCAGTACCCCCTGCAATACCCCCTGCAATACCCCCTGCAGTACCCCCTGCAATACCCCCTGCAGTACCCCCTGCAATACCCCCAGTTGATAATTGCATTGTTTCTGCAGGGTTCATATGGTGTCGTCAGACTGTGCTACTCGGAGTTTGACCAATCTAATTATGTAAGTATACTTACTTCCCCTCCCTCCCATCCCCCTGCTATCAACTGTAGTAGCCTTGCTTGCTTACTTACTTCCCCTCCCTCCCATCCCCCTGCTATCAACTGTAGTAGCCTTGCTTACTTACTTCCCCTCCCTCCCATCCCCTTGCTATCAACTGTAGTAGCCTTGCTTGCTTACTTACTTCCCCTCCCTCCCATCCCCTTGCTATCAACTGTAGTAGCCTTGTTTGCTTACTTACTTCCCCTCCCTCCCATCCCCCTGCTATCAACTGTAGTAGCCTTGCTTGCTTACTTACTTCCCCTCCCTCCCATCCCCCTGCTATCAACTGTAGTAGCCTTGCTTACTTACTTCCCCTCCCTCCCATCCCCTTGCTATCAACTGTAGTAGCCTTGCTTGCTTACTTACTTCCCCTCCCTCCCATCCCCTTGCTATCAACTGTAGTAGCCTTGCTTGCTTACTTACTTCCCCTCCCTCCCATCCCCCTGCTATCAACTGTAGTAGCCTTGCTTACTTACTTCCCCTCCCTCCCATCCCCCTGCTATCAACTGTAGTAGCCTTGTTTGCTTACTTACTTCCCCTCCCTCCCATCCCCCTGCTATCAACTGTAGTAGCCTTGCTTGCTTACTTACTTCCCCTCCCTCCCATCCCCCTGCTATCAACTGTAGTAGCCTTGCTTACTTACTTCCCCTCCCTCCCATCCCCCTGCTATCAACTGTAGTAGCCTTGCTTGGTTACTTACTTCCCCTCCCTCCCATCTCCCTGCTATCAACTGTAGTAGCCTTGCTTACTTACTTCCCCTCCCTCCCATCCTCCTGCTATCAACTGTAGTAGCCTTGCTTACTTACTTCCCCTCCCTCCCATCCCCCAGCTATCAACTGTAGTAGCCTTGCTTGCTTACTTCCCCTCCCTCCCATCCCCCTGCTATCAACTGTAGTAGCCTTGCTTACTTACTTCCCCTCACTCCCATCCCCTTGCTATCAACTGTAGTAGCCTTGCTTTACTTACTTCCCCTCACTCCCATCCCCCTGCTATCAAGTGTAGTAGCCTTGCTTACTTACTTCCCCTCCCTCCCATTCCCCTGCTATCAACTGTAGTAGCCTTGCTTACCTACTTCCCCTCACTCCCATCCCCTTGCTATCAACTGTAGTAGCCTTGTTTGCTTGCTGACTTACTTCCCCTCCCTGTAGTGTTAACACATCGGACTAGTATCATGAAGCCATATGGGTTCGAGTCCCGCCAAGGCACAAATTATCTCTTTCTAATTATTTCAGTAAACGTTACCAATTATCTTTTCAGGCAATGAAAATCATTTCGAAAAAGCGAATTATGCGTAAAGCAGGTCTCCGTAAGTATTACTTTTTTGTTATTAATTAAGAAACTTTTCCGTGTTCATTTCATGTCTTACTTAGCAAATAAAATGCCACATGGAAACGCTGTGCAATTTCCCACTCTTAAAGTGCCTATAAGCCCAATGTTGTTATAATGAAAATGTATTCTATGTAAAGTGAATTAGTCGCAGGATTTGATACTTCGTGATTTGGAGCTTTGGATATGTGAGTTAGAAGGGTTTGAAATCTCAAAATGCAAATAAAGTGATGTAAGGGGAGGCATCATTGCATGATTATACAAAAAACCCTTGTGCAAATGCATCATTTTTATGGCAAATGCCTCCTAACCTCAATAATGCGAAGCTCAAAGCTCGAACCACCCCAATATATCACTTCATATTGAAGTGATTGCTTCTGAGGCAACTCAGTTAAAGGAGAACTGAAGCCTAATTTTATCTTTAATTACAAACAAAGAGAATGTTGTGTACATTCATTTTCTAAATGAATTTCCAATTGTTTTTATTTTTATGGAGAAGAAACTTGAGTTTTAATTGTAAAAAGACATGGATTACCGCTGAATTGAGCACGGCTCACTTCAGTAATTATTCCCCATGTTTGACGTCACCTATCCCAAGGGAAAGTGCAATCACAATGTAGAGTAATTATAAGTATATTGTATTTTCTTGTACCTGAGAAAATGTGGAAAGCGGATTTTACTATTCCCCATAAACGACGTCACAAACAAAACGATTTGAGCCGACGGTAAAACGGCAAAATGGCGGTTGATATTCCATATTGAACTTAAATTATGCTGATATCTAAGAAAGATTTGCAAAAATTAATACTCAACTGTAATGCTAATATAAGACATATCTAACTTTCTTGAGAAAATAAATTTTGTCTTCAATGATATTTGTATGCGTGCACCGTTTGTGATGGGTTTCCTGTGGTAGGGAGTGCACACACAATATGTATTATATGTTGGGCTCCCTGTGCATTTCCCATAGGATGCGCCCACAGAAATGCAATATTGAAAGACGTCAAGGGTGCCTATACTATGTACATGTAGATGGAGACACCTTAAACACCGTCGTCCATCAGTCTTTACTTTTTTCTTTCCTAGGAAGACCGAATGAGAGAGGCAAAAATCCCGGCCTAGAAAACCTACAACGAGAAATAGCAATATTAAAGAAAATGGACCACCCTAACATTGTACGGCTGTACGAGGTATGACGCACCGCATTATATGTCATTAGCAACACAGGCAGCCCAACTATTATATGTTATTAGCAACACAGGCAGCCCAACTAGTATATGTCATTAACAACACAGGCAGCCCAACTAGTATATGTCATTAACAACACAGGCAGCCCAACTATTATATGTCATTAGCAACACAGGCAGCCCAACTATTATATGTTATTAGCAACACAGGCAGCCCAACTATTATATGTTATTAGCAACACAGGCAGCCCAACTATTATATGTCATTAGCAACACAGGCAGCCCAACTAGTATATGTCATTAACAACACAGGCAGCCCAACTAGTATATGTCATTAACAACACAGGCAGCCCAACTATTATATGTCATTAACAACACAGACAGCCCAACTATTATATGTCATTAACAACACAGGCAGCCCAACTATTATATGTCATTAGCAACACAGGCAGCCCAACTATTATATGTCATTAACAACACAGGCAGCCCAACTATTATATGTCATTAGCAACACAGGCAGCCCAACTATTATATGTCATTAACAACACAGGCAGCCCAACTATTATATGTCATTAGCAACACAGGCAGCCCAACTATTATATGTCATTAACAACACAGGCAGCCCAACTATTATATGTCATTAACAACACAGGCAGCCCAACTAGTATATGTCATTAACAACACAGGCAGCCCAACTATTATATGTCATTAACAACACAGGCAGCCCAACTATTATATGTCATTAACAATACAGGCAGCCCAACCACAGGTAGCCCAAGCTCAGTATCAGTGGCGTAAATACAGTAAATGTATAGGCTTTCTTGTTCTGGTGTACTTGAATAAATAAATAAAAAATCGTTTGCCTTTATTCGACTCGTACTTGTTCCTTGTGTTGTTCTTTACCTCTGTAGGAATTTCTAGGCCATTCCGCTTGAAATTGAGAGAGTTACGGCGGTTTTTAAAAAGAATTCCCTACCAGTAAGAAAATATAGAAGGTAGGTCACTCATGGCCGCCAGCGAACTCACATGGTCCCACTCAAATGCTCGTAAATCTCTCGAAATTAGACATAACGCCAAATTTCTTACGGTAAACTGTAGTCCAATACAAGTCCGATAAATCACACTGCCATTCCCTTCTCTTACTCATCGCTATCTGCATCCAAGAGCAAGGTTTTTGTGACTTTTATCGGCAACATGAACCTCTGTACCTTCAAGTCTGACACGGATTTTGAACGGCCGTACAAAAAATGCACACACCGGGGAGGGACAGAGGTACATTTGACACTTGAATACAATTTCCGTACCCTCCCGTGAGGATTGCAACCATATCTTGTCAGAGATTATAACAAAATCTTTTCTTCGAATTCGTGTTGATTTTCAATACCCCATTGGAATTTGCTCCAAAGGCCTTTTCCTTGAAATCAGAAGCATTAATTTGACAGAAGAAATACTGTAATCTATGATAGAACGAAATTTTATTCAAGTGTCAACTTGATTAGATTATTATATACTGCACGTTCGTATTTTGAACGAGCTTCACGCTCCTGGACGACACGTGTTGAAATAAACTATTGTATTGTATTGTACCTCTGTCCCTCCCCGGTGTGTGCATTTTTTGTACGGCCGTTCAAAATCCGTGTCAGACTTGAAGGTACAGAGGTTCATGTTGCCGATAAAAGTCACAAAAACCTTGCTCTTGGATGCAGATAGCGATGAGTAAGAGAAGGGAATGGCAGTGTGATTTATCGGACTTGTATTGGACTACAGTTTACCGTAAGAAATTTGGCGTTATGTCTAATTTCGAGAGATTTACGAGCATTTGAGTGGGACCATGTGAGTTCGCTGGCGGCCATGAGTGACCTACCTTCTATATTTTCTTACTGGTAGGGAATTCTTTTTAAAAACCGCCGTAACTCTCTCAATTTCAAGCGGAATGGCCTAGAAATTCCTACAGAGGTAAAGAACAACACAAGGAACAAGTACGAGTCGAATAAAGGCAAACGATTTTTTATTTATTTATTCAAGTACACCAGAACAAGAAAGCCTATACATTTACTGTATTTACGCCACTGATACTGAGCTTGGGCTACCTGTGGTTTATACTTAACAAATCCCTCTTGAGTCAGCAGTTGATCGAGAATATATCTCTGTTGAGCAAAACAAAACAAACGAAAGTGAATGACTATTTTGCCATATAGACCGAATGCAAAAATGGCTACCAAACTATTTAAATAGTCAAGATATATATAGTCTTTGGTGGTTTTGGTGTCTAGGAAGGATTTGGTTTCATCTTTCTCAATTTCAACCGTGAATTGGATGTTTAAGGGTTGATTGAGTTCAAATGGAAGTGAAACTCATCAACAAATATCAACGTGACTTATTATCCATGTACTTAAACCACCATTAATTTAGGGGAGTGTGGGGCGGTGGAGAGAGCTATTTCCTCAATATGTTGTATGACAAGATGGCGCTGACCGGCGAGCCCATAGAACACCCGATAATCTGTTGGTAGTGGATGCCCTGATATGTGAAGAAGTTGTTATCAGTCAAGTACAAACTCCAACAGTTTGACAGACTGCATGTTGCCTCTGAGGTTCTCTCCTATTACATTGTCAGTTCACAGCATTACTAGCTGACGAAGGTTGTAGTATCACAACTGAAATGTCCATTCTAATCACTGACAATGTTTCCTTATGTTTAGGTACTGGATGATCCAGCAGAAGATAATCTATATTTAGGTAATAACCTTGAAAACATTTATTTATTGTCATAGAAAACGTATCGAAAGTTTTCCGTTCACACTGACAAGCGTTATCAAATCGTTTGTGATCTGACCGTCCATGCGATGTGAGGCTTTGAAACATTCTGTCTTTTTATAAATGTGTAAATCAAACAAGACCAAAATCAAACTTCAAATCGAGCTAAAAACATGGAATTTAACTCAAAATACTGATCTAAATTTAGATAATAAATTAATACAAAATTACATTGATATTGCTTCATGTGAATATGTACGCATGCGCATTATAACAGTGGTGACGTCAGTGTTTTCGATGCGTTTTCACTGTTTACGATAAATCTCACTTTAGAATGCATTTTCTATCGTTTATTTTTGTCTCATCGTTTACATTTTCACTGAAACAAACACGTATGCATGTGTACGTCATTGTGTTGTTTTGTTATATAATAATAATAATATAGTACTGACCTGACATATGCTAGTCATTGTCAGTAACCTTTTTGTCTTTTTATTTCAGTATTTGAATTAATGGACAAAGGGTAAGTCAAAAATCTATGAACAAAATCATATGATCACTTCATCCAATGGAATTGCTTGTTATATAATCTCGTCTTTCTGCTTGATGCACGTGTATAATATCACTACAAGTCTGAATGAACTTTATTTTAAGAAGGTAAATATAAAAACATTTACAAAATGCACCAGTTTAGCATAGCTAATCTTCCACTGGGCTTTCTGGGTTAACAAAGTCTCTAAGGACAGGATACAGGATATCATGTGATAGTCTTTTCATTTCAATGCTTTATAATAGCAGCCACTGTGAGGCAGCCCAACCATTGCTTCTGACGCTATACTTATAAGATATTTGTATGCACGCGTCTTTTTATGGGTTTCCTGTGGCAGAGCGTGCGCAGTGCATATTATGTTGGGCTCTCTGTCCCGCAAGACCGCCTGCATGTTCAAATGCTCAATACTTCAGTTTGATTAAGATTGATTTTTTAGTCCATTGTCTGATCATCTAAATACTGGTTTGACTGAGTTCCGCTATGTAGATTTATAGTTTTAACTTTTGTTTTCTTTTTCAATCAAACAATAGAGAAGTTATGGAGGTACCAGGCCCCCAGCTGCCACAAGAGGACGCTAGAAATTATTTTAGAGATTTATTATTGGGAATAGAATACTGTAAGTTCATGCAGTTTGTTTGTACAGTTCTTATTTCAATTTAGTAAGCTTTTTATTTGACACATTTTGGGGCATTTGTTAGGCGATGAGAGGTACCTGTATTGGTACATTAGAATTAAGATATGTTGCCATTTTTTTAGTCATATCTAAGTGAGGAAGAGACTTTCATATCTTTCTTATTCTTTTATTCAGTACATTATCAGAAGATTGTTCATCGAGACATTAAACCGTCGAATCTTCTTCTTGGCGACAATGGAAGAATAAAGGTAGTGAAGGCGTGGTCCATCAATCAATGTCATGAAAGATTCCTTTGATTTTTTTTCATCCCTGTTTTGTCTCACAAGCTGCTTTGCAGACTTGATTTGCTAATCTCTAACAAACGAAACTAACCGCAAACGCAAGGTTAACATATGTCAACGCAAAGTAAACACCGGCGTGCATGAGGCGTGCATTTGGAGTTAACGCAAAACAAACGCAGAACAAACCCTGCCAATGTTTGCGTTTGTTTAGCAAAGCAAACCCAAAGCAAACTCTAATGGATTTCATGTTCGAAAGCATTCAAACATCGTTATTTAATCACAGTACAAATTCAGTTCTTCAAGTTTACCGTAAATGTACAAAATAATGCACACACAAAATATTCAATTTTAGCACGCTTCTGCAGCAAACTGAAAGCGAGCAAAATAAGCCTAAACCAAAAGCGATTTCTGTGTCGAAATCTCATTGCCAAAGGACAAGACATTTTAGATAAAAGATGACGATGTTTTCGCAAAGAATGAAAGGAACACAACCAGACTAGACATCGACCAGACACTTGGCGCCTAGCCTGCGTAGCAAGCGCAGTTCTTTTGGGAGAAATTAAAGGGCGAAAAAGTTGTTTTTGATACGAAAATTCAGTTTTGGCCGCGCGAAACCTAAGACGAGTGCAAAAAGCCGGAATTTGCTCCTCTCCCCCTCCCCCTAATTCCAGCTTTTTGCACTCGTCTTAGGTTTCGCGCGGCCAAAACTGAAACACAGCTATCCCAAAACAACTTTTTCGTATCAAAAACAACTTTTTCGCCCTTTAATTTCCCCCAAAAGAAACGCTTGCTACGCAGGCTACTTGGCGCCGAGATGTGTCACGTTACGTCACACAAAGAAATCGTAGCGAATGGCTTCGCAAGCTTTACTCTTCAAAGTCCGAAAAGTCAAATGTACCAGTCGAAGATCAAGAAAATATTTACCTTATTGAGAAATTGCAATCTAATCCGTCCAAATATGACAATTCAGAACCAGAAATCTTCCTTTTGTTTCCTTTGTAATTCACATTTAAGCTTACGTTCGTTCGACCATCGGCTCGGGTTTATTTACTTTGTACTTCTCAAACGCGCGTTTGTTCTGCGTTAACTCCAAACAAACGCAAAGCAAACCCTGGCAAACAATCAATGATGTACGTACTCTTTTATACTTTTATGTTAATTATATGCAAATTTCTGGTACCAATTCCAAATGTTCTCCAAGATAAGCCGCACCCCCAACTTTGGATCGCGATTTTTGAGGAAAATGTGCGGCTTATATGCCGGTGAATACTCTATTATGTATTAGCATAAACCATCCAGCGGTCTATTGCAAATCTTGCATTCTGATTGGTTCGCTACTATTGGTCTATCAGCTCATATACCCCGAGTAGAGGTAAACAAACAAAATGGCGGCTTCGTCGTCGCGTTTTGCTAATGTTTTGGAGGAGTTTCTCGACGAATTATTGTATGTTGCTTGTTTCTGTCATTTTCTACTGACCTACTGGATGGTTTATGCTAAAACAATTAGGGCTACTCGTTCTCGTTTTCCATGAGGATAGTCGACTCGACGCAACGCGCCTTGTTGACTATTGCCTTTTAGTATAAACAAACTAGTGGTCTATCACATATCCTGCAATCTGATTGGCTACGCTACTAGGGGTCTAATAGTGATACATGGCAAAAAAATTCGTACGGCATAGTCGCCGAGCATGCGCAATGGATTGTTTAAAGAGCAAAGAAAGTAACAGAAATTTTATTTAAAAGCATTGGTCACTTCAGAGATTTTCGTCTTTTTCTTGGATCACGAAGTCCCTTCACAGTTCCCAAATATCTATTATTTTTCCTTGAACAAATATCGATAAATTGAGATGTTTTTAAGACAATAACTATGTTTTCTAAGTGGTTCCAAATCTAAATGAAAGTTTTTGCCTTTGAGCTAATCAAATATAACGGCCACCACGAGAAAATCATGAAATTCATGACAAAAATACAGTTAATTGAGCGATTTAAACTAGATAAACACGGTTCCCAAATATCTGAAATGAAAGTTTAATGTCAAAACAAAGTTTTTAGGCACATAAAAATGACTTACACAATGACTTGCTTAGTTCCCTAATCAGCTGAAAATGTAGAAAAATGGTGAAATCGTCTTTGTGCCGAGTAACAAAACAATTGGCGCACGGGAATAGTTCAAAAAGTTGATCGTTTTCGTCCAACATCTTGAAGTCTTCGAAGCTTCGTCCACCATCTTGTATACCCATAATACTCTTCTAAGATAACCACAGGTAACCCAAGCTATAGGTCTATATCAGTACATTATTATAAGAAAATGTATGTGAATCATGTCAATAAAATCAATAAGATAATAACGATAAAATACAATCCTCTAAAAAAGCTGCTTGTATAATTTCCAATCATTCCTTTATTATATGTGAAGATTTGAAGCGATTTGGACGAGAATTGAGCGAGTTATAACCATTTTAAAATTAGCCCTTCTATGATCTTGACTGATACTTGCGCCCGCAATTACTGTCCGCTGACCGTACGAAATTGTTTGCCATGAGTCCCCTATAGCGAATCACCATGGTAATCATTGTCGTGAACGGCGATGAAGCAAGATGGCGGACAAACCCGATAGTTGTTTTCTCGCTATAAAAAGAGCTAAAATAGACCGAGAAACAAATCTCAAGAACAAGAAATGGAAAAAGCACATAAATATAGATGTCTCATTGACAATTCAAGCAAGTTTTCTTTGGCTGTCACTGCAGAAACTGAGCGAGAAACCGGATCGTTAAAGTTGAAGATTTTTCGAATTCGGGCCGATTTTTCAACTTTAGCGAAGACAAAGTCAAAGGGAGTACTGATAGTGATAAAGGTAATAAACGAAGGCTACACACTCTTGACTCGTGTTTTGTTCATTTGTTATTTGATTTATGAAAGTTTTTCAACAAAAGAACCAACTTTTCTGGATTAGTTTTCCATTTGTTGATGGTAAAACTAAACAGCTCGATTAGTTCAGCCAAATGTGTACTTATGACTGGCATAAAATTCTTATTCTTCTTACCTATGCAAATTAAACAAGAAATATTGGTATAAAATTAAGTATGCTAGTTTGTTTATACTAAAACAATTAGACAACTCGCCCTCGTTGTCTATGAGCTAAGATACTATCTGCTCATAGCCAACTCGGACTCGTCTAATTGTTAAATAGAAACCTTGAACTCGTAGTCTAATTGTTAATTATAAATATCCCTATTTATACGAGCAGTCAACAGGCGACTCACAAACTTAATTTTGTCACTCCTATTTAAGATTGCAGACTTTGGAGTATCCGATGTATTTGATGGCGATGATGCGTTACTGTCAAAAACCGCTGGTTCGCCTGCGTTCATGTCACCTGAATCACTTCAAAGTAGGTAGTTAACTCACAAACAATAAACAATAATAAACAAGGCTATTGTCCGGGTCTGTTTTATGGGCTGTCAAAGCTGTTGAGACCAATTTCACACCATAGAACGTTTTCGCATAAGTCGCTTTTTATTTGCTAATGAGTACCGTTAAATGCTAATGTGTAGGAACAATAGAGAAATAAACTATTGTTTCAAATGTTAAACGCTGCGTACATACCAACGTGTAATGTACGAATGTCCAACACAACAGACAACACTAGCAACGAATAAATGTATTTCAAACTTCAACTCATTTTGCTATTGAACATGAATTCGACAGTCTGATCTGAGAGAAATACAAGATCATAAAACATCAACATAAAACTTACCTACGATTTCAAAAAACACTTTTTAAGGCATGTTTATAACCCTAACTATAATTGTTAATTCATACTACAAAACATGTTCACAACTGTACCGTAATGTAGCCTGCATATGTATTATATGTTATTTTAGCTTAACCTTATTGATTTGCAAGGATGACACACAACTACAGCAATTCACGCGTATAACAGTCTACTTATGACTATGAAAGTTTATTATATCATATGGGAACAAAACATGGCTCGTTTACTGGTTTACTTCTTCTTTCTACTTCTTCATTTTATCCAATACAGAGTCAACTTTTGAAAGTAAGCCCTTGACACTGTCCATCGTGTCCATCGCTTTGTCACACATGTTTTTGTGAGCCACTTGTGCCTCTCTCGCTACGTCTATTTTCCTCTTCTTCTTCTCTGCTCGCAGTTCGCTTTCTTCATCTTCACTGTTTGATGACGACCTGACAAATTCATTGTCGAGTTTTCTCTGCGCTGCTTCCATTTTGCGTTCGCTTGGTGTCCTGATCCGTCTCGAAAACTTCGTTTTACTGGCAATCAACGCAGGCGTTTCGTCTATGGCCGTTGACGCAGTAGAAGGAGTTGAGGTTGAAGGTTGTGGTATTTGTAGTGCGTTTTTTATTATTCTTTTCATTCGTCGAGTCAAATGTTCGTCTGGATACTCCAAGTACATGTGTACTACGTGGTCCGGCAGTCCACCCTCCATTAGCCTCCGCTTGGCGAACATTAATACCTTGTTCCATTCTTTTCCATCACATCGGTTGTAGCATTGAACAACAAACTTTTTCTCTTTTTCTCCGACAGAAACGTGCTTCCTTTGTGCGGCTGTATAAGCAAAAGTATAGAAGCAATTTAATGGGGTGCAGAGTGGATTTACAGATATATGCATGGTTGCTTTACCTGTATCACACGTATCACCTCGATCCCCGTATCTGTAGCGTTATCCCATGGGCGCCATAAACTGGACATTGTGGCTGGCCTTCAGCTTCAGCTGCACTTGCCTGTACTACGCGTTCTTGCAAAAGGTTTTTTTTTTCTAATCTAGCGTAGCTATCTTGCGTCAGTACACTTACACGCTGGTATGTATGCAGTGACAAATTTAAACAATAGCTTAAAATTTTGAACAATTTTCATTCGCGGTATTTCTGGTCATTATTAGGTATGGATGTACCAGATATTCATGCTGTACTTTTAAATATTTTAGCATTTTTACTTTACACTACAGCCTCCGCTAGAGCCAGGAAACATATTTCCTTTACAACTACGTTTACTACCAAATTTTCGTGGACATCCTTTCTACGGTCGAGATGTTTTCTCACTTATATCAAGACAGCCATGGCTATTTTGTAGAAACACTGGCGAGACTCCAGGCTCATTTTTGAGGATAGCAACTGACCTTTCACCGGCTCTATTTCGTGTAACAATCAATGGACGTCCACGTGTTCGTCAACGTCGACAGAAAATAAGCATGATAAACCAAGTTTTACTTGCATTTATGTGGCTAAGAAAATATCAACATGTTGAGAGTCTTGCTCTGTGGTTTGATATTGACCCATCGTCTGTCGTGCGCATTATATATAAAATTTTGCCAGAACTGTGGCACTATTTCCAAAATCAGATCCGATGGCCAAACCTCCAAGAATGGGCAAACCTTATGGGAAACTGGCCAGATTTTCCAAATGCTGTAGGTGCAATAGATGCCACACCTCATGAGATTTATTGTCCCCACACCGAACCACAACGGCCATTCTACAGTGGTCATCGACATTATCACTGTATGAACACTCAACTGATAACAGATAACGAGGGACACCTACGATTTGTACAGGCAGGATTTTTAGGAAGTACGCATGATGCTTTGTCCTTTAGACTGATGACACCTATTGGACCAGGACAGCAGTTGGATCTGCCTCCGAATGCAAAGCTATTGGCCGATAGGGCGTACCCAGACGGCGGCCCGCTGATGACAGCAATCCGTGCAAACCAGATACCTTTACTCAATCACAGATATAGAAGGCGTGCGCGGAAGTTCAACAGGTGTCTATCGAAGAGAAGAGTAAAAGTGGAACATGTCTTTAAAGAGATGAAAACATACAAAGCTATAGGACAGATATGGCGACATCCCAGATGGCTAATGCCGATTTGTGTGGAATTGGTTGCTTTTTTGTCTGAAAGGCGGGTTAGACTCTTCAAAAGCATTTGAATAAAATTTGAATTGCAGCAAGTTCCCGAAAAATTGGTGAAAAATTATAGTACCGGTAATCGTAGAGCCTAGTTTCCAACCTCGTCCCCAGGGCCCTCTCTTCTCGCTATTTTCAAAATGGCGGACGCTCGAGAGAAGACCCTGGTGTAGGCTGAACTAAAACGCATTTTGATTGGATAACACAACAAGCCTTCTAATTGGTCCATATCGAAGGTTGCTAAATATAGCATAAACTAGTCTACCCACAGGTAGCCCAAGCTCAGTATCAGTGGCGTAAATACAGTAAATGTATAGGCTTTCTTGTTCTGGTGTACTTGAATAAATAAATAAAAAATCGTTTGCCTTTAATCGACTCGTACTTGTTCCTTGTGTTGTTCTTTACCTCTGTAGGAATTTCTAGGCCATTCCGCTTGAAATTGAGAGAGTTACGGCGGTTTAAAAAAAAAAATCCCTACCAGTAAGAAAATATAGAAGGTAGGTCACTCATGGCCGCCAGCGAACTCACATGGTCCCACTCAAATGCTCGTAAATCTCTCGAAACTAGACATAACGCCAAATTTCTTTCGGTAAACTGTAGTCCAATACAAGTCCGATAAATCACACTGCCATTCCCTTCTTTTACTCATCGCTATCTGCATCCAAGAGCAAGGTTTTTGTGACTTTTATCGGCAACATGAACCTCTGTACCTTCAAGTCTGACACGGATTTTGAACGGCCGTACAAAAAATGCACACACCGGGGAGGGCCGCCCGGGGAGGGACAGAGGTACAATACAATACAATAGTTTATTTCAACACGTGTCGTCCAGGAGCGTGAAGCTCGTTCAAAATACGAACGTGCAGTATATAATAATCTAATCAAGTTGACACTTGAATAAAATTTCGTTCTATCATAGATTACAGTATTTCTTCTGTCAAATTAATGCTTCTGATTTCAAGGAAAAGGCCTTTGGAGCAAATTCCAAATGGGGTATTGAAAATCAACACGAATTCGAAGAAAAGATTTTGTTATAATCTCTGACAAGATATGGTTGCAATCCTCACGGGAGGGTACGGAAATTGTATTCAAGTGTCAAATGTACCTCTGTCCCTCCCCGGTGTGTGCATTTTTTGTACGGCCGTTCAAAATCCGTGTCAGACTTGAAGGTACAGAGGTTCATGTTGCCGATAAAAGTCACAAAAACCTTGCTCTTGGATGCAGATAGCGATGAGTAAGAGAAGGGAATGGCAGTGTGATTTATCGGACTTGTATTGGACTACAGTTTACCGTAAGAAATTTGGCGTTATGTCTAATTTCGAGAGATTTACGAGCATTTGAGTGGGACCATGTGAGTTCGCTGGCGGCCATGAGTGACCTACCTTCTATATTTTCTTACTGGTAGGGAATTCTTTTTAAAAACCGCCGTAACTCTCTCAATTTCAAGCGGAATGGCCTAGAAATTCCTACAGAGGTAAAGAACAACACAAGGAACAAGTACGAGTCGAATAAAGGCAAACGATTTTTTATTTATTTATTCAAGTACACCAGAACAAGAAAGCCTATACATTTACTGTATTTACGCCACTGATACTGAGCTTGGGCTACCTGTGTATAAACCAGAGATCTGCAGAGAGCAAACATTTAGAGTTACGCGGTTCAGTTGGCGGGGCATTTCGCTAAACATAATGTAAAGTGACACATTTGCAGTTGTTGCTTAATACAGGTTAAGTTTACAGTATTTGACTGCAAGACATATAATAGTTGGGCTGCCTGTGTTGTTAATGACATACAATAGTTGGGCTGCCTGTGTTGTTAATGACATATAATAGTTGGGCTGCCTGTGTTGTTAATGACATATAATAGTTGGGCTGCCTGTGTTGTTAATGACATATAATAGTTGGGCTGCCTGTGTTGTTAATTACATATAATAGTTGGGCTGCCTGTGTTGTTAATGACATATAATAGTTGGGCTGCCTGTATTGTTAATGACATATAATAGTTGGGCTGTCTGTGTTGTTAATGACATATAATAGTTGGGCTGCCTGTGTTGTTAATGACATATACTAGTTGGGCTGCCTGTATTGTTAATGACATATAATAGTTGGGCTGTCTGTGTTGTTAATGACATATAATAGTTGGGCTGCCTGTATTGTTAATGACATATAATAGTTGGGCTGTCTGTGTTGTTAATGACATATAATAGTTGGGCTGCCTGTATTGTTAATGATATATAATAGTTGGGCTGCCTGTGTTGTTAATGACATATAATAGTTGGGCTGCCTGTATTGTTAATGACATATACTAGTTGGGCTGCCTGTGTTGTTAATGACATATAATAGTTGGGCTGCCTGTGTTGTTAATGACATATACTAGTTGGGCTGCCTGTATTGTTAATGACATATAATAGTTGGGCTGCCTGTGTTGTTAATGACATATAATAGTTGGGCTGCCTGTGTTGTTAATGACATATACTAGTTGGGCTGCCTGTGTTGTTAATGACATATAATAGTTGGGCTGCCTGTGTTGTTAATGACATATATATAGTTGGGCTGCCTGTGTTGCTAATGACATATAATAGTTGGGCTGCCTGTGTTGTTAATGACATACAATAGTTGGGCTGCCTGTGTTGTTAATGACATATAATAGTTGGGCTGCCTGTGTTGTTAATGACATATAATAGTTGGGCTGCCTGTGTTGTTAATGACATATAATAGTTGGGCTGCCTGTGTTGTTAATTACATATAATAGTTGGGCTGCCTGTGTTGTTAATGACATATAATAGTTGGGCTGCCTGTATTGTTAATGACATATAATAGTTGGGCTGTCTGTGTTGTTAATGACATATACTAGTTAGGGCTGCCTGTATTGTTAATGACATATAATAGTTGGGCTGTCTGTGTTGTTAATGACATATAATAGTTGGGCTGCCTGTATTGTTAATGACATATAATAGTTGGGCTGTCTGTGTTGTTAATGACATATAATAGTTGGGCTGCCTGTATTGTTAATGATATATAATAGTTGGGCTGCCTGTGTTGTTAATGACATATAATAGTGGGGCTGCCTGTATTGTTAATGACATATACTAGTTGGGCTGCCTGTGTTGTTAATGACATATAATAGTTGGGCTGCCTGTGTTGTTAATGACATATACTAGTTGGGCTGCCTGTATTGTTAATGACATATAATAGTTGGGCTGCCTGTGTGTTGTTAATGACATATAATAGTTGGGCTGCCTGTGTTGTTAATGACATATAATAGTTGGGCTGCCTGTGTTGTTAATGACATATACTAGTTGGGCTGCCTGTGTTGTTAATGACATATAATAGTTGGGCTGCCTGTGTTGTTAATGACATATAATAGTTGGGCTGCCTGTGTTGCTAATGACATATAATAGTTGGGCTGCCTGTGTTGTTAATGACATACAATAGTTGGGCTGCCTGTGTTGTTAATGACATATACTAGTTGGGCTGCCTGTATTGTTAATGACATATAATAGTTGGGCTGTCTGTGTTGTTAATGACATATAATAGTTGGGCTGCCTGTATTGTTAATGACATATAATAGTTGGGCTGTCTGTGTTGTTAATGACATATAATAGTTGGGCTGCCTGTATTGTTAATGATATATAATAGTTGGGCTGCCTGTGTTGTTAATGACATATAATAGTTGGGCTGCCTGTATTGTTAATGACATATACTAGTTGGGCTGCCTGTGTTGTTAATGACATATAATAGTTGGGCTGCCTGTGTTGTTAATGACATATACTAGTTGGGCTGCCTGTATTGTTAATGACATATAATAGTTGGGCTGCCTGTGTTGTTAATGACATATAATAGTTGTGCTGCCTGTGTTGTTAATGACATATACTAGTTGGGCTGCCTGTGTTGTTAATGACATATAATAGTTGGGCTGCCTGTGTTGTTAATGACATATAATAGTTGGGCTGCCTGTGTTGCTAATGACATATAATAGTTGGGCTGCCTGTGTTGTTAATGACATATAATAGTTGGGCTGCCTGTGTTGTTAATGACATATAATAGTTGGGCTGCCTGTGTTGCTAATGACATATAATAGTTGGGCTGCCTGTGTTGTTAATGACATATAATAGTTGGGCTGTCTGTGTTGTTAATGACATATAATAGTTGGGCTGCCTGTGTTGTTAATGACATATACTAGTTGGGCTGCCTGTGTTGTTAATGACATATACTAGTTGGGCTGCCTGTGTTGCTAATGACATATAATAGTTGGGCTGCCTGTGTTGCTAATAACATATAATAGTTGGGCTGCCTGTGTTGCTAATAACATATAATAGTTGGGCTGCCTGTGTTGCTAATGGATGCAGATAGCGATGAGTAAGAGAAGGGAATGGCAGTGTGATTTATCGGACTTGTATTGGACTACAGTTTACCGTAAGAAATTTGGCGTTATGTCTAATTTCGAGAGATTTACGAGCATTTGAGTGGGACCATGTGAGTTCGCTGGCGGCCATGAGTGACCTACCTTCTATATTTTCTTACTGGTAGGGAATTCTTTTTAAAAACCGCCGTAACTCTCTCAATTTCAAGCGGAATGGCCTAGAAATTCCTACAGAGGTAAAGAACAACACAAGGAACAAGTACGAGTCGAATAAAGGCAAACGATTTTTTATTTATTTATTCAAGTACACCAGAACAAGAAAGCCTATACATTTACTGTATTTACGCCACTGCTTAATACAGGTTAAGTGTTACAGACTATATATAGTTGGGCTGCCTGATTGTTGTTAATGACATATAATAGTTGGGCTGCCTGTGTTGTTAATGACATATAAATGGGCTGAGCTTGGGCTACCTGTGGTCTACCTAATAGGTACAAAATGCTGCCATTGAGGAAAACCGATTAATTAGAACGACTGTCGATTAGAAACTGTAGAGTAGCTTTGAGTTGATAAAGATATGTCAGATATGTCTGAATCCAATGAAGTGTCATGTACGCGGTGTTGAAATGATTTTTAAATATTAAGAGGATATTTATTTGAACATCGCGTAATATCCGCGAAAAGCGCCAAAAACGAGCGCTTTTGAACAGTTTGACTTTCGATTTTCGCTTTGGATTAACACTCTAATTTTATTTTAACTAAGCATAAACTATTAAAAACAAAGTAAATTGTTTGTTTAAAGCTGTTTTAGCGTTGTACAAAGCCATTTTCCTGCTTTTTTTCCCCAAATTTTAGCTAATTCAGGGGAAAACATCAGCAATACTAGCAAACTGATACAGATCTAGCCCATGTGGACAGTTTTCAAATCAAATTTTCACTTTGGATTAACACTCTAATTTCACTTTTACCGGTCAAAAAACATCCCAAATAGCTTGAACTCTTTGCTAAAGCAGTTTTAGCCTTGTACAAAACGTATTCTCCATGCTATTGGTTTTTGGCGCTCGATACGCGCGTTCGTAAAAAATATCCTCTTAATATGTAAAAAAAATGCCGAACATAATTTATTGCGTAGATGTGACACTTTATTGATTATTTCGATCTAGACAGCATTGTTTCATAACACTAAGGAAATGAAGCGAATATAAAACAATATTAGACCACGTAGAAGAACAGTGATCCAGATCTCCCCAAAATCCTGCACGAGTTGTAGTTGCCGGTTTCACCACAAGACATTTTTAATAACAGAAAAAAATCAAAGAATAACGGGGTAAGAATTAAAAATAAGACGTCTTGCTCGATCGATAGAGCAAAAATTCAGAAACCAATAAAAGGAAAACAATATAAGGGTGCGTTCGATTGACTCTATTCCAGAATAGGAATACACGGAATAAACACTTGGATGCACATTTAACTGATTCCAAACTGTTCCTTGTAACTTTATAATGATCCAACAAGGAATCGTTTCATTTTACAGTGGATAGTAGCTGCCTGACAGCGATTTAGGGATGTTATTTCGTCTATTCCTATTCTGGAATAAGGTCAATCGAACGCACCCTAAGAAACGATTTGAAAACAAAACATGTAAATGATGTATTTTACTCAACTTCGATCGCTAGAATGCCGCAAGAGCACGAGGTGACACAGGAAGACCATGAGTATATATATACGAAAGAGTGTGCAATGCATTGTGGTTAACAAATGATGCATTGTGGTTAAAAAATAAAATCGAGAATTTAGTCCCCGTACGGATTAGGTTTGCTGCCTTGCTCGCTCGCTCCAGGCTCGCTCGCTGCGGCAGCAATTAAAATTCGAATCATCGAGTGAATTTATAGTTTCAACGGATAGTTCTTTTCTGGTCCCAAATGTATCGAATTAGGAAGATCGAAGCCGCTGCAAGTGATGTGTGAGTGTTATCGAAGGGTGTTCGGAAAACTAAGACCCCCGAAACTAAGACCCTAAGACCCTAAGACCCTAAGATCCTAAGACCCTAAGAAATTATAAAATGTCCAAATCAGGCAAATCCAATGTTCTGTACTTTAATATTAATTGGGTGACGTTCAGCTCGGCTAGTTCAAAAAAGTTTGAGTGATATAAATGTGCGGCCGGGATGATATGCCGAATAGGACTTAAAATATCCAGTCTTTTCGACCTTTTCGGCTTTCCATGAATAAAACCACCCCCAGAAAAACAGCTTCTTACTTTGAGGAGTAAAATTCACGTATCCAGTGGTTTTCCAGTGGCAGTTTTTCAAATCAATCAGTCAAGATAAGTCATGTCTTACGGCAGCGACAAAGCAGCCGCCATCTTTGACACAGGTAACCCATACACACAATATACAAGAACTATTTTTCCAATTAGTTACAGTGCGAATCGAAAAACCGTGGGCACCCAGAAATAATTCAAAAATCGTTTATTTTCCGTTGAACAATCAGAAACGACTCTCTAACCGCAAGAAATTTATCTGACTACAAATCAGTCGAACTTCTTGCAGTTAGAGAGTTGTTTCTGATTGTTTAACGAACGATAAACGATTTCTGAAATATTTCTGGGTGCCCACGGTTTTTCGATTCGCACTGTAATTTCATTCTTGAATGACATATTTACATATTAAATCCATCTTCTTGATGTTTTAAACCGCGTATGGTTCTTTTGGTTGATAAGTCTAAAGGAGGAACGCTGTTTCCTTCCATTAGGACCGGCTCTATGGGTTTCCTGTGGTAGGGCATAATTGTGTTTGGGTTACCTGTGTTAAATATGGCGGCTACTGCATATCCGTCGGAACTTTATATCTTGCCAACTGATTTGAAAAACGACCACTGGAAAACCACTGGACACGTGAATTTTACTCCTCAAAGTAAGAAGCTGTTATTCTGGGGGTGGTTTTATTCATGGAAAGCCGAAAAGACAGGATATTTTAAGTCCTATTCGATATCATCGAGCCAACTATCACCGGCTCAGACGGCAGAGAAACTCATGGAATTTTGAAGCTATACGTGGTGCGACACAGCCTTTCCTCTGTTCTCTTCTTTTTTTATTAAAGTACAGAACATTGGATTTGCCTGATTTGGACATTTTATAATTTCTTAGGGTCTTAGGGTCTTAGGGTCTTAGGGTCTTAGTTTTGGGGGTCTTAGTTTTCCGAACACCCTGTTATCGAAGCATTGAAATATCTTTAGGAACATGAAAAAGTCCACCGATCGAGATCGTTTACCGTAAAGCAAGGTATCAATTTATACGAGCAAGACTACTCGGACGGTGACACGGCAAACTGATATATTATTATCGTTGTTTACATAATTTGCTAAGTGCTTTTGCTCTTGAGTTTTGCAGTATGTGACACGTTAATCCACGTCAACATGTTTTGTACTTTAGCCGTTAGAGATGAAAGGTGTTTGTATACAAATAGCAGCACTTGTTTACAGCGAATAAACTGTCGATCTGACCTGTTCTGTTGTCTGATTAATTACACTTCCGAACCCCTGCTTTTCAAATGGCCAGAATTGCTCCAGCTTAGAAAGTGATTTTATTTATTATTTGAGGCAAAACAATCGCAACATCAACGAACGCATTTTCTTCAGTAACTCTTCACAAGGCCCTTTCGATTACTTTCGACCATAATGAAAATGGCAGCCTGGGTACGAACCTCCAAGATTCTTGGAGACACGTGACCAGCCTACACCAGGGTCTTCTCTCGAGCGTCCGCCATTTTGAAAATAGCGAGAAGAGAGGGCCCTGGGGACGAGGTTGCCTAGTTTCAGTTATAATACAAATTTAGAACGTACTTTAGATTTACTCGCAGAAAACCTATCTAATGTAGCTGTGCCGAATTATAGTGTTTTATAGGTTTTGCTACATGGTTTGCAATGAGGTGCAATGCATCAGCAGCTTGTAGCTGATCATGATTATGAAGTAAAAGTATAAATAGTGGAAACAGCAATGTGTTGGACATTCGTACATTACACGTTGGTATGTACACAGCGTTTAACATTTGAAACAATAGTTTATTTTGGCGTATGTGATTCTCTATTGTTCCTCCACATTAGCATTTAACGGTACTCATTAGCAAATAAAAAGCGACTTATGCGAAAACGTTCTCATACGGCCATTCGTTTATACTTTGAACAAAGAATGTCAAGAGGTTTGACATATTTAAGGCTCCGCCCAAACAAACGCCACATAAAAAGCACCAGACATTATTGGGTATAGTTGTACATGTCAACTCTGTTACACATTCTGCATCATGTTTGGTATATTTGTGTATAGCTACGCGAGACAAGTACTCTGGTAAATCAGCAGATGTCTGGGCCATAGGAATCACTCTCTTTTGTTTTGTTTATGGAAAGGTAAGGACGCTCATCATTCTACTTGTCCTCGTTAGTAGTATAGGAAGGATAAATAGATATTTGCGCTTTAGAAATATTGAAATATTATTATTATTATTATTATTATGAAATGAGCCGGTTTGAGTGGTTGGTTTTAATTAATTTTGTAGGTGGAACATGGAAGTGAGGCTATGAAGGGGGGGAGGTTTTAATTAAGTTTTAATTCTGGTTGTGATAAGTTGACATTGATATCGATTTTCGGTTCGATCCAATTCAATCACTCACTTTATTCCTCACTGTTCTCTAACAGTATTTAGATGCCCTCTACTAGAGCAGGCTAGGACTTTACAAAATTGTGGAGGGTTCTAGCGAAACCACAGGAAACCCAGGCTGTGTATCTGTCTGGGTCTTTACGTAAATTATAGTAAAATACAGTAAATGAATGATAGCTTCTAAATAAAGTGTATTTCACATATACATACCGTCTTGTCTTCATTTTGCCTCGTTTCGGACGATTTTGACGTGTTTTGGCTCCTCTAACTCTCCCCTCCATATATATATAATGAGAAGGACGGAAACATCGAGTCTCAAATCACTACAGATCACGATCGATCCACCTCGATTTCTCTCCTAAAAATGTATTCCCCATCAATTCAAACAACCTCAGGTGAAAGAATGATAAATATGGATTCCTCGAAAGTGAGTCAGGCACGACAAGAAAAAGCATCAGATTCATTCTGGAATCCTTCGAAGAATCCATAACATACAGCCATTTTCATCCGGAGTTCCCGTTTGCTGTCCACGGAAGTAAACGTTACACCACACGAAATCCCAGCGGGCTTTGGCGCTCGGACCTGATTGGACAAAAATTTCACTCGTGGGGACTATCGAGAGTAAGAAATGGATAGACAAATTGTACACATCTAGGGGTGGGTACAATATGAACAACCAATCCGAAATCGACAACAACATGACGACCCGTGCATGGAAAACCCCGCAAAATTCCAGCGTTTATAGCGAGATTCAAAACGTTACCTTATCGCATTTATAATGATAATTATTCGATATTGCCAAATACAAAATGCTGTCTACGCTGAAGCGGAAAGATGAAGAATGCCATGGAATTGTTCCGAAGAAGAAGAGTAACGGCGAAAAAGGTTTACTTCCTTTTTATGTATCTTTGAAAGCCTGGTAAGTTTGAAGTTACGACCGTTCGATTCAATAATATTTTACATCAATAGTTTGTTCGATAAATGACTTCTTTTATTTCAGGGTTTTGCGTAATTGGATGCAACTCAGGGACAATCCCTGAACGTTTGTTACGACGTGCCAATCGCACTCTGAAGCTACCGCCATAATGCCTGTTGAAAACTGTTGCCATTCTTGGTCTATTGCTGGCTTTCAATCAGCTGTTAAAACTCCTTGAATCTCATTATTTGCTTCAAATGACGGGCAAACACTGCCCTCCATGTGCTATCAAGCAGAGAGTATTCTATTGAAAAGGTGCAATTCAGCTGAAAATTCCTCACGAGACCGGAAATAACGTCTAATGAAATCAAGCAATTGTCAGTCTTTCACTTGTACTTGCGTTGTCAGATTTCCTTTTGAGGTTAAGGTAACCCCATGCTCGTTGTCGTTTCTGTGAGGCCGGATCAGTTCTGTATCTGCGTTTTGCTATCACCTTATCGCAAACCTCATTTACTGCTCGACATAATATGCTTTTTGTTATATTGTCGTGATCATTCTGGACAATGATATTATGTTTTTCTTCCAGTGCATGAGTTAAAATATCATCACGGAATGAAAAGCATCGTGCAGTTTGCTCATAATTACGCAAAACCCTGAAATAAAAGAAGTCATTTATCGAACAAACTATTGATGTAAAATATTATTGAATCGAACGGTCGTAACTTCAAATTTACCAGGCTTTCAAAGATACATAAAAAGGAAGTAAAACTTTTTCGCCTTCACTCTTCTTCTTCGGAACAATTCCATGGCATTCTTCATCTTTCCACTTCAGCGTAGACAGCATTTTGTATTTGACAATATCGAATAATTATCATTATAAATGCGATAAGGTAACGTTTTGAATCTCGCTATAAACGCTGGAATTTTGCTGGTCGTCATGTTGTTGTCGATTTCGGATTGGTTGTTCATATTGTACCCACCCCTAGATGTGTACAATTTGTCTATCCATTTCTTACTCTCGATAGTCCCCACGAGTGAAATTTTTGTCCAATCAGGTCCGAGCGCCAAAGCCCGCTGGGATTTCGTGTGGTGTAACGTTTACTTCCGTGGACAGCAAACGGGAACTCCGGATGAAAATGGCTGTATGTTATGGATTCTTCGAAGGATTCCAGAATGAATCTGATGCTTTTTCTTGTCGTGACTCACTTTCGAGGAATCCATATTTATCATTCTTTCACCTGAGGTTGTTTGAATTGATGGGGAATACATTTTTAGGAGAGACATCGAGGTGGATCGATCGTGATCTGTAGTGATTTGAGACTCGATGTTTCCGTCCTTCTCATTATATATGGAGGGGAGAGTTAGAGGAGCCAAAACACGTCAAAATCGTCCGAAACGAGGCAAAATGAAGACAAGACGGTATGTATATGTGAAATACACTTTATTTAGAAGCTATCATTCATTTACTGTATTTTACTATAATTTACGTAAACACCCAGACAGATACACAGCCTGGGTTTCCTGTGGCGAAACATGCTTTCCTAATCTCAGCTTTATCATTGATATTGTATATCGCAGTTAGCAAAATTTTTTTTTTTTTGTAAACTAAGCGATTCTAATGTGCTTGTTTTGTTGTCAGTGTCCGTTCGTGGATGGTAATAGAATGGCGTTATATGAGAAGATCAGAACACAACAGTACGTTCAGTCTTTGTCTTACTATTTCCTGTAATAAACCCACAGGCAGCCCTACCAGCCCAACCGCGCGCGCTCTACCACAGGAAACCCATAAAAAAAGACGCAAATATCATTTTATGGACCTTTTCGTAGTTTCCCAGAATGCTTCAGAATTCTGCGTGCGCAAGCGAGGTCAGGATACAAAATAGATCAAAAATATAAAGGGGAGAATAAAGAAATTCAGTAGAAAACTTAGACTTTTAAATTAAAAGTGCGTAAGAAGAATTACAAAGATGGATGCAAATTCTCAAGCAAAGAAAATATTTTTCTTCTGTTCTTGATTAGTTACAGTAGTCATATTTTCCTCAATACACGATCAATTCTAAATATTTTTTCCCCTGACCTCGCTTCCGCGCGCAGAATCATGAAGCATTCTGGGAAACTACGAAAAGGTGTGCATTGAACAAGGGAGCACGGTAGAAACTGGGCTGCCTGTGGTGATGACGCGTTTTGCGGTTTTTGGTTATTGCGCGCGCGGGCTCATCAGTATATTGGGATTCCTGTGGCTGATGTTGACGTTTTGCGGTTTTCCACAATAAGATAGCGCGGGCTCATTAATACTGAATAAATATGGCTGCCTATATAAAGTGACGGGGAGTGAAACTAAGATCATGTGATCGATTCTCAGCCAATCAGAGAAGAGAATCATGGAAATCCTTTGTAACATGCTCGTAACGTTACTTTTGGTCAGCAGTTAATCGCTGACTGCTATCAAAACATTACTCTCCCTCCCCTCCCTCGAGAGTCTATTCAGCAAAACATTGAAAATTTCTGAAATAAATTTTCCTTACGCGACATCAGTTTCCCTTTTGATTTTGCGTTTGTTTTGAATCATGTTGTCTAATTTGAACAGTTAAATGTACTTTCAGCAGTTACAGAAGGGTACAGCATTGTCATTTTGAGAAAGGCAGGAGTAGGAAAAGCACTTTTATTAAGGCAAATCTAGCCTGCGTTACATCCGAACTGACAAATCATATTAAAACGAGGAAACTGGAGAGAAAGGTCGAAAGTGTTTCCTGACAGCATCAACTGGACTTGCATGCGGCGACCCACATCAACGGACGGTGTCACACTGTACAAAAATAATAATAAATAAAGTGCAATTAAATACATGAAGGATACTTGAGCTTTCACTACGAGGCGTCCAAAGATAATCACTTTCGCTGGACTGAGGACTAGTTTATTACATTGAAAAGCGTACACATACAGTATGTTGTTCTAATTGTGAACAGTTCTAATTGTGAACACTTTTCAGTAAAAGTGCCGTTTTTATACCGTAAAGTTAAGATCGACAAAAAATATTTTACCCGATCAAATATTGATTTATTTTCAATCATTCAATGCTATTTTGGGCTTCCTGACATTTATTCCGCGCAAAATTTCAACTTTGACGGCAAGGTAAGCAGACGACTGTTGTCTACAAATTCGAATTTTAAGCGCGCCTTTAGATTCTCAGTGGCAAAGTTCGCATATTTTCTTTCTAAAAACGCAGAGTTTTGAGCAAGTTTTTATATGAGCTAAAAGGTAAATAATAACACTTTTCTTTACAAAACAATATTTAGAAAAGTGTTGAAAATGAACGAGCAGCATCGGAATGAAAAATTGTGCGTGTTTTTGCGATGTGCATCTAATTGTAAACACGCATATGCACACGCATATGCTCACGCATAACTTGGCACTTCATAACATATGTAGTTCTTGAGATATAGAGTAAAATTGCCGCTAATGTACCTGCACTGGTACAATAGCAAATATTGAGAAGGAAATATGTATAAGAAGTCCGCGTTTGTGATACAAATTTGCGCCATTGCGTTGTTAGCAATTACACGAACGTGATGAACGGCATGCATCAATGAACATGCGAACACGTCGGCAATTTAGCGTTGCCGTCTGACTTCACTTCGTTTTAACATTTTTCTAGCATTCGTATCGAAATAACACGAACATTAATATTGTTTTAAGACAACTTGGAACTTGTACATCGAATTGCAAGGCTAGAAATCGAGAATAATACAGAGTATTAAGCCATTAAAAAGCAAGCCAAAAGTGTTCACAATTACAAACACCTGTTCACCATTAGAACCACCAACAGACATGATATAATAAAATATATTTAGAAAAGTTCAATAATAAATACAACGAAACTTAATCACATGTTAGCTGAAGTGTAGAGCTAATTTATAGCAAAGGTTCAGGATAATCGTACCATATGTTGACGAGAAATATCATCAAGTGCAAAAAGTGTTCACAATTAGAACCACATACTGTACGTATGTTTCGTCTACAGACGTGATGTTTTCTCAGGAAAATGAAAACAAGGATCGTATTAAGTCTGTAAAACAGCAAGATAAGTCCTTTAGTACTTTTCCCGGTACTCTTGTAGGCAAGCACCATCAACAACAACAATAACCAATAATAGTCTTTTTACGCTTGATGAAACAATAAACTCATTTCGTAAGCCGGTAAGGCATTTTTTCGCGTCTACGCTAAATTGAACATTATAACAAACAAATAATAAAAGTCAAGAAAAAAATGTGCAGAAAATTGTATTTTTCACTTACAGACCTTACAAGGGTGGATCGTCATCGGCATCTCCCTACGAAACTGTTCGTAAAACCGTCGCCCTCCATGTTTTTCTCCGTACGAAACCCGGGCTGTGATCGGATGTTCCTAGCAACAGTGATGTTCCTAGCAATCTGACGCGGATTGTCGAAAGGGTCTTACAAGTTTCACTCCCCGTCATTTTATTAGTGATGTTACGTTTTAGTATTTTCTTAGTATTGATGAGCCCGCGCTATCTTATTGTGGAAAACCTCAAAAACGTCAGCATTCGCCACAGGAATCCCAATTTACTGATGAGCACGCGCGCAAAAACCGCAAAACGCGTCATAGCCACAGGCAGCCCAGTTTCTGCCGTGCTCCCTTGCATTGAATAGGCGACTTGCATGATGACGTTGTTTTACTACAAGTACCAGAACGCTTTGGGAATTTTCTTTCTTATTCAGATTTTTATTCCCTCATGAGAATAGTAAGACAATTGGTGCTAATTATCTAACAAAAGAAAATGGGCAAAGCATTCTGGTACTTGTAGAATATGACGCCATTATGCAAGTCGCCTATTATTTAGTAGCCTCAAAAGCAATGGATGGGCTGCCTGTAATAAACCTAGCTTTCGAGCATCTCGAATATAGGTGACATTACAATGTTGAAGAAACGTTGAAGAGTGCGCGAGTAAGGAGAAAGCATAAAGAAGAAAAAACACGTGCGATATTAGATAAGAACTGACCTAGAAATATCGAGAATTACAGCAGTATGTTGTCTGCATGTTGTACTATTTATTTATTAAACTTTAGTTTTAAGTTTTAAACGGAATCTTTTCATTTTCTTTTTCAGACTGGAGTTTCCCGAAGAGTAAGTTATTTGTGTGTATCTATATGGTATATATAGTGCCCACTGTTTACCTGCATCTTTGTACAGCGGCTGTGCCTAGTAGTAGTACCAATGAATAACAGTCCAACTGACTCACTCACATATCTCCATTTGCTCTTTCAGTCCCATAGTAAATCCAAAGCTTGAAGATTTACTCATGCGCCTGTTGATTAAAGACCCTAAAGAACGAATAGCAATACCAGAAATCAAGGTAACGATAGACACGTAACGATCGTAATGGGTGTGGGTGACGGGTAGGTGATAAACACGTAACGATCATAATGGGTGTGAGTGAAGGGAAGGGGATAAACACGTAACGATCATATAATGGGTGTGGGTGACGGGTAGGGGATAAACACGTAACGATCGTAATGGGTGTGGGTGACGGGTAGGGGATAAACACGTAACGATCATAATGAGTGTGGGTGAAGGGTAGGGGATAAACACGTAACGATCATATAATGGGTGTGGGTGACGGGTAGGGGATAAACACGTAACGATCATATAATGGGTGTGGGTGACGGGTAGGGGGTAAACACGTAACGATATCATAATGGGTGTGGGTGACGGGTAGGGGATAAACACGTAACGATCGTAATGGGTGTGGGTGACGTGACGATTTTTGCCAGTAATTTGCACAATTAAGGGCGCTTTTGTATAATAAAAGTAAGCCTTCTTTGACGTCACCGAATTAGCATATCACGATTTCAATCCTTTATAACTCGCCAACGCGAAGCTCAAATCACAAAATACTGAACCATCCCACTATTCACTTCATATGTAATCGATAGAGAAAAAGCTTCATATGCACTGTCTTTAAGTAACGAACGTGTAATGTGTTTTAGGAACATCCTTGGGTAACTCGTGGTGATCGTGATCCCTTACCGTCAACACAAGAAAACTGCTCAGTCATCGAGATAACAGACGAGGACATCAAAAACAGCGTACGAACGATACCAAAGATAAAAACCTTGGTGAGTAGCATTCGAACCGAAACAAAACTCGTCACCTTTCCATTCGACAAACACCTGCAGGCATTCTGTATTTTTTTAAGTAGCCAACACCTGCAGGCATTAGGGCATAAGTAGCCAACACCTGCAGGCATTCTGTATTTTTCTAGGGCATAAGTAGCCAACACCTGCAGGCATTCTGTATTTTTTTCTAGGGCATATAAGTAGCCAACACCTGCAGGCATTCTGTATTTTTCTAGGGCATAAGTAGCCAACACCTGCAGGCACACCTGCAGGCATTCTGTATTTTTCTAGGGCATAAGTAGCCAACACCTGCAGGCATTCTGTATTTTTCTAGGGCATAAGTAGCCAACACCTGCAGGCATTCTGTATTTTTCAACACCTGCAGGCATTCTGTATTTTTCTAGGGCATAAGTAGCCAACACCTGCAGGCATTAAGTAGCCAACACCTGCAGGCATTCTGTATTTTTCTAGGGCATAAGTAGCCAACACCTGCAGGCATTCTGTATTTTTCTAGGGCATAAGTAGCCAACACCTGCAGGCATTCTGTATTTTTCTAGGGCATAAGTAGCCAACACCTGCAGGCATTCTGTATTTTTTTTTCTGTATTTTTCTAGGGCATAAGTAGCCAACACCTGCAGGCATTCTGTATTTTTTCTAGGGCATAAGTAGTAGCCAACACCTGCAGGCATTAGGGCATAAGTAGCCAACACCTGCAGGCATTCTGTATTTTTCTAGGGCATAAGTAGCCAACACCTGCAGGCATTCTGTATTTTTCTAGGGCATAAGTAGCCAACACCTGCAGGCATTCTGTATTTTTCTAGGGCATAAGTAGCCAACACCTGCAGCATTCCAACACCTGCAGGCATTCTGTATTTTTCTAGGGCATAAGGCATTTTTCTAGGGCATAAGTAGCCAACACCTGCAGGCATTCTGTATTTTTCTAGGGCATAAGTAGCCCGGTTATTTCGATCTGTCTTTTTCTTCTTTCTTGAGGATTTCATTCAGACTTTTGTTCTTTTTGCAGATTCTCGTCAAAAGTATGATAAGAAACAAGACATTTGGCAGCCAACCAAAGCTAGAGCGGTTGCGCTCACACTCACAACCCAACATCGGCCCTATCTTGGAACAGAAACAACTGCAAGGCGAGAATCATTAGTATGGAGCCTGGGAACTAATGGTAGTTAAAAGCAAATAGCGTGTAGCGAAGAAATCAGTAATCAAACAATTTTAATCAAATTTTCACAAATGTTTCCAGTAAATTACTCTCAACACTTTAGGATATTAATAATTATTCACCCAAGACGAGGTGGATATTGTTGAATATTTACCGAGACGAAGTCGCGGTAAGTATTCAGCTGATTAGTATAATTTTAGACTGAATACATAGTTTCGCGCGCTCTGATTGGTCGACCGTCCAGTCAGGATTACTTAAAGTGCCTATGAAACGAAAATGTCGATCCTTGTTTTATTGTACATTATTGTTGTTTGGACTTTCTTTCTCTGAACATTTGCTGTATTTAAACATCGACTTTGAGTGTGCGAACATTTTCTTTTCGCGGTTCGAAAATTATCATTTTCAACCAAAATGTGCGACAAGAGACTGGGCCCTTGACAATGGCTCGGTGACGTCAAGAGGTTGTGCATGCCTTTGTTTGCACAACTCTTGACGTCACATTTCTATAGTTTGACCGAGCGGGAATTGTCGCACTTTGAAACCGAAAATGCCCAACTTCGTGCGCGAAATAAAAAATGTTCCCGTAGTCTCAATTCACTTTTTATTAACGCCATGTCAACAAGCAAATATATAGTAAACTTTCGTAGTAGCAAATAAAAACGGGGTCTGTTTTTTCGTTTCATAGGCACTTTAAGGGTTAGAGAGTGATGTGAGTGTTTTATATAGAAATATTCGCACGAACTGACTGTACAATGAATGAGAAATTTTAAATGTTGCACGAGCCGCTATTAGACTGCTATTACTCTGTTAGGCGAGTGTTAAACAATTTAAAGTTCATTGTACAGCCAACTCATGATAAAATACTCACATCAGTCTCTAAAACTAAGTACACTGCAGTTGTGAAATGTTTGTCGGAGGGCTAATTAAGCTGAATGTAAAATTTAGCTAGATCTTCCAAAGCTTCCCCTGGATATCACCTCTGCAACCACTCTACAAAGAAAACACGAATAGAGCATCTATTTTTTGTTCATAGCAAGGCAAATTTCATTCAACATTTTTAAGCTCTGAATTGCTCAGCTAAACGACAAAGCCATAACACAAAAGTAGCCAACGGCAAAAAGATTGTTCATGGCCAGAAATTCCGGTCATCCTGGTCGACAGTCAGTCAGCGGTTTCACCCAAGTGAGCATCAAATTCACGAATAATTTTTACAAAGAAATGTATATGTTTGTTCAAACCATAGCAAATATAATCGTACCCGTTCAATATTTCTAATTTTCCCATGTGGATATAGTTTCTTCGATATCTTTTTAAGGCGTATATGAAGACAAATAACATTCAAAATCAAGTTCCTTACCTTTTCTTTATTCAGTTTTCTATACACCGAATCGAAATATGGTGACCAATATATTTGAATAACTATTGTTCTGGACTGACCAACCTCGTGTTCACGTGGAAACACAAAAGCGTTTTCACATGAATGAGAGGTTGGTCAGTCCAGAACAATAGTTATTCAAATTGGTCGCCATATTTCGATTCGGTGTATACTACTACAATCCTCACGCAAAGTGACATACATGATCAACAAATCATTGACAAATTGGTCATCAACCGGTTCAACCGATGTGAGTCTTGGCCGGACTCCAAGATAATCCATTGCTCCATCAAATTTTCCCAGGTGGATTCGTATAATAGACATATTAGTCCTTCTAGATCCATTAAATCCCGGCCATACCAATCGATAATTCCGATAATCGATAATAATCAATAACAATCGATAATAATCAATACTAATCAATCGATTAATATTGGAAATCGATGAAAATCGATCACGTAAAAATGTGTGAGTATCGATTTTCATCGATTTCTATCGATAATTATTGATTTTCATCGATGCTTAGAAATCCTTGATATGTCGGTAATGTGGCTGTACATTATAAACTAGAGAGAGGATGCTATAACACAACATATTTTATTGAAGACTTGTAAGTGCCTCCCGTACATAAATCGTAATATTATAGCTCAACGTTAACTATAAAACACTTCAAGTGGAACAGATTTCACAGTGACCGGTGTCGAACGACTACGCGATCTATTTACATTTGTAGATCACGTATCATATTCGCCGTGGTGAATTTTAGAAATCGATGATAATCGATAATATTCGATAATAATCGATATAATCAAGGACACTTGGGTTGTGAGTATCGATTATAATCGATTACCGATATCAATCAATACTAATCAAATGATTATTATCGATTAATATCGATGAATTCGATTACTTTCCGATGATCGATTTTTATCGATTGGTATGGCCTGGATTAAATTGAACTGGTTTACTACTAGCTACTCTATAAACCTTTCCTTTTTGACTTCAAACTTTACACTTTTTGGGAGTTGTAATAGAGTCATCTTGCCGAAGTAATAAACCTTGAAACTTGGAAATTTTAACCGAACTGCTGCATGTTTGGCATCAAACTAAAGCTCAGACATCCGGCTTTCATGTGCCGTAAAGATCCATGGGATATCCTTAAAGCACAGGCATACCGTCGCAACTAAGTCTGATTTCTCCGAGTCCGGGTCTAAGGGTGCTTGGGCTCCCTTAGCCTCCTATGCAGACTTTGTGTAGCGTTTCCGGTTCCCGTCATTCCTCCACTGCGTCTGCTCAGACTCGAACAACATTCCTTTCTACGAATTTGACCAATCAGAGAAAGCCCCACAAAAGCTTGTGGGTACGACCTTGACCTTGGCCGTCTTTTCCGCGAACAAGGCAATGAATCGGCGATGCATGGTGGAGAGTGAGCGTATGGATGACTGTTATAGAAAAGTAAGCCAAGTTTTTCGTATAAAGAGTTCAATATTCATCAGAAAAAGCCCATAGATGCCATAACTTTAGAAAAGAAAGACGTTTCTAGAAATCTTCCCACTGATTCGGGAACATCGCTTATATTTTAGGCTATACCTTTAATGTTTGATCTTGTAAATAACAATAAAGTGAATCATTGGATCATTACTACCATTTGCAATCAACTGTAATAGCGTACTGAAACTATTTTGACGGTTGTTTCTAGTTTCAAACGTTAGGTTTGCTGGCGGCGGCTTCGCTCAGTTGACGTGAATGTTATGGTTTTGACATGCAATTTATCGACGTTTGACAGGTATATTCTTAGCATTTTGGCATGGGAAACTACACGTTTAGAATTCATCTTGAAACTTGAACCACTCTACTAAAAGCTGAAATAAGTTCTAAGTGTAGTCGGCAAGGTCTTTTAATCCATCAAGTATTTCTAATATAGAGGGAATATCCAACAGACTTCTACCAAATATCCTTCAGGCTTGTACGGTTTTTCTTAGATTCCTCTTTCTTGCATATATAGTGTCAAAAAGACTTTCTTTGGCGTATTTTCTGTATTCACGCGATACATGTACAAACGTGGGAAAATGAAACATTTGCATATCACCTAGCAATTTGATTGGTTGATAGAAAATAATGTAGAAAGGAATGTTGTTCGAGTCTGAGCAGACGCAGTGGAGGAATGACGGGAACCGGAAGCGCTACACAAAGTCTGCATAGGAGGCTAGGGCTCCCTGTGCTATTCATTGATTTCGTCGATATGAGTTAGTATTTCGCTTCTAACATGTTTCTTCGATAACATTGAGCTCTAAATATACCTAACACATATAGTTTGGTAGTTGTTTTCAATTCGAATGGTGTTTAATTCACTAAAGGAGCCTTGTTGAACGTGTCTAGGAGCGAATTTGACTGACACTCGAAGTATACTTCCAAATGAAAACCGTTGCGTGACTTCCGTCTCAGGACGACCGGAATTTCTGGCGATGTTGAATAATAATTTCATTCGTTTTTCAACTTTCATCACTGAAACTCCACAACAAGTTTTAGGCTGAGCACCTGTTGTTAAATATCCACTAAGCCTGAGGCAAATAATTGTTTTAGTATATACCAACTCAGGAACCTACAAATCATATTTCAATATCAAAATATCATTCACTCTGAAACTGTGGCAAAACAAGAGTTTACACGGCCGCCATCTTGACAGCCGTATTATTCCGAGTGGTGACGTCGAATAGCCCGAGATAGAGAACCAATCAGATTGCACGATGTATGTAGGTTCATGAGTTGGTATGCATGTATATAGCTAATTGCATAATCGTTGTCGGGTTGAAATCATGAAAGCAGTATGACCAAAAGGAATTCTGGGAAATTAAACTCTCAAATAACACCGTCAAATCATCGACCTTTCTATCCAGACTTGTAGGATCTTAGTTAGTCTCCTATGCACCCGTTCTTAGTTTCGGGATCCTGAAACTAAGAACGGGTGCATAGGAGACTAGATCTTAGTTAAATAGCTCATATGCCTTCAAAACTACGAGAACATTGAATATATCGCATGTAATGCGGGTCATGAACTGATTTCCCATCCATCATAGCGGTCTCAGCTTCTATGATTTATGATTTTCAACCCGACAACGATTATGCAATTAGCTATATAACATGGCTTATATGCTGGAGTATATTTTAATCTATCGAGCCGTTTTTAAAATATATTTTTAAAACAACGACAAGAACCGGCTATGACTTCTGTCAAAATCTCAGAGAAAATGGTTGCCGAAGTAAAGTCCTATTTTAAAATCGCATAAGAATAACTATATATATATATATATAATATTTAATACAGGTATATAATTATCGATGAAATATCTATATTTCTCTTCTTCGAAAATTAAATTGATATCTTCACACGTGAAGATAACATGTTAGAGTGATGGCGCTTAACCCGTGAAACAGATATTAGCCATGTAGATATTACTAGACACTAATTCCATTGTTTTCTTTTGTTTTGATCTGACTATTAGTCACTAACTATCAGATTTTGTTTCACGGGTTAAGTGCCATCACTCTATCTTCACACCATGTGAGTGAAGATATCATATCGTAAAGTTAAAATGATTTCAAAACAAAAAAAGGTTTCATCGATAATTATATAGAGATTATTACATGTTAAGATCGTGATATTGTTTTGACAAATCACGAACGAGCGAGTCTTCGAGCGAGTGAGTGATTTGTCATTAAAATCGAGTGAATAAAAACAATATGATCTTAACATGTCCTAATTTGTTTATTACACATTAAGCATTGATATACAGTATTGATAAGGTTTACAGTGCGACTACACCAACCAAGGCCACCCAAACAAATTTTGAATCAAATTTTCTAATCACATTTGTGACGCTGAATAACAGAATGATGTCGAATTCTACAATTTAAAGTGTTTCTTGTTCACTCTTGATCATATACATACACATATAAAGTAAAATATATGCTTTTAAAGCGAAAATGTGAAAATTTGTGCAGATTCTATTGTTTAAATACTCAATTATGATTGGATAATTTGTATGAAAATTTGTTTGGGTGGCCTTGGTTGGTGTAGTCGCACTGTAAAGCAACTTTATTAAACTGATCACTAGTAAAAGTCATTGTTTGCTCACCGAAAGCAACATTTCCTTGCTATATCCATCGACTACTTCGAAGTTCTGCTATTCTTTGTCGCTTAAAATGATCCAAACAATTTTATGTCTTCATTGGTCTTCCAAGCAGTGTTGTTGCTCTCATTTTCTTCAAGAAAACCATAAATATCGTATGAAATAGTACAAATATCGAACTTGAAGTCGCTTCACTTCGTCCTCAGCTCGATAGAAAAAAAGCGGGAATCCAAACGCGCTCGCGTCGTGTACAAATTATATAAGAAGGATTGTGATTGGTCAGTGTAATCTCTAACGAAGAATTTGATTGGACAATTCTATCCCGTGAAGTGATATCATATTATTTCACTAGTGATTGATATGATATCACTTCACCGGATATCAATTTTATTCATGGCATTATCACACTGATATCAATGCTTAATGTGTAATAAACTAGACGCTCTATAAGCGTTCACTCGGCTGGTGGAAATACAGCCTCTTTTCGGTGGTCGCGCCGCCAAAATAAAAAGTGGCTGTATATAAACTGTGAATGTGCCAATTTTAGACTCTCCCCTCCCTCACAAGAGCGATTTTTTGTCTCCGACCGCCATGACAGTAGCATACAACACGATTGTGATTATAATAAACATATTCTACAGTTTTTCTCATCTTTATTGTCATTGAATCGTCATGATGAATATTTACATACAACTGCATAGCTTTCTCTACTATATCATGATCATCAAATATATTCATGGCAGCTTCTGTTGACGACAGAACGTACGATACAAGAACACTAATGCACAACAATGTCAACATTGCAAGAGACACGATCGACAAGACCACTCCAAAAGTAGTATTTTGTGACATATACATTGTACTAACAACAAGTAAAAGGCAAAACAATACTAAATTTATCATATTCACCTCAATGTTTACGAGTTTAAAGAGATTTTTACGTGTACTATGATTCTTTTGGTTGGCGACTGTTGTTGAACATTTCTTGTCGTCGTTCATCAAGGTCGAGGCTTCAGCTTGATCAGTCTGGTATTCATCAGAATCGGAGTAGTACTTTTCAGTACAAGAGTTTATAGTCAAGTTTTTAGTCATAGTTTCGTCATTTGTAGTCATTTGTTTGCCATTTCTAGCCATGATTTGCTCATATTTTGCTCATTTGATTTCATAGTTTGCTTTGATTTCTCTTTGATTGCTTTGAGTTCGCGGAACGGCCTGGTCCAAAATCGCTCACTGACATCTTTTAGCGTAGGCCTACCGCGAACGGCGTATGCGTTTGTAAGCATAGTGAGCGTTTGGAGAAGTAGGTGATGAAGAACTTCAAGAGACATCGTTTCAATTTTTTTCAAACCTCAGCAGTAAACTGAACTACGATCACTGAACCCAGCGAAGAACCGACTTTGGACCAATCGAATGACATGCTGCTGTCGGGCTTCCTGTGGCCGGGATGGAATGGACGGTCTAACCGGAAAAAAAGCCTAATTTAAGACTCGGCGTCTGCCACAGGCAGCCCAGCCGAGTAATAAGAATATTACATGGCCGCTTGGAGATACGAATTTTATCTTCTCGTGTTGAATATCTCGTTCGTTGCGCTCACTCGTGAGAGATATTTTCAACACTCGAAGATAAAACTCGTAAAGTACAAACACTAAAAGCGTGCAACATAGACCGAATGCAATAATGGCGTCCAATTTCAATTGCTATTCTGGACTGACTAACCTCTCATACAGGTGAAAATGCTTTTGTGTTTCCACACGAGGCTAGTCAGTCCAGAACAATGGCAATTGGACGCCATTATTGCATTCGGTCTATAAATAGTAGTAAATAGTGCTAAATTATGCTAATTATATTGTTTTCTATTATTTTTTTTTTTTTATTTTTTTTTTTTTTTATTTTTTATTTTTTTATTTTTAATTTTTTTATTTTTTTTATTTTATTTTTTTTTATTTTTATTTTTTTAGGCATAATAGTACTATTGACATATATCTACTACCTATTTACAAGTGTTCATGCTATATTGAAGAGAGACTTAAGATATACTATACTAATTAGTATAGTGTTAACAGTCTGTGGCTATAGCTTTCTTTAATTTTTCGAATTTTTGAAGATGCGAAGCTAATTTAAATTTCCTTATTGCTATATTATATTCGATATTTTCAAATAGTTTGATTGAGTTTTGAAATACTTTAAAATGAGGACGTTTTTCTTGTGATCTAGCTTTATATAGATGGACTTTATAAAGTAGTATTATGAAATTTACTAAGCTACTATTACCTGAGCAGAGGATTATGTTGGATAAGTTTAGTTCTGGCAAGATAACCTCATAATTACTCAACCAGTTCTTAATACTAAGGTAAACATTCCTGGATTCTATACAGTTAACAAAGAAGTGTTCTACAGATTCAAGGAAGATAAAACAAAAGGAACATCTTGGAGAGTCTATAAGTTTAAATTTGTACAACTGCTTATTTAAATAGAGACACAGTTATTTAAAAGTTTATACTGGAACCAGCGCAACCCAGTATCTATAGTAGTTTTATAAATATGAGAATAGACTTCCTTCCACTCAATGTCCGGGCTTGAAAGTTTTTCACTTAACCTTTTTTGTGCTGTAGGGGCCATGAATTTCCTACTTATCAATTTCGAATAGATTTGTTTTTGATTTGACTTTATCTAGTCCTATAGGTTTCCCTTCTAGGAGAATGTACTTCCCCCCTGGCAGATCAAAGACTTTTAGTTCCTTATCTTTCAGAATAGATTTCCATTTTTGTGGAAGGGCATGTATAATACCCATCCATAGCAAAAAATCCCTGTTCTCCATTCCTTTTGCATGAACGTAATCCCAGTTAAAACCTGAATTATTTTCCCAAATATGGTGAACCCTTAAAAAGCCCTTATCTACCATTCTTAAAATGTTACGAGAGTCTATATTAATACGTATGTAAGAATTATTCCATAAGGGTTGTCTTAATACATCCTCTGGCTCATTAATCAACGACTGACTAACCGATCCCCAAGCGTTTAGAATGTCCTCATAAAACCTTGGTATATTTTTGGGAATTTTTGTGCAGTCAAAATTTTCATCGATACATGATGTACCGCCTATTTCTTCTATGTATTTACGGGGTATGACCTTCCAATAATTTTTCCCTTCGTCCAAAATTTTTTGGGCCCATTTAATCCGTTGAGTGATAATCAAACTCTCAAAATCCGGCAATTTGAGACCTCCCTGATCATATTCTCCAATTATGGTTCTATATTTTACTTTGGCTTTTTTTCCATTCCAAAAAAACCTTAATAATTCTGTTTTTACTTTCTTAACAAAGCTAGGTTGTAGGAACATATATTTTTGAACAAACGTACAGAAGCTTAGGAAGAGCTAGAGATCGAATCACTTGAATCTTTCCAAAAGCTGTAAGACTTCTACTTCTCCAGATGCAAAGGATCGTCTTAAAATTTTCAAAAATCCGATCCAGATTTTGAATTTGAAGATAATCGTCATTGTGCGAGACGTAAATGCCCAATATCTTGATTCCTTTTTCATGAAAATTCACCGTTTTTATTGTACCGTGTCCTAGATTATCTGCGTTTTTTTGTACCCCTATCCAACCTATTTCCGATTTTTGTAAATTTATTTGAAGAGATGAGTATTTATGAAAAAGGTCCAAGTTATCTAAAACATGGATTAATGAGTTATTGTCTCTAAGAAAAAATGTGGAATCATCCGCAAAAACAGCCAATTTTTTTCCTTCATTTGAATTTAACGTAACTCCTTGGATCTTATTGTCAGAACGAATCATTACTGCCATAATTTCGATTACCATTATGAAGAGGTAGGGCGATATTGGATCTCCCTGTTTGGTTCCTCTATTTATTCCGAAAAAACCTGTTGCTGTTCCGTTGTTTACGACACAGCTTTTTGTGTCTTTGAGCATAACACCAATCCACTTAATCAACTGATCACCAAAGCCAAAATGCTTTAATACTGCGAAAATAATAATACTTTAATACAGGTGAAAATGCTTTTGTGTTTCCACACGAGCTAGTCAGTCCAGAACAATGGCAATTGGACGCCATTATTGCATTCGGTCTATAAATAGTAGTAAATAGTGCTAAATTATGCTAATTATATTGTTTTCTATTATTTAATTAGTGCTATTTAGCACTAAATAGTGCAAGCTCTATCTCCGCATGTAATATCCTCTATATATTATAGTGTGTAGTACGGCTGGATATTTTTAACTAGTCATGTCGTGCCGTATTTTGACTAACCGAACAAACAGACGAGTAAACATTACCAGCCGTACTGCACCAGCACTAAACATCTAGAATAAGTTATTTATTATCCAACCTTGATATTTGTACTCGTCCCAGGCCTACTCGCGATATTTTAACTCGTCTATGTAGAGTTGGATAATAAGATGATTTCGATGATTTATATGTAGAAATGCTTTTGAATTAAATTATAGAGATTTTAGTTTGTGGAGTCCTGGACAACAGCATGGCGGCCGCATACAAATTTTAACCAACATTCCATTTTCAAACAGTTTTAACTGTTAAAACAAAGCAAGGTTTTGGATCACACATTTTTGCGCACATTTTTGCATTACACGTCATTTCTATGATCAATTAAGAGTACAGACAATGCAAAAATGTTTGTAATTTGTTAATTAGAATATATTATAATGTGATTTTCTATGGAAATTTACAGAGAGTGGTTGGGTTGATAGTATGACGTCACTACCGGTCCGTCCCAATCTCCCTCCAAGTTGTCGGTTTATTCACGGAAAACACTAGATAGCAATGACTCAAACCAGGTCAAGATTTAAATAACATCGAGGCATCTATTGTTATTCAAATCTTGACCTGGTTTAGGTCATTGCTATCTAGTGTTTTCCTTTATTCACTGGCCGTCGAAAAAGAAAGACCAAAAAATAGCACTTGCCGTTAAAATTTCGAAAAACCGTTTGGTTATTATTGGTAGCTTCAAGATTGTTATTACGGAGTTTCATTAAGTTCATAATTTTGATCCCAGTCCCCGTATAAGTGATGTCGCATCGTTAGTGTTTCTCACAAAGAATATACACCTATTCCAAATATCGTTGTCCGGGCCGAAAGCAACAAGCAAGAAGCTGACGACCGCAAAGGACTTTGGGAATCTCCTAATTAATTTTATTTATCCGTGGTACTTGAGAAGTTATCCCTACGTACGAGCGTTGAATAGCAATCATTTGGAACTATTCGGCCATTTGAAAATGCATGTTGTCAAAATGTCTACGGATGAATAAATTAATAAGTAGAAAGTCTCAATGCCCTTTGCGGTCGTCGGCTTCTTGCTTGTTGCTTTCGGCGGGGACAACGATTTTTGGAATAGGTGTATAGCTAGCAAAAGTGAAGCACAATGCATTGCTAACAATAGAAGCTAACAAGTAAGATGTTGAGAGGTTCTGCAATCAATTAATCGTTTATTTTCCAAAGGGAAATTGGGTCTGCTAACGTTACTTTTGCAAATTAAATCTAACCCTAACCCAACCCTAACCCCGTGGTTTTCTCACGTTTTTCTTATGTCATGTTTTCTTGCTCCTGTTAGGCTCTCAATCTCCTGGAATACCTTTTAATCCCTGGGAGCTCGACCCAGATTTCCATCCCTTGTATATTCCTACTTCGGATATTACCTGGGTCACCTGTTTGGGTTCACATTTAACCACGGGGATGACAGCCGCTAATAGTCATATATTGGAAAATTTACAAGTTTAGTTTCGGCGTGTGGGTTAGTGTGGGACTCATTGTTGGTGTATTTAGGACTGCACCCTTTATCCATAGAGCAGATTTCGTATGACTGTGAAAAACTTACGGCACGGACGTGCCGTGCCGTGACCGTGCCGTGACCGTGATGTTTTTTAGGATTTGATTGGTTGATTGATTTTTTTCGTCCAATCAGCTGCGTCTTTGAAAAAAAACATTCGTAATCGTGCCGTACCGTGCCGTGCCGTGCCGTGCCGTGACTTGTCGTGCCGTGACCGTCTATCCAATGTGTGATTGGATGAACCATAATTCCCTCGTAGTTGATTGGTTGAAGACTGAAGTGTTGTCGTTTCGGTAACTACGTACCGTGCCGTGTGATGGCGTTTGACACCGAGCAAAGGCTTTCTTCTCCCTCGTACGAGGGAAAAGAAAGCCTTGCAATCAAGTTCAAACTCATTAGAGCATTACATTAGAGAAAGATGTTGTGCACTGAAAGAAAATGGACTTTGTCGACTTGATTCTTGTGCTGTAGAGTGTAGTCGTGGTTGTGGTCTTGACTAATTGAGTTTGAGCGAATGTTCTCTTTGGCTTTATACCTTACACTTATTTGAGATGGTTTAGTCACCTCCCTGGTTTAGTTCAGTTCACTTTTGATTCCAAGTTGAATGGCGTGGCAGTTTAATAACAATGGAGGAATATACAAGAAAGGGGCCCAAACGTCATTCCAAAAGCGGCACCAACTGAAATACTTGCTTCATTCCTAAGAAATGGAAACAAGACTACAACTGCAGAAAACAATTGCTGTTCGTACAACTTAGTTACAAAAATCAGACAAGTTTGCTGCTACAGGAACTTGTGAACCCGGAAATCGAGGAAAACCACCAAAAAAGATGGACTTATGGAAACGGGCTTATCTGGAAGTTCTTGTCGTAGTCAATCCATTTCTGTACCTCGACGAAATTCAAGATGCCATGTAAATAGATCTTAATTTAGCAAACGCTGATGTGCCATCTATTTCTGTTATTTGTCGTACTTTGTTGAAAGAATTGGATTTAACACGACATAAAGCTACTAAAGTTGCTGCCGAACGATTTACACAGCTCAACATGGCTCGCCGAAGAGCTTTCATTGATTGGAGAGCAACTGTGGACCCGAGGAGAGTTTTTTTCCTTGACGAGACCGCTTTTCAGCTGAAGGACGAAGTGAGATCTGTTGGACGTTGTCACACAAATGATGCTCTTCCACTGATTACCCCAAAGGGTGACGCTAGAGTAAAGATGTCGGTCCTTCCTTATTGTTATTGGTTTCGACGCTGGTGTCCTTGGAGTATATCCAATACATGGCAGTTTTAATCGTGTAAGTTTTAACTATGGATTTTCTCAGTTTTTGTTGCCTCTTATTCCTCCGGGATCTTTTTTAGTAATGGATAATGCTTCGATACATAATGATCAAGACCTTGTTAATTTGCTTACACCTCTTCAAATAACACTTGTTAAATTACCAACTTACTCGTATGACTTAAACCCAGTTGAGATGGTGAATGGAGTAGCCAAAACCTATTGTAAACGTTCACAGGGTTTAATGCGACAAAATATGCCTTTTGCAATTGTGAATTGTTGTTCTCAAGTCAATATTCAAGCTGTTCAAGGATTTTATCGAAAAAGTTGGCAAATATTTATTTAAATATCCTCAAGTGCACATGTATTATGTTTTTAATATGTTAATAACACATCTACAAAAAATACTCGTTTCTGATTGGCCGATTGACTGTTGATTTTTTCTTACTAGTAATACTGTGCAATTGCCCTATACCATTATGACGTAACGGCTTATTTATGAGGGGGACAGAATCGTGAAGAACAATAGAAATTGGAACTAAATCTGCTCTGCTGAGGTTCGCTTGATTTCAAATTGGCTAGTTTCCAGATATTATGATCATCGATACTTTTCCCACAATATTTACTGTGTTTGGTGACTTTTATCGCTTTCAGACCGTCTGTAAAATACATTTACTGTTTGGGAAATCCTTTGTGTTGTTGCTGTTTTGTCCCCCTCTAGCGACCATGATCCTTAGCGTTTAAACAATAGATTGTTTTGATTTGACGTCATAGTGGTATAGGGCAATTATACTGTACGGTATAAAGAACATTGCATATGTGCTATTTTATTATAGGTGGTTGTGATTGTGTTACACATGATTTGCTACTGTAATGATTTTTTTTGGGTTTATAAAGAAACTCATAATCTTTGTAGGTGTGTTATTAATAGGAAATACCACTTAGTTCTCGAAGAATAATTTAATGAAAAATACCACTTGTATTTGATGAAAGTGGCTGAATACCACTCGTGCTATTGGTATTCAGCCACTTTCATCAAATACAAGTGGAATTTTTCATTAAATTATTCTTCGAGAACTAAGTGGTATTTTCTATACTAATATAGTATGTATGTTAGGTTTTTAGTCCTAATTCTTTTACTTTACTAAGCTGTTGTATAATTAACAAATCGCACACAGTTTTCCATTGTCTGTAATTTACAATGGTTTGACATCACAAAATGGTCAACACTCAAGTGGAAACACAAGCATATGGAAAACTGCTTGAGATTTGTTAATAATATCATACAATAAAAAGTAAAACCATCCAAATTCAAGGAAAAGTTTGAAAGAAAACCTGTTTCAAGTGTGTGCTGGCTGTTACTCTTATCGACACCGGCTGAGAGCCAATCAGATTGTGAGATTATGCTCTGTTATTGTAAAAAGTACTTTTACTGCTTTTATTTTCTTTCAAATATTACAGTCACGGATGACAAATTTTCATATAGAAGGCCATAAGCAATCCATAGGTATGAGATTAGGCTGGTTTTCCTGCATTTAGGCAACCATTCAATGCTTTTTTTAATTATTACATGTACAGTTGATTCTCTAGTGGACATCCAACTAAGATGGACATTTTTGTCTTGTCCATACTGCACCATTTATTTCACAAGATATATAATAATGTAAAGTACAAACAGTTAAATCAGGGAGCTGTGGTTAAATAACCAAATGCATAGAGTGCAATTTAGAAAAGCTTGAAAAACTAAATAACTAATTAGCACTAAATAGTACTAATGAAACAATAGAATTAGCACTATTTAGTACTATTTAAAATTAGTACTATTTCACGCTTTTCTAAATTGCACTCTATAACATGATATATATTATATGAGAATAGAACATGACATAATATATTATATGATTGTATACACAACTTATACAATAAAATATTTCAGTATAAAGATTTCAGAGTAATTTACTACAATAATATTATTATTACCTGGTATGTCAATTAAAATTTTGGCGTTTATCAAAATAATTAGTTGTCATTGTGATATATAATCATATTTAAGAAATATAAAACAGTTTTCCGTTTTATATACTCTGATCTAAACACGCGGGATGTTGGGAGAACACGAGAGAAGCGTAGGAAACCACGACGCGAAGCGGAGTGGTTTCCAGCTTCTCAAGTGTTCTCCCAACATCCCAAGTGTTTAGATCAGAGTATATAAAACGGAAAACTGTTTTATATTTCTTTTATAAAATAACTACAATGATTTCTTTTTGAAAAAAACGTTTATTTACGCGAGATTCTACTGGTCAAATTTGTAATTCTCCCGAAAAGCATCAGAAATCGCCCATCGTCCAATCAAATCTCGCGAAAGAAATCAAAATGGCAAGCGACTCGACAACTTTTATCTCTGCCGTTTCGCCGTTTAATAAGAGTTTTGACAGGAAAAACGTTTTGAAGAATGCTATTTTCTGTCAGAAAATTAAAGAAGAATGCTTCTTACGGCTTCCTTTATCAGTTTGTGTATCCTGTAAATTCGAAAAACGAAGAAAAGCTGAGCTAATGAAGACGAATCGCCAACTTTTTGCCGAAATATTTGACAACTAGATGAATGAGCACGAAGTCAGGTAGCCAAATATCCACAGTTTTGTCGTATTTTTAAATCTTTTCAGCGTTTTTCTCGACAAGAATGTATACACGATGGACGTTTTTGAGACATTTGACAATATTTTTTCTCTTTGGTATATTTTACTAGAGATATTGTCCGGCGAACAGCTTGTCAATTTGTAATTGTAGCTACAAGAATCGCTCTGTTTTGTGAGTAAGTTTATATTAAATACGGCTATCGTTGCTTGGTATTTTCAGTCGTTAACTGACTTGACAAACTATAGAACTCATAGAACGGTTAGTATGTGATTGAGAAAACTGAGCAGTTAGATTATTTAGTTCTCTTCGTTTATATTGTGATTTGTCGACAAAAGTGGACGATTCGTCGCCAGTTTTTGGAGTATTTAAAACTCAATTCTTGCAAGTTTTCAGTTTCAAAACAGCAAAATCACATCTAGATAGAACTTGAACTTGAGAAAACAAGAAAAACTAATTATATGGCTTTCGTTGAAAATATGTTTATTAAATAAAACATGTTTAACAGCAGAAAAACAAATATTTGGTGTCGATCAAATCCACTGCATCGCTTCAAGGTCGTTCAAGGTCATGACGTAGCGTGTTTATATACTCTCATCTAAAACGGTGTTTTGACCAATGAGAGCGCGCGTTATATCTAAATTATTTTATAACCTCATTTATTACCGTATTCACTGGTGTATATTAAAGCCACACTTTTTCCCCGAACATTGTGATCCAAAGTTGGGGGTGCGGCTTATCTTGGAGAACACCGGGAATTGGTACCAGAAATTTACATATGCATAAAAGTATAAAAGAGTATGTATATCATTGATTCGTGTTTATTAACAAAGCCTAAAATTATTGGTAAGCCTTTGAAGTATTCTCTGGGAGTTTCATCCGATAACGCAAAGCATGTAATGTACATGTACAACTTTTTCAAGATTCCACTTAACGTGTGATTTCCAAATTTGCATTGCCAAACTCGGGGTGCGGCTTATCTGTGAGTGTGGCTTATATGCCGATGAATATGGTATAAGAGAGCGGTCAACGGTGTGCTGGGAGATGGACAACTGTTCTATTGATCCAGCCAGAAAAGTTTATTGATATTTTTGCCAGCAACGAACTTGAGGAGAGAAACACCGAAATGTCACCAAGAAAACCTTGTCAGCCCAAAAAACTTCTCCCAGACAACTTTTTTTCTGAACATCCCACCCCCCAAAAAAACGCTTCCCAGATACTATTTTTCCGAACCAAAAATAAACGTTTCCCGGGTACCCAAAAAAACGTTTCCCAGGTGTTTTCAATCTGGAGAACCAAAAAAAACGTTTCCCAGGTGTTTTCAATCTGGAGAACCAAAAAAAATGTTTCCCAGGTGTTTTCAATCTGGAGAACCAAAAAAACGCTTTCCATTCAGGTGTTTTCAATATGCAGAACCCCAAAAAACGTTTTCCAGGTGTTTTCGATATGGGGAACCAAAAAAAACGTAAAAAAGTTACCAGGAGTCTTAAACGTTTGCCAGGAGTTTTAAATCTAATTGAGCGAGGGGTACTTTTTTCCCAGACCAGATGAAATTCATAATTAATGTCATTCCCAGCAAACTACCGTCAGAACAGCTTTTCCACTGAACAGATGCCGTTGACCGCTCCTGGGTATATGGGTAACAGTGTTTTACTGGGAACTCTAAAGGTTTACTCCTGATCTTCTTCTTTCCCACCTCTAATTCTAAACAGAAAATACTTAAAATAGATACCATATTACAAAAAGTCGAACACAAGTCGCTGCACTCGATCACTTGTGAGATATCTTAAAGTGCATAGCAGGGTTATTTTTTTTATTTTGAAAATTGATTATATATGAAGTAAATAGTGGGATGGTTCAGTATTTTGTAATTTGAGCTTCGCATTTGCGAGTTATAAAGGTTTGAAATGTTGATATGGTAATTAAGTGACGTCAACGCAGGCATCATTTATTATACAAAACCGCCCCTTTGCAAATTACTGACATTTTTAAACTGGCAAAAAGTTATTCTACAACTTATATAAATGATGTTAAACTTTTTTTTCTATTTTAGAAAAGAGTGCTACTTGAAAAAATATAAATAAGTTACAGCAAATGCCTGCGTTGACATCACCTAATTAGCTTATGCTCATAATTAGTCGGGCTTCCTGTGGAAGACCCGACTCTAAAAATGAGAAGCGTTCGTCGTCGTCGACCCCAAATCACTAATTGGGTTCTACAGCGCATGCGCCCTGTGCCGGCCGCTAAGATAATCACCGAAGGCTCTAACAACATGATTTATTAATACGAGACTGGTCGAGTCTGAATTCACAATTCAAAATAACCACAATAATTCATAGAGATATGGATTTATCAATCCAGTACTAGTACTGCAAAGGGTTTAGAGATCTTCAGAACTTAGAACGAAATGAGTTGATACACGCAGCCGGCGGTGAAGAGAAGAGAACAGTTGTAAGGTTTTCAGCCGACCGATAATAGTTTATGTATACGGTATTTGTATTTGTATGGATATTATGGTAACAAATAAACTATGTCATTGTCATTCATGATTCGCTGAGTTTGTGAAATCGCAGTACTGAAATTGCAAGGAAAGCAAGTTCTATCGAGCTCGTTTTAATCGCACTATAAGATATCTATATTTAGTTCAAATAGGTTACATTTCATTTAGAAGCCCGACTTCACACTAGAATCCCATAGCTCATATGAAACTCGCGCGCTGATTGGCTGAGAAGCAAACCGGATGAGAGGGTATTCAGCGTGGAATTGGGTGCTTTGCAAACCGGATGCAATGGGTATTTAGCGTGGAATTGCGAGATGAAAGCGAGGCTGTGGCTAAGATACGATATACGCGTACAAAGGATGGATTGAGAGTTGAGATCAAATCAATATTTTAGCTTTGTTTGCTCTCATTTGTCATTTGTAAATTTCATTTTCATCGAAGTGAAACACAGAGTACTGAAAAATCTTTACGCTTTTTCAGTTGTACTTCAAGTGTCTTCTCAACTTAAGCTTAAATATAAACTGAACACGAAAGCAAAGCAAATCGTTTTGAATCTGGCTTTAGCATCTCTAGCACTAAATATAATCGATGTAAAGAAATCTATTAAAGCGAGATGAGAATCGAAGTTTGAAAGAGAGACCACGAAGTACAACGACAGCAAATCATGGCGAACGACATTTTCAGACCGGCATAAAGCAACCACAATATAATAGATTAAGCCAACAGATAAACAACAAAATCAGTCCAATTTAATTCAGCATTTACACCTAGCAAAATCTGTACCTGTAATCATACAAAACTGCAAATTTATCCCGTGTTCCAGTTGTGTTCTCTTTGCTTGTCAGTCGATCGGCTGCCTTTTACTTTGAGCCTTGTCATGTACTTGTTTTGTACAAGTCATGTAGCTTCACTCACTGAATCAGAGCTATCGCCTCTGCATCTTTATCAATAAATATGGCTTTGAAAGAACTATTTTGCCTGAGAATCTTCAGCATTCAGTAAGGTAGTTAACAAATCCATCAATGTCCTGTGAAATGTTGAAGTTCACTAGATTCAACTTCTCATGCAAGCGGCACTCCGCAGTTCTCTGATCGGATTGAAAGCAACAAGAAACGGTCAGTTGAGAAAATTTGAACGATTTATTTAAGCTCTTAAGTCTTATGAGGATAGAATAAGTCCGTATTTTCGTGTATTTCCAATTAACTTCTTTGTTAACTGAATAACATCAGAAAAGCATACTTACAGGTTTGACAAGACTGATTCATTGATTGTGAAAACTTGAACTGAACTTCGAGCCTGTCACTGATCACTTTTAGTCTTTTTGGTTGTAAGTTTTCGTTAACTATGAACTGGTTATCCATATCTAAATCTATGGCTGTGTTTCTGTTGTAGATTGACCCTAAATCTAGACGTTAAAACGACTGAAGAAAACAACTTTTGTCTTCAAGTTCATGCAGATAAACTGATTTTAGTATTCAATTTTGCTTGATTCCTATTGGCTAGCGTAGCGAAAGACTGAACACTGCACTGGCTTTCTTAGCGACGCGCGATATAGCGACTCAAGATTGTCTAAAAACTATATATTTTTCAAAACAAAGAGAACGCTATGGGATTCAAGGAAAATTCATTGGCTCGACTCGTGAATTCCACGTGGAATTCACTCGAAAAGGCGATATCGCACTCGTCGCTTCGCGACTTGTGCGATATCGCCTTTTCTCGTGAATTCAACGTCGTCAGCCAATGAATTTACCTATAGAAGAGCGTCTAGTTTAGTTAAAATGTATGGGTCCGCCATGTTGGTGTCCCATCTCTTCAGTTACATATGGGATTCCCCTCCCTACCGCCCCTCCCCCCATTTATATCTGGCAAATGACTAAAACCAACTTGACTGAGCTGAAAATGTATTCAGATATTTATGAGTACATTTACTCTATATCTGGTAAATGACTAAAAACCAACTTGACTGAGCTGAAAATGTATTCAGATATTTATGAGTACATTTACTCTATATCTGGTAAATGACTAAAAAACAACTTGACTGAGCTGAAAATGTATTCAGATATTTATGAGTACATTTACTCTATATCTGGTAAATGACTAAAAACCAACTTGACTGAGCTGAAAATGTATTCAGATATTTATGAGTACATTTACTCTATATCTGGTAAATGACTAAAAACCAACTTGACTGAGCTGAAAATGTATTCAGATATTTATGAGTACATTTACTCTATATCTGGTAAATGACTAAAAACCAACTTGACTGAGCTGAAAATGTATTCAGATATTTATGAGTACATTTACTCTATATCTGGTAAATGACTAAAAACCAACTTGACTGAGCTGAAAATGTATTCAGATATTTATGAGTACATTTACTCTATATCTGGTAAATGACTAAAAACCAACTTGACTGAGCTGAAAATGTATTCAGATATTTATGAGTACATTTACTCTATATCTGGTAAATGACTAAAAACCAACTTGACTGAGCTGAAAATGTATTCAGATATTTATGAGTACATTTACTCTATATCTGGTAAATGACTAAAAACCAACTTGACTGAGCTGAAAATGTATTCAGATATTTATGAGTACATTTACTCTATATCTGGTAAATGACTAAAAACCAACTTGACTGAGCTGAAAATGTATTCAGATATTTATGAGTACATTTACTCTATATCTGGTAAATGACTAAAAACCAACTTGACTGAGCTGAAAATGTATTCAGATATTTATGAGTACATTTACTCTATATCTGGTAAATGACTAAAAACCAACTTGACTGAGCTGAAAATGTATTCAGATATTTATGAGTACATTTACTCTATATCTGGTAAATGACTAAAAACCAACTTGACTGAGCTGAAAATGTATTCAGATATTTATGAGTACATTTACTCTATATCTGGTAAATGACTAAAAACCAACTTGACTGAGCTGAAAATGTATTCAGATATTTATGAGTACATTTACTCTATATCTGGTAAATGACTAAAAACCAACTTGACTGAGCTGAAAATGTATTCAGATATTTATGAGTACATTTACTCTATATCTGGTAAATGACTAAAAACCAACTTGACTGAGCTGAAAATGTATTCAGATATTTATGAGTACATTTACTCTATATCTGGTAAATGACTAAAAACCAACTTGACTGAGCTGAAAATGTATTCAGATATTTATGAGTACATTTACTCTATATCTGGTAAATGACTAAAAACCAACTTGACTGAGCTGAAAATGTATTCAGATATTTATGAGTACATTTACTCTATATCTGGTAAATGACTAAAAACCAACTTGACTGAGCTGAAAATTTCTGGTAAATGACTAAAATCCAACTTCGGGGGGGGGGGGGGGGGGGGGGGGGGGGGGGGGGGGGAGTACTCCCTTTGTCCAAGTGGTAGGGGTGATCGGCGGTCCTTTTAGGGGCTGAAAATATTTCCTGTGTGTACCTTTTAGGGTTCCGACACAAAAGTCAGGTACGTAACCCCAGGGGGGGGGGGGGGGGTACTCAGGGGTATCAGTAACGGGGAGGTGCGAATGAGGCCAAACATTTTAACCCAAAAAAAGTCCATTACGCAAAAACAAGACCCCCAAAAAAGTCCAACGGCCCAAAATCGTAACCCAATTTTTCTCCGCATAAAACCGAGAACGGTAGGATATCATTGTTATCAACCGCAAAAAAAGTCCTTGACAAAATCTTCATATCAAAAAAAGTCCACCAGAAAAATGAACACCCCAAAAAAGTCCCAAGCCGCGAATTTCAAACCCAAAAAAAGCCTTCGCACCTCCCCGTCAGTGATACCCCTGAGTACCCCCCCCCCCCCCCCCCCCGGGTACGTAATACGAGTCCATACCTTTTAGGGTCAATTGTTGAAAGAACAGAAGAAATATATTGTCCAGTCACTGATTAAACGATATCAGCACAATCACTTTTCCGCCATATATGGTCATATATTATGGTCATATATGGGCGTACCTTTTAGGGGTTGAAATCAACATGGCTTCAACAGCTCTTTTAATTCATGCGTACCTTTTAGGGATCGTTTTCAAAACCGACTGCCAATCACCCCTACCACTTGGACAAAGGGAGTAATAATACAGAAATAAATGAGTACATTTGCCAAATATAGACATACAATGTGCCATCATCAATAACGATATCGCTTATTGTAGGGGTTTGAACATTGGGGGCAGTGATTGTTGTCTGCATAGGCGGGCCACTCCAGTCCACAGAACTGGCATCTGTGTGGGCGGCGGCCAGGATCAGTATGGCCAGATGAAAGTTGAAGAGAACTTGGATGATTGGGGGCCAGAGGTATGCTTGGGATTGATGGGCCAGAGAAACTTATAATACCTGCACTGGCTGACTGAGTCTCAGATTTAGCCAACTCAGCTTTGGTTGCTGGAGTTTTCGACTCGCCAGCCAGGAATTCCAACACTGCATTGAGATTTCCTTCACATACTTCTAGGGAAGTATGCAGTGTTGTTGCCGGTATGTGTTCAAACATTTCCTCCAAGAAACAAAGTTTCTGAAGGAAGGAAGAGGACTTGGATGATGGATGATGCACAGTAATGCCTGTTGACTGTGTTGACTGTGTTGTTGGTTGTTGTTTTGCCTAATAATGTGGAAAATATTGGATAATCAAACATAAGTAGCTCAAATATGAATCTAGAGTGGAAATTTACTTAACAAATTCACACCTATTTTTATGTATCTGCCCTCTTGTTGATGATAAATTGCATCATGATACTTCATAGAGATTGTACTATAGAGACAAACACTAAAAGCTAAAAGTTGTAATAATGATTCTCAAACTCATTAATAATTCAAGAGGACAAAACAAAGAAAATCACTAGTAACCATGAAGGAAGTTTGGATATGTGGTCTTAATTAGCAAAAAAATGTGATGAACTTTATCTTTGAATTTCTTCAAGAATTATTAATGGTTGAGATTAGCTAGATCAATAATAATAATAATAATCAAACACAAGAAAGAGCATTTCATCTAATATCCAAACTGGATACATAATACGGTATTGTTTTACAACTAGTGAACTCATTTTGTTTAAAAAAAAATTCCCTGTTGTGGGACACAACTGACGTCAGCATTGTTGTCTGTACTCTTATTAATTGCTGAGAGCCAATCAGCATGCGAGAAATTTAACAAATGCTGTAAAAATTACAATGTAACAGCAATAATATATATTTATTGCTGCGAGCCGACAGGCGAGCAGCGAAACTAATCGTGACGGAGTTCCTGTGTCATGTGTGGTCGTGTGGGATCTGGACACTTATGTGTTTGCAACGAGAGTCTCGACCACATTTCACGGACTTTATTTGTGGAGATGATTTTTTTGTGAGCCCACGGTACTTTTGATCAGCGCACTGGTAATCGAATTATGCGCACTCACACTACGTTCAATCGACCTCGTGTCTTTGGACTTTATCCTGGTTGGATTATCGTTTATTTCTTGCTGATTCAAGCCAGGTAAGTGTTCGTTTTCTACAAATCTATCATGTCAAATGCAACTTTATTCATTGCTGGAAGCATTCATCAGGGTCACGAACAATTTAGTGACATTTCAAGGGGAAGACAATGTTCTTTTATGAGTTTTTCAGCGCTGTTGTGTGCTCAGTCGCGTCCAGTTCCACAATGGAGTCCTTCTACAGTCGATCAGATATTGACCGAAGGAGACACCATGTACTTGAATGCTTTTGAAAGACACAGTATCCCAGATACAGAGACGCTGTCGCTGACCTATCTACCTGATCGAGCTCGTTGGTCTTCGCTAAACCAATCGTCCATATGTGTGGCCACTACTGAATCAAACAAATCGCCCATTGAGGCACAAACAAAAAACCAATCACCCATTGTGGTGACAAATACTGATCTACCCATTGTGGTAGAGCCCATTGAGGCACAATCACCTATTAGGGTGACAAATACTGATCTACCCATTGTGGTAGAGCCCATTGTGGCACAAATCAAAACAAACGACAACCCGTTGTGGTTGGTAAATTACAAAGAATTCTACCAAGGAAGACTCAATCGAGACGAGCACGAAAACGAGGCTCCATACTTAACTTTACATTCAGCCATGATGAATGCTTTCAGTAATAATAATTATGCATTTATAATATTAGAAGGTTATATTATGGCTTTAATGAAGACTGTAGATTGCATTTATGTGTTTGATTCCCATGCACGTAACCGTTTTGGTATGCCTGATCCAAATGGCACTGCTGTTGTTATGAAATGTACTGATATCAGTCAATTAGAACACTATTTATGCTGTCTGTCACTTGAATTGAACAGTGAATTATTTGAACTTGTACCAGTTGAGTTTTATAATTCTGTAACAAATGTTGAGGATAAATCATGTAAGAGAAAAAGGTCAGAGGAGACTGAAAATCAAAAGCAGAAAAGGCTTGAAAAAGCTAGAGAGTACAAGAAAAGAAAACTTTCAGAGGAAACTGAAACTGAAAGACAAACCAGGTTAGAAGCAAAAAAAGCATATCAAAAGAAAACAATTTCAGAGGAAACTGAAACTAATAAACAAACCAGGTTAAAAGTGCAAACAGCATATCAAAAGAAAACACTTTCAGAAGAAACTGAAACTGAAAGACAAACCAGGTTAGAAAGAAAAAAAATCTGCCGTAAGACAAAAATCTCACAAGAAACTGAAATTGAAAAACAAGTAAGGCTAGACAAAACTAACTGAACTGCAAAAAAAGAAAATATTCAGATGAAACTGATCAGGAAAGAAAGACTAGACTTGAAAAATCTAGAGAAGAAATAATTATTTCTCAACAATGCTATTTGAGTGAATTTGATACTTTTAAACATGGCAAACTCCATGAACAAACTTGGGCAAGGTCCAACATTTCAAAATTTCACAATTCTATTGTGTATGTTGTGTGCCAATGTACTGTGTGTCATGAAGCATGGCCATTAAAATCTAAACCAAGGTCACCAGACACTTATGTCTGTTCAAGGTGTTCAAGGGATAAGAAAACCCCTAAGAAGTTTTCAGTTGAAAATTCAATGATTCCATCTCCAGTCCCACCTGAACTACAGGGTTTGTCTCAAGTTGAAGAAATGTTAATTGCTCGTGCTCTCCCTATCATGAGAGTTTATATTAAACCTGGTGGTCAGAGAGGGTACTCTGGACATTGTATCAACTGATTTACCACAAAATGTGAAAGAGCTTGCATCTTCATTGCCAAGGTATCCTAAGGACCTATCTGTGATTATTGTGAAGGTCAAAGGTAGAGACAATATACTTTTAAAGATGTTAAAGTACAAAGACAAAAAGTGCATGATGCCTTATTGTGGCTCACACAAAATAATCCCCACTATATAGATGTACAAATAAATGAACAAGCATTGAATTATTTGCCTGTCAATGATGTGCCAGTAGATCTGTTGACTGTTGAGACAGAAGATGATATCTTAGACGAGACTGTTGAGCCTGATCTAGGTCCACCTACTGATAATTCTACTGAAGACACAGTTTACAATGAATCTACTGATATGAGTAGTTTCTTGCCTGTTGGTGAACACCAGCAACAAGAGCTTGATGCTGTTAGAAGTCAGCTTTCAGCAGATGATCCAATATCATGGCCCTCGGTTGAGGATCAGCCATTAAATGAATATCAAACGTCATGTCTAGCTACTATGGCTTTTCCTACACTATTCCCTGATGGTAAAGGGGATCCAACTAATCAAGCATTATTAAGAGATGTACCCCTTCCAGAAAGAATTAAGCACCTTATAAAGTTTGCTGAAAAATCAGATGGAAAGTGGATATACCGCTTTGCTAGCCATCCCAGATTTTCATACTGGGCTTTTAACATGATTCAGCGAAAAAGAACACTACAACAAACTGGGATATTTTTAAAACAAAATCCTGGTGAAGCACATCTAACCATTGATGAGTTGCGTGAAATGGCTGCAAGTAATAATTCAGCTGCATTAATGTCTAAAATATCTAGGTATGTTGCTAATATTGCTGGCACAAATGCTTACTGGCATAAGGTCAAAGAAGACCTCAAAGCCATAGTAACAAATGTTGGTACACCCACATTCTTTTTTACCTTTTCATCAGCTGATATGCATTGGCCTGAATTACATGCTCTCTTTGAAGAGAACAATAATGGTGATATAAGCACTACTAGCGAAGAGAGACGTCAGAATGTTATCAACAATCCCCATGTTGTGGATTGGTTTTTCACTCAGTCAAAAACTAGAGAGTTTTGTAAAACACTGGCTTTATGATACTCTTGATGCCAAATGGCATTGGTATAGATTTGAATACCAAGGTAGAGGTAGTATTCATTGTCACGGTACTGCTAAACTGAACAACGACCCAGGAATGTGTCAGCTCACTAAGACTGCTTTGAAAGGTTTCTTAGCTCAGAAGTATAAAGATGAGCATGATGTTGAAGATACATCAGAGTTAGACCAGGATATTGAAGCTGGTAATAAAGTTGCTAACACAGCCTGTCAGTATGTTGATTGGTTGTTATCAACTGTAAACCCAAACCCACCAGATGAAGACATGTGAATTAGACCACAAGTACATCCATGTCAGAAACATTACAAAGACATCCCTGATTGGGATGTAGATTCTGATTATGCAGATCTTTTAAACATGGTTCAACGGCATACTCGCTGTAGTACTAGCTATTGCCTGAGAAAGAAACATAATGAATCTGACTTGACATGCAGATTTCATTTTCCATTTGATCACTGTTCACAGACAAAACTAGAATTTGAAAAACTTCATAGTAAGAATGATGAAGTACAATATAGAGCAAAGATTGTTACTAAGAGAAATGACTCTAGGTTAAATAATAACCAACAGCTTCAACTACAAGGCTGGAGAGCCAACTGTGATATACAAGTAGTCATTGATCACTATGCTTGTGTTGAATATCTCACTAAATATGCTGCAAAAGGTGAACCAAGGTCACCGTTGCTAAAACAAGCATTTAATTCTATTGTTCAAAATGCCAACAATACCAGTGATCCACACAAGGCTATAAAGAAGGTAGTTATGAAAACCCTTGGTGAAAGAGATTATGCTGCACAAGAGACAATGCATCATTTACTGTCACTCAAACTACATAGTTCATCATTTAATGTTATTCCAGTCAGTCTTAATGGCTCACGTCGAGTAAACACTAATAGATCAGAAGACAATGGTGATACCTGCACTGGCAATTCACTACTTGATGTTTACGCCAACCGTGAACAGTAGAGTGCAAACCATATGTCCGTGAAATAGTACTATTACTAAATAGTACTAAATAGTGTTATCTCCATTGTATTCTATTGTTTCATCAGTGCTATTTAGTACTAATTAGTTAGTACTGTTTCACGGACATACGGTTTGCACTCTATGATAGTTCACCTAATATTGTGAATTTGAATTTTGTTAAGTTTGCAACGAAATTTAAAGTTGTCAATAGAAAATTAACAGAGCTGCCAGCTAATGTAATTCCAAGGATATTTCCAACCTACTCGCCTAATCCCAAAGGGCCAAATTTTATGCTCTATTGTAAATACCAACTTTTGAGGTATAAACCCTGGAAAATAACTCAAGATAATGCATGGGGTGATCAGGAACCTTCTGATGAAATCTTTGTTACTTGCTGGCATGAATTTTTGCGAACACCATATGCAGAAGCCAATGTACCTGACTGGTTTGATAAACTTCAAGATGTTATTCAAAATCAAGAAGAACCAGACAGTGAACCTGTTGAGTCAGAGAGTACTAACACACGTGAAGAATGGATGATAATATCAGACCTTCACACGCCATTTGAAAATTCCGATCAAAGTTCAATGTCAACACATGATTGGCAACAAGACAGAGTCAGATACACTGACCAAGAAATTGGTGAAATGCCTACATGGATTAAAACCAAAAAAGAGCAAGCTAGTGAAATCACTCATCAAGACTATCAAGTAGTAGATATCAATAGTTTTAGTGAAATGCAAAAACTTGCATATAATATTGTCAATAATCACTCTGATGATACATCTGTTGAAAAAGACCCTGTATGTCTTATTATCATAGGAGTAGCTGGTACAGGAAAAAGCTACCTCATTAATGCTTTACGCAACCTCTTACAAAATAGATGTGCAGTTTCTGCCACAACAGGTAAAGTGTCTTATAATATTAAAGGTGTTACAATTCATTCCTTGCTGAAATTACCAGTCGGACCAAGAGGCAACAAAGATCTTACAGGTCAAAGCTTATGTAGACTACAAGAGAGTCTCAATGGTATAGAATATATTCTCATAGATGAATATTCAATGCTTGGCCAAACCACATTTGGATGGATAGATAAGCGTTGCAAGCAAGCAACAGGATGCTATGACAAAGTTCTTGGAGGAAAATCCTTGATATTGATTGGTGATCCAGGTCAGTTACCACCTGTAGCAGATAAAGCACTCTATCATGCTAAACCGTCAAACGCAGTTGGAGAGCAAGGTTATCAGACATACAGAATGTTTGGCAAAGTGGTTAAGCTTACTGTTAATCAAAGAGTTCAGGGTATGTCTACACAACAAGAACAGTTCAGAAATTTGCTTTTAAGGCTTCGAAAAGGTGATTCAACACATGAAGACTGGCAGTTGTTGTTGACTCGTCAACCATCTAATATTGTAGATTTGTCTCAATTTGATGATGCAACTAGACTGTTTTACAGCAATGATGAAGTTGGAACATATAATCATGAACAACTCACCAGACTACAACAACCTGTTGCTAATATCAATGCACGTCATTCATCTGCTATGGCAAAAAAGATGACTTCTGAGGACATGTCAGGTCTAGAGCCAACAATTTTCCTAGCAAAGGGTGCCAAAGTAATGCTGACAATGAATCTCTGGGCAAGTATTGGTCTATGTAATGGAGCCACTGCAACAATCCTTGATTTTATCTATGAGAGTAATCACCAACCACCTGATCTACCTATAGCTGTGATTGTTCAGTTTGATGACTACAGAGGTCCTTCTATCAGTGATACATTACCGGCATGCTGTGTACCAATATGTCCAGTTACTGTCTCAGCTCAGTCATCAGATGGCTTTCATGAAAGGCAGCAAGTGCCTCTAAGACTTGCTTATGCTCTAACAATACACAAGAGTCAAGGTCTTACTATGTCTAAAGCCTGGATAGACATTGGTAAATCAGAGAGAACTCCAGGAGTGTCATATGTTGCTATTAGTAGAGTCAAAACACTCTCATCTTGTGTTATTGAACCAATGACATTTGAAAGGTTGACCAGTTTGAAATCTTCTACAACTTTACAGTACAGACTAAATGAAGAAGCTAGACTAGATAACACAGCACAAGCAACGTGCAGTGCTTTTAATCAGGCATAAAACGAAATTCATTTGATAGTTATATAAAGGGAATTAATACATTCATTCCAGTTATTAGAATGGTGATACAAATCACCATTATATTGTTACTCATTTGTCATATCTTTCATTTTTAGGTAAGTGGGTTTTTTTTCACTAACTTTTTCTGTCCTCCCTTCAAATTATCATTATTGCTTAACTCACACTTTGTTACTTATTTTAATTTTATATTTGTTCACAGATAACACAAATACAAAGTAACAATAATTTGGATTCACTAATGAAATATGGACTTGGACTGAACGATCCATCCTGGTGTACTTCATCAATATACATCTACCTGGTATCTTTCAAGCATTATATTTGAACACTTTGAAGCATGGAGGACAGGAAACTTGTCAAGGATTGATAAATCATCATTTACGAGGACAAAACCTATTTATTGGACTCAGTCTTCAGTACTGCTTTATAGCACCGTTATGTGAAACTGCTTTATTGATTGGCTACAAAGCCATCATCTTACTGCTGAAAACATTACCCTCTGGCATTGCCATATGCTGACAGGATTACAGTTTCATTATAATGCTTTGCCTCAATGTAAACAGAAAATATCACACAGTAAAGGCCTTTACTTTACTTTTCTACTTTACTGGATCAAGACATCTACATGTACTTGGATTTTTTTGGTGAAGAGGAGTTTTGAGTGTTAGTCTACAATGTATTCATTACTTGTTCAAATCTCTGTCTTTATCCCAGAACACTATAACATACATGTACTGTATGAATCAAACTATAAATATTATTTGCTGGATCCAACACAACATTATCTTCTACAAGACAGTGTACTTAGTGAGGCTTCAATATCTTTCCTGAAGTATGGCCAGTACATGTAAATAGTTTCTTTAACATTGTATATAATATACACCAAACACAATTATCTATTTCATTGAATCCATATTTGCATTAATTACTGCATATCAGTACAAACTTTATGCAATGGTGAGAATAAAAGTGATCACTGACTACTGAAAGTCTATAACTGTCTGTCTATGACCAGATTGTTATAATGTCAGCATTTAAAGTGTACATGAATTACATTTTTTTATTTTGAAAATCGATTACATATGAAGTGAATAGTGGGATGTTTCAGTATTTTTTTGATTTGAGCTTCGCATAAATTTACGAGTTATGCTAATTCAGTGACGTCAGTTGATTGTTTTGCCCTAACTTATTTATCATTTTTCAAGCAGTTCTCTTTTATGAAATACAAAAAAAAAGTTTAGCATCATTTATAAAAGTTGTAGAAAGCATTTTGCCAGATTAAAAATGTCAATAATTTGCACAATGGCGCTTTTGTATAATAAATTAGAAATCAACTGACGTCACCAAATTAGCATATCATGATTTCAAACCTTTATAACTCGAAAATTCGAAGCTCAAATCACAAAATACTGAAACATCCCACTATTCACTTCATATGTAATCGATTTTTAAAATAAAAAAAATGCGCCTCACTGACAATGGACAAAGCCACATGTATGCATTAAATGTACGGCAGTGCACAACTCGCAGCACTTCACTTTCTACCAGAAACGACTAGTTGACTATAATAGGCCAATATAGGCAGGCATCATGAAATTTTCCTAACTTATTTATTTATAATAAACTAATGACATTTTGCAACAGCAGAAACTTTTCTTTTCTTCAATATTTTGGCTATTTTAGTTCAAAGCACTTCTTGAAAAACACTTTTAACATTTTTTTAGCTTTTAATTAGCATTCTACTCTGGTCATTGTTATGAATAGTAGCGCTATATAAAATGTATTATTATTATTATTGTTTATGAAAACAAATTATGGCAAATACATCTCCTTATGTCACTTCATGTGCATTGCATTGTGAGATTTCAAACCCTTATAACTCACAGACAAAGCCCCAAATCATAAAGTGCCACATCCTGCAACTGTTCACCTTACATAGCATAAATTGTTATGCTTCTTTTTTTGTCTGGATAGGATCTCTATTTGTAATCCCAATCAAAGCAAAAACTTGCACTAAATAACTGAATTGCATAAAATTACCAATATTCATACCTGAAATGGAGCAAAACTCCTGAAGGTTCTGCCAATATTGGCCATAAATGGCAGTGATGTACTTTGATTATTTACAAAAAAGTCATTGAGGTGACTGTTCAGTAACGCGTTCCTTTCATCGTCTCTGCGCTTTGAGGTGCTATCTATCAAACCAAGGTCAATAATATATTTTCAACAAAATTAATGTATCAGAGGATAATTTTAAAAAGTACCTGATAAACACCATGCTTCAGTTATTTGAAAGCAGGTTAACGCTAAATATAGCCTCTCATCCAATCAAATAGCCAGAATAGCTATATTTAACCCAGGGCCTATTTCTATAGTACAGTACTAAAAGTATGTTATGTTTATTCAAGCATGTTAAATTACAAAAAATGAAGAATGAATACTAAATATATATATATATGACAACACAATAAAAACAACTTGTCATACTGTTGTCAACAGTGTTGATTAATGGACATTTTAAGAAATACATAAACTTTAATACAAATGTAAATACTTAAATTAAAACTAAATACGAGATAGATTAACGATCGAGTTAGAGGTTGAGTTGAGTTTGAGTTGAGTTTGAGTTACCGTTGAGTTACCGTTGAGTTACCTTTGAGTTAACCAAAAAATTTTTTTTTTTTGGAACAATGTCTTACAACGTTGTTAGAGATTCCCCAAGGGGGAGGTATTACCTATGGTGGCCTGGGGGATATTGCCTATGGTGGCCTGGGGGATATTGCCTATGGTGGCCTGGGGAGGGAGAGGAAGGTGGTAAGGGAAACTATTATTCTGGTATGCTAAAGGTCGTGCTACTGAATAACTCGAACTTAATAGAGAATAGATTTAAATATTAGGTATGTCCTGCAAATTATTTAGGATAGTGCTGTCCCGCCCAACGGTTCCGAAAATCGAACTCCTATTGAGAACATTGCTACCCATTTTAAGCCCAAATTTGCGACCTTATACAAGGACCAATTAATCCGTCCCGAACGTCAAAACAGGTACCATATTAATGGATAAGGGATCTTTTTTGGCTGGGTGAAAGCGGACTCGAAAACCCTACCCTATCGGGCGGTACATACCTATATAGCCAATATATGGGAGTAACCCCCAGAAGCTCAAAATAGAACATGATTGACATGTGAAAACACAACAAGACGCTCAATGAGCGTACACTCGGGCTTATGAAAAGGACAATGTCAGTTGCGTGAGGAGAGACCTGACAATGACTGACAGTTGCGTGACGAGGGAGACTATATGTCTGCCAGATGAAGGGCTATGTACGATCTCGATTTACGAACATTTACCTTGCTCGCCTTAAATGCTTTGATGTAGTTTTGAAGTAAGATTTTTACGATTCCTTTTCCTTCTGAATTTTTCAAACGTGGAATAAAATAAACATCCATCATGAGTTAGAACTTCGTATTTTTAAACATCCAGTTGATTCAGTATGATGTGACAAAGCTCGACCAATCTGCTGTCTCTGCCTATACATTAAAAAATCTTGTTCGATTTATCTCGAAATCAGAAAGGAATTATCGATTAAAAATCAAAAGCTGCTTCTGTTAGATTTAAGATGTGACCTCAAGTGACCTCAAATACGTTTAAATACGTATGACAGCGTACTTTCAAGAGTCGGAGATCTTTATCTATGAGTCACCGACCGAAATAGTCTCCCTTGTCACTGAGCGTCTTCTTCTGCAATAGATCCCTAAAATCTAAGGACGTTTTGATTTCGATTGTATTTTTGCCGTTCACTGACCTGTTTTGAGCGTGGAAATTCTGTTTTAAATAGCCTACGCGGCAGTTCTATATAAAACTAGACGCTCTTCTAGCGTGAAGTCGGGCTTCTAAATGAAATGTAACCTATTTGAACTAAATATAGATATCTTATAGTGCGATTTTCAGTGCGATTGAAACAGTTTTTGGTTGCTCGTCGTTGCATGACTCGAGCTCGATAGAACATGCTTTCCTTGCAATTTCAGTACTGCGAACCGTTTATACAGTATATCAGTAACTAGACGCTCTACTAGCGTGAAGTGGGGCTTCTAACTCATATAGCCTATTTGAACTAAATATAGATATCGCAGTGCGATTAAAACAGAGCAATCTGATTTGTTTGTGAAGAAAGAGGCCAACCGTGATGTCTCGTGTTGAAGAAGCCATTCCTCTCGCCCCAATCCCCGCGCCAACAAACAAGGAACGCCTGTAATGTGACATGTCGATAGCCTAAGAAGACGAACAAACTGCATTTTTAGAGTCGGGGCTTCCACAGGAAGCCCGACTAACAAGAAAGATTAGAAAGCACAAACCAATCAGGGAAAGCACCGGAGGTCAAGGGGCCAAAATATAAATCTTTTCTCGTCTAGTGAAGTATATACTGTAAAGCCGGTTCGCAGTACTGAAATTGAAAGGAAAGCATGTTCTATCGAGCTTGAGTCACGCAACAACGAGCAACCAAAAACTGTTTCATTGTACATATACAATACTTTATGATCATTCTAAACCATAGTGTTTTATCTTTATAATCTATCCCTGAAACATTGCAACACGTACAATCGTATTCTGCACGGTTATCGCTGAATAAACAGATTAGATCACTGTTATCTTTATAATCTATCTCTGAAACATTGCAACACGTACAATCTACATGTGTAAGTATTCTGCACGGTTTTCGCTCAATAAGCACATTACATCACTACCTTGCCTACATGTTTGATGCATTAGTCTACGGCGCGCGGGCTCTTGCTCGATCGAGCTTTATTGCCATTGACAATATTTCATTGACAATGGATATATGGTCGAGAGCAAATTAAATTAAGACGCTCAATGAGCCTACACTCTGGGGTCCAATGTCGCCTAATAACAAACGTGACATAGCGAGGTCATGATGACAGTTTTTTGAGTTCATTTCATTTGATTTTCAGATGAATTTTTTGATGAGTTCGAGTTTACGAATGATTGACCTTGCTTTCCTAGAACAGCCCTTTCGAAAACGCTCGAAGAAGATTTTTACGAGTATGCGTATCTGGTATGTAGTAAGCGTATGCGTTTCGATGAGCTTGCTTTTCAGTCTCGATTGGCTCGACTGTTTGCACGACTTCTGTACATATAGCTTTCCGTAATAGATGGAGTTACATGATCGCTGGTCGTGAGTTCAATTATAAATACTCAAGGACATAACTGTACACGTACTATTATAATTAGCAACAAAAGGCCTAATCTGGGGTACAATGTCGCCTAATAACAAACATGACATAGCGAACTAGAATTTTGACCTTTCGATAGCTTCAAGATTTACAGCTGCTTTCAAAACTAAGATCTCAAATCTACTTGAGTCCTGTGTGTCACGTTTGTCTTCCCTTATCTGCTTCAGGAGAAATTTTGAAACTCGATACGATCAAATACTTCGCAGTTCTTTCTCGATTCTTCGCATTTTTTCTTCATTCCATGACCATGAAAAAAATAAAAAGAATTTGTATTTTATAACTCGGGCTTCCTTCGGAAGGGCCCGAGTAAAAAGGCAATTTAATTATCTTGAAATCATGCAGTTGCGCTTCAGTACTGAAGCTGTTTCATCAATGAGTTCCCTTTGTCGGAAAACATTATATAATTGTATAAGTCTAATAAAACTACTAAAATCACGACACAACAATGGAAGGTAATGTGGGACCATCACGCATTGTAAGAGACAAAACTAGGATGTGACTAGGATGAATGAAACAACTAGGATGTGACTTTCGTGTGTAGCCTTTTAGAACCGGGTATAAAGATTGTAAGCTAGCCGAAGGTTGACGAAGTACAATAACGTAAAGATTTTTGAAAATACAGTCACCAAGAACCAGCAAGTGCAGAGATCAGGCCGTGTATTTTCTAGCGATATGCTTCCTTAAAGTGCCCAAATCTAACAAATTTTAAATGAAATGCCTAGGGTCCAATGAAGTATGACATAGACGTGACATGAGATGCGAGCCACGTTTTTGCATAGATTTCAGCTTGTTATCGCCTAATTATCAGGCGAGAAGCGAGGTCGATTCCGTCTGATAAACGCCGGGGGGTCGAAAACGGGGGAGGAAGGGGGAGTATGCGTATCTGGTACTTGGTTAAGAAATGGTTAGGTATGTGCGGCGAGATGTTCTCGACCTGGACCCTGTTTTTTGGACTTTTGTCACTCGAAAACCTGGATTTACGATTTTTATTGACGCATTGCCAGAAATCAATTATAAATTCAAGACCAGCGGTTTCCTCGGGCTCAGCATTTTGTCCTAAAACTCGCTAAAAACAGTTCTAATTGCTAAATAAATGACATACAGATCTTTAATTAGCGATTTCATCTTTGTTTAGAAAGCGATTTTAGAAATTCAAAATATCAAGAAGACTGACTTTATTTTCCAACGGTCGATCAAAATATGACACAGGAAGCCCAACACAGAAATAGAGGGTATACACGAAAATACATCGAAATTTAACCCTTCACGCTCTCGGACTCCCTGTGTGCAATCCCAGAATGCACTAAGAACTCATGTAAACAGGAAAATGCGGATGGTTGAGATATAGCGAATTTTTTGGCTCGTTCTGACTAAAAAACTAGATCTCAACATGGCGTCTTTACCATTTATTTGTACCTAAAGTTCAGAGAGCTTTCGGGCGGAAGATGGAATTGCGATATAACATATTTTATCGGCTTTTTGAACACACTAAACAGTGTTTTTACTGGCATCGAGATGTGCACTTCTGCTGTGTCAAGGCCTACTACCTCAAACTGACCGATAACTGCGTAGGGTTGTTCGATCTTACAGTAAATGTATGGGAAATCTGGTAGCTTCAATGTGAAGAAAACAAACTGCTCGGGCCGAAAACCTGGTCTTCGTTGTAGATCGGTAATATGGTGAGTGCAACGATTGATAGATACCTTAATACTTTCTAGATGTGCAACGAGTGTGTTAAACCTCTGAACGCTACAAATTCTGAAAAGTCAATTTTTCCCATACATTTTCTTATACAGAACGGCAACCATTTTGCATTTTTTGTGCCGTAAAACGCATGCGCGACGGCCATCTTGTCCCATATTTCTGGCAATGGATCTGATACGATGCAGTCGTCAGGATATTTTGCCAGACTAACACTCTAACACCTTTACGTCTGACTGACGCCATTATTTTTGTTCGCTAGTTTTACTGAAACGCCGATACCACACTATACTAGTCGTTTCTGGTAGAAAGTGAAGTGCTGCGAGTTGTGCACTGCCGTACATGGTAACACATATAAGTCGAAATGTAGCTTTCAATGCATACATGTGAAATGCAGCTTTCAATGCATACATGTGGCTGTCCCTAAATGTCAGCAAGGTGCATTCCCGGGGTGCATTAGTGGTAAAGTAAAATAATAAAAATGCGGTATAATAATAATAATAACTTTATTACTGTGTCATGTGTTCTAGCTTACAAGAAACCTATTTCCCTCCCATATATCTACTGATTCTCATTCCCACCCTTGTCCCATTGTTCCCATCCCACATCTCCATTGATTCTCATTGCCATGATCCGGTCACATTGTTCCATTCCATGTCTCTATTAATTATCATTCCCACCCGAGTTTGGTGTTGCCTCTGATACAAATGCTAACACTATAATAATCTGGTCATAGACAGACAGCTATAGACATTTACCAACACTAAAAGCATGCAATACTTTCCACTATTTATGTTGCACGCTTGTAATAGTTTGTACTCTACTGATATGCAGTAATTAAGCTTAATACAAATATGGATTCCATGAAATAGAGAATTGTGTTTGGTGTATATTATATACAATGTTACTGGCCAGATATCAGGAAAGATGTTGAAGCCTCATAGCACACTTGTAGAAGATAAAAGTACATCAGGATGGATCGTATAATTTGATTCAGTAGTTTAATTGCCTCAATGCCAATGGCATGGGCCGGATTGGTTTGACGAAGACCAACGAGCTCGATCAGGTAGATAGGTCAGCGACAGCATCTGGGATACTAACTGTGTCTTTCAAAAGCATTCAAGTACATGCTGTCTCCTTCGGTCAACCGGCTCTGATCGACTGTAGAAGTAACTTATGTACTTCATTGTGGAACTGGACGTGACTGAGCCGACACAACAGCGCTGAAAACTCATAAAAGAACATTGTCTTCCCCTTGAAATGTCACTAAATTGTTCATGACCCCGATGAATGCTTCCAGCAATGAATAAAGTTGCATTTGACATCATGGATTTGTAGAAAACGAACACTTTCCTGGCTTGAATCAGCGAAAAATAAAACGTGTTGTGAGTGTGCGCTGATCAAAAGTACCGTGGCTCACAAAAATCATCTCCATACCGTGAAATGCAGTCGAGATTCTCGTTGCATCCACATAAGTGCCCAGATCCCACACGACCACACATGACACAGGAACTCCGTCAAGATTAGTTTCGCTGCTCGCCTGGTAGGCTCAGTATCCCACGAAACCCCAGCGGCTGGATACTGAGCCTACTACCCCCCCCCCCCCCCCCCCCCCCCCCCCCGGGGGATAAACGGCGGCACTGGTCACTGCATTTGTCACACACGAAGACATCGTGCACAACGACCACTAGATTATTTTGAAGTCATTTCGCTATGCCTTTGTTCGAGAAAACTACTGTCGTTGAAAGTTCGTTCGCCAAAGTCAAAGTTAATTTTATTGATAATATATTGAGAAGCGGCCCGTTTAAAAAGTGCCATATATTTCAATCTATTCTCTATTAAGTTCGAGTTATTCAGTAGCACGACCTTTAACCGTACCAGAATATAAACAGTTTCCCTTACCATATCCACCCCACCCCCTCCCCATGCCACCATAGGCAATACTCCCCCTTGGGGATTCTCAAACAACGTTGTAAGACATTGTTCCAAAAAAAAAAAAAACTCAACGGTAACTCAAAGGTAAAACTCAACTCAAACTCAACTCAAACTCAACTCAAACTCAACTCAACCTCTAACTCGATAAATAGCCGATCCCACTAAATACTAGTTTAAATACGAAAATTAATGAATACGGTACATGTACGGAATGACAGAAGAATGATATGCCTGTTAAAAATCATGAACATTGATAATATGCAAATGTATCTTGATTTATATACATGTAATAAAAAGTAGCCAAAGACAGTTTACTAAAATCGGTATGTAGCAGTGCAATTTAGAAAAGCATGAAAACTAAATAACTAATTAGTACTAAATAGCACTAATGAAACAATAAAAATAGCACTATTTAGTACTATTTAAAATTTATTTAGTACTATTTCACACTTTTCTAAATTGCACTCTGGACTACCACGAAACAAAGGTTTTACAAAGTTACAAAAACGACAACAAAAGGTTACTCAACATTGTATCATTCAAATTTCTTACCTGCTCTTTTTGCAGCAGCAGATTTGGGTGTTGTTTGTGGTTGATTGTTGACCATGTCTAACACAACTGCAGTCCCTGCGGCTGCGGCAGCGCTGGTGGTAGTCGCCGTTGCAATTCTTCGCTCCCTGTCGCGATAATTACGCTGCCGTATTGTCTGGCAGGGACTGCAGATGCAGTTTGAAAATGCACAATTTCCTCTATGGCCATTTACAGGCACTCTAACCCCATGGTTAGAGCAAAACCTGCAATATCTACAATTATTGATTGAATTCATCTTGAAAAAGACTACTGTCGACAGAAAAAAAACTACTAGGAAAAACGCAATGTTGCAAAAAAACTGATGAAAAGGGCTGACGAAGTTTTGTAGCAGACGCGTCTGCACTCAAAACATTTTTTTCGCGCGCTTTTACATCGAGTCGTCAAGCTAGAAAGTTATCTAAGTCAGAATGACAGGAGTAATAAACTAAATACTAAAAGGCATACAGACCATACAAAATAAAGCTGACAACAGCCGACTGACAACACTTTTAAATGACAGGTCACATATCTAAAAACATTCATATGCCCTTATAAACTTGCAAAATAACACAAGCTTGCCACAAACAGACCATCGTTTTTTATACACACGAGTCCGAAGTCAAGAGAAAATGTCATACAACGTAAAAATAAAATAGCGAGATTAATAGCGAGATTTATATAATAGCGAGATTCGAATGGGGTCTGAGCTATATCTCAACCCTTTGTCACCTTTGTGCATACCCACCATCGTCGTTGGGATGTCCATCTCGATCAACTTTTCACAATTGAAATAATTGCAGATAAAACAATGAATCAAGCCTCAAACCGGAATATGATAAACTTGTTGTTGTATATATTTTACGTCCTCCGCCATCTTGATTCTTGTACAGCTTTGAATGAAAGCCTCGATTCCGAGTACGATGACGTCAGTTCCGTGCCGTGACCGTGCCGTGCCGTAACCGTGCCGTGCGCCGTGGTTTTTCACAGTCATTCGAAATCTGCTCTATTCCCGAAATCAGGTGGTCCGGCTGATCTCCAATCTCATGCTACGAGTAAGAGTGAGACCAATGAGAAGAGTGTACTTTTAGGGAAACAAACTGGAACAACTCTTATTCTTGGAATCTCGGAGGAATTGCATCCAGTTGGCCGGTAACTTTGCTCCTTTACATGATCAAGAACATATGTGTCCCACACAACAACGACTCTATCTGGATTTTGTAGCTGGTTCACTAAATGCGGGATCAAAACCTTGTCTGCGTACTCATCAAACATCACAGCATCTGTGGTTGGGAGGCAGTGAACTTTGCAGTCAAAGTGACTATAGGTGGATTCGTCTCAGTGTTCAGTTGATCCGGGTAGACAGGCAAGCAGATCTGACTTAGATTACCAAACTCAGCATTGGGCAGAATTGTATTGTTCTCGGCGACATGTACTTTAATACCGACGCCAGAATCGATCTCAGCCGTTGGCATAATCAGAACTGATTTTCAGATTTTCAGTTATGGATGATTGACTACATTGATTTTGATTGCGTGGCTATCATGTTTCCTTTAGGGAAGTTTACTCCCACAACATATTTTGACAGCTGTCATTCATTCTGCTTTGGGAATTAACGTGAATTCCCTCATGTCGTTAAACACATCATGACTTGATTTACAAATTGCTGTAACAATCATTTGGTACTGACAAGATGCATCAATGAAAAAATAACATTCAAGATTCCGCTTTAATTTATGTCATACTCCTTATAAATTCACAGTTTAGCATGGTGGTTATATCACGAATGGGTTGCCAAGATACACACCGCAAACAGCTAGCGTTGCTTCTTGTATAAATCTTTGAATCAAACCGGCTTTAGACTGATCGACAGTCCTAATAAAGTCGCTTTAAAATAGTCATACTCCTAACTGATAAACGGACAGGGAGGGAAAGGTTGTACTTTATGTCAGAAAAACTCTTCCAGGTCACTTTCTCTACTCTGCATTGCAATGTATAGATGCGCAATGAGGGCCACATTATTCTGTACTGAACATGCATATATCTTCTTTCCCTTTTTAGAGATTGACCTTAGTTGAGGTTTCTTGAAGACTGGTAGTTTCTTGATCTGATCATGGATCGACTTTGTTCGACCGATGATGACAGCCTTACGATACTCTGTGTACTTTGTCTTTCCAGTGTCTTCTAGTGATGCTATCTCTTCAGCAACAGCTGACTATCCATGTTGTCCAGAGTCACCAGTTCTGCATCCAGGAAGGGGTTGCCCAAATTTCTGATAACATCAACCAGACTGTTTACCTGACGTTGAAAAGTTGACGCTTGACCTGTTTTATGGTTCTGATAGTTTCTCAGTTGTTTTTTCTGGATTGCTATCTTCCAGATAATTGCCGTCCAACTGGACGATGAATCTTGCTGTTTCTGGACCAGAGAGCATCCACGTGCACCTTCTGGAATAATGTTAGTTATAACTGGAGGAGCAATGAGGGTTTATTATCATGTAATTTCAAAACTCATAGGACAAAAAAATGATTATTATAGCTAGAAAGAGTTCGTTGAAATTAGTACAAATGTGAAGTTTGGAAAAGATCGCTTCACAAATTGCGAAGATATGAATTTAAAAAAATAGAAATTTTGTATGAAAACCTTTGTTAGCGGCAAGAGTCAGCCTACCAGTGTAAATTTCCAAAGGTTTTCATATAAAATTTCGATTTTTGAACATTCATATCTTCGCAATTTGTGAAGCGATCTTTTCCAAACTTTTTTACTAATTTCAACGAGCTCTTTCCAGCTATGATAATCATATTTTTGTCCTATGAGTTTTGAAATTACATGATCAATGGGCATTGCAGAAAATGTGTTGATTGTCTTCAATAAAACCCAATGCTGTTCCTGTCTCTCAGGTGGATGAGTCAGTTCTCCCAAGACTTGGACATGTAGTTAATTATTTTTAAAGTTAATTAATACTTGCTTCATCAAATTGCAAATAAATTTTGCGCAATTAACAAAATTGCTTAACAAAATTACCTTGTTCTTGTTAGGCCTTCAGAAAGGAATCGGCAACACCAGATGATGCAAAGAATAATTTATGAATTTCAGCACATCACCAGCTCTCCCTTGTATCCTCGCAGTACGTAACGAATTTGTCTAGAGTCAAGTCAAGATAATCAAGACACTACCACAGAAGGCAATGGAAACTCGCTCAGATCCCAACATGCATGGCTCGCCTACGAGCCACACACATCGACGGCAAACTGCCATCTCCTGCAGAACTCTTTAGTGCTTGCTATGGGAAACTATAATAATTTTCAGCGTGCTAGGCTTGTTTCCCATGAAGAGCTCACCCTATTGGACATTACGTTCGCGAGAGAAGTTCTAAAGAATGCAGTATAGAAACAGTCACTTCAGATGGCGAGGCGGTTTGGATCGGCATCCGACTATCCCTATGGTGGCCAGCCAGTGTTAACCGAGAAGACCCATTCCTTTTCAGCTCAGCGATGGAAGGACCGGATAATATCCCGGGATCACCAACTCTTGCATGGGTGTGGGGGTGGAAGACAACCAAAGTCGGTCGAGGTCCAAAAGCCCAAGAGCAGAGCGAAGTACGTCCCGCGGCAAGCATGACTCATTTTACTCTCTCAGCGATCCTGAAGGACAGTAATAGGATTCGACCCTCAATCCAGCAAGGCAAGTTAGCTCACGCTCCGGACATCCCACCAGCACTAGGCCAGGAGAGCAACCCCAAGGGGCCAAGTCAACCAAGATGTGGCACACGCCGAAACGGCCAGGCAAACAAGGCGACAGTGGCACGCACCCGAAGATACCCCACCAACGCATGACACCAATAGAGGATCGACAGAACGGCCCAAACCGAGAGAAGAACAACAGCCTTCGACTCACGATGTACTGAGGTGAGGGAATATTCCACACACCATCTCACGTAGTGTCAACAACAACGAAGTCATCCCCAAAGACTACAAGAAAGACAAGAGCATCAGAAATACTACCATGACCCCCATACTAATGCTCTCCCGATACTGCGACCAGGTCAGAACGTCACTATCCAAGAACGCACATCACAGATATGGGAGACCCGTGATAAATCGATGCACTGAATTACCTTGAAATTTCTTAAATTATTTAACTTTCACCTAAGTTTGAGAAAGAGACGCATCATATCAAAGAGAAGCTAGTGAACGAGATAAGAATTTATTTATTCCCCGAAGTGGAGGTGAGTAGTGGTGGCTATTTACCGAGCCGCGAGTCCTCGAGCTGCAGCGGGGGTATATTCTGTCGCTCGTTACTTGCTCCCAGAGAAATACCCCTGGGAACTTGTTCCGGAAGTCAAAATCCAAAATGGCGGCTGTCCTATTCTAGCCAGAATATACTTGATACTGATTTGTCGATCTTCCTAGGTCGACCAATCAGAAACGAGAGTAATTTAGACTTCCTGAAGGTATATATAAGCTATTTAACTAAGACCCTACAAGTCTGCATAAAAAGATTGATCATTTGACGGTGTTATTTGAGAGAATTTTTATTTTCCCAGAATAAATACCACGAGTGATATTTCAAAATTGTTAACAAAATTTCACGAGCCTCCGGCGAGTGAAATTTGTGACAATTTTAAAAAATATCCTTTTGGTCATAGCTTTCATACATGAAAAATGAACTAATGGAAAATGCTCCTCAAGTTTTCCATGAATAATGGATTTCAACCCGACAACGAGCTATATGAGCTGTTATAACTCATCGATAAATTTTCGCGCGCGCCCATTGGTTAAAACGGGTCACGTGGTACAATTTCACTGGACGGATGTCAGGTAGAATCCCATAGCTCATATGAAACTCGCGCGCTGATTGGCTGAGAAGCAAACCGGATGAGAGGGAATTCAGCGTGGAATTCAACACTTTGAAAAGCTGAATTCAACGATATATAGGGATCCCGCGCTGAATTTTGTATTCAAGTTCGATTTTCGTCTCTGTGTCTCACCAAGAGAACAAATAAACATTGAGATTGCTTACAAAAGGAACAAACAAAAACATTTACAGACAGAAATAATGAATTTTTGTTTTGCAAATGAGATTAAAATCAAGACATTTGAAAAGCTGAATTCAATGAAAACAGGAAGCCCGCACTTTTGATGTTGTTGGCTTTTCGCAAAACAACAACATTGAAAACAAAACAATCGTAATACGTATACCTTGCAAGCTTAAATTAATACTCTTCTGAATGAATGATACTCCAGATCGATGCACTGATAATCATTGAAATTTCTCAGCGAGATAAGAATTTATTTATTTACAAAACTTTCACCTAAGTTTGAGAAAGAGACCACGAAGTACAAGTCATCAAATCAAAATTTGATTTAGCTGAAACTTCACTGAAATAATCTCAAGGACCCATACAATCACTCGTTAATTTTTTTCTCAAAAATTCCAATGGAAAGTAATACATTTTTATGAATCTTTAGAGGTGCCAGTGACGTCACTGACTCAACCCAAACTCAGCTCCATACATTTCTTTGCATTTTGTGATTAAAATATCTGAACGGTTTGTTCAGATAACAGCTCTGCACTAAAGAAAACTAGCCAACAATCAATCCTAAGCACATATAAGGTAAGAAAACTCCTTCACACAAACGTTTAGCTTCATAGAAATAAAATAATTCAAGACATTAAACATGAAGAAATGTATGGAGCGAAGCCGTGATGATTGTTTGGGTTGAGTCAGTGACGTCACTGGCACTTCTAAATATTCATAAAAAATGTATTACTTTCCATTGGAAGTTTTGAGAAAAAAATTAACCAGTGACTGTAAGGGTCTTTGAGAATATTTCAGTGAAGTTTCAGCTAAATCAAACTTTGAACGATTTACGTACTAGTCCCCCTTTAAATCAACTGAACCGGCTCCAGCAACAACTACAGTCTAATAGAAGCCAATAGATAAACAACAACAATAGTCGAATTTAATATAGGAAAATCTGTACCTGTAATATGGCCAAAATCATACAAAACTGCAAATTATCCAGTTGGCTTTGCTTGTCGCTCGGCTGCCGGCTTTGACTTGCATGTTCAGTTGTTGTAGTTGTACATGTACTGGATGTAGCTTCACAATTACTGAATCAGAGCGATCACCTCTGGCTCTGTTTATCGATAAATATGTCTTTGTCTGAAATCTTTTGCCTGAGAATCATTAGCATTCAGGGAACGTAGTCAAATCCATCAATGTCGACGTCCTGTGAAAAGTTGAAGTTCAGCTTCTCATGCAAGCGGCAGCTCTCTGCGGATCGGATTGAAAGACAACAAGAACTGTTGAACGATTTATTAAAGTTTTATGCCGGATAGAATAAGTCCGTAGTTTTATATCTTTCCAATTAACTTCTTTGTTAAACAGAAAATTATCAGAAAAGTCGACTTACAAGTTTGTCAAGACTGATTCAGTGATTGTGAAAACTCAGTTGAGAACTTCTCAGTCAGCTTGTCATCGCTGTTAGTCTTTCTGGTTGTAAGTTTTCGTTAACTATGAACTGATTATCCATATCTAGATCTATGGCTGTGTTACTGTTGTAGATTCTCCGTAAATGTAGACGTTAAAACGACTGAAGAAAACAACTTTTGTCCTTCAAATAAACTGATTTTAGTATTCAATTTTGCTTGATTCCTATTGGCTAGCGTAGCGAAAGACTGAACACTGCACTGGCTTTCTTTGCGACGCGCGATAAATAGCGACTCGAAATTGTCTAAAAACTATATTTTTCTAAAACAAAGAGAACGCTATGGGATTCAAGGTAAATTCATTGGATAACGAGGGAATTCCACGTTGAATTCACGAGAAAAGGCGATATCGCACTCGTCGCGAATATCCCCCAGTTTTGAGATGATATCCCCCACTTTGGAGAAAAATGAAACAAGACGCTCTACAAGCGTTTACTCGGGCTTCTAATGGTGAAATACAAATTAAAGTGCTGTTGAATGCTAAACATTGCTACATAAGCTTTTCATCCAAGAATAAGGATGTTAGGATATCTGCCCATTGTAGTCATGCAGGCTTTTGTGTTATTTTATTTATGAAACTAATTTTAAAATAAATAGTTTATGATGCCAACATATAAAATACTGCCATATGGGTGATCAGTGACCGGTTTTGAAAACGAGCCCTAAAAAGTATGCATAAATTAAAAGAGCTGTTGAAGCCATGTTGATTTCAAGCCCTAAAAGGTACGACATATATGACCATATATGGCAGAAAAGTGATTGTGCTGATATCATTTAATCAGTGACTGGACAACATATTTCTTGTGTTCTTTCAATTGACCCTAAAAGGTATGGACTCGTGTTACATAACTGTCTTGTGTCGGAACCCTAAAAGGTTCACATAGGAAATATTTTGAACCCTAAAAGGACGTCGATCACCCCTACCAGTTGGAGAAAGGTTACCCCCCTCCTACAATAATACAATATTGTTATAATTAGACAACTAGTGAATTTTATTGAAACTCATACTTTTTCAGTAACTGACAATAACTAAAATAAAAGGAAGAACATATAATAATGAATCAGATCAGATGAGGAATGTTTTGTAATGAGTGTCCATTATTAATGTTTCACAATTCAGTGTGTAAACTTTCTAGTTAGTGGTCATTGTTCTATTCTGAACAGCAATGGATCCTATTGTTAATATGAATGAAGTATAATTTTCCCTCAACAGACATTCAAAAGCTCTATCTATGGGCATGCAGTAGGTATAACCCTCAATATTTATTGCTCTGTCACCATGTACATTACCAGTGTAGCTTTCGCTGTATTCAAATTGATAGTCTGTATCATATACTGTGAGCATTGTTGGTAATTCTGTCATCATCAAAAATGACTGTCCAGCTGATTGAGATAAGCTTGTATACAACTCATTCCCAATATTCATTATTTGCACCAGGTCACTCTGGGAGGTTGTTGGTTGTCTTTTATTGTATATCAAAGAACACAAACTCATTGCAACACATTGTTGTCCAGCATTTCGACCAAATACTAAAATATTGCCTTGACTATAAGGTGCTCTTATTGTTTTGTTTGGATCAATAAGTAGAGTAGGACCAGGATTCTTTTCTATATCTGTTCTCAATGCAGACTGACAGAAATTTCTTCTGTGATTAAGACTTTTATATGTAGTGGACTTTGAAGAACAGTTTTCATCTATAAAACCCATTGATTGTAGATTTGGCTCCTTCAAAACTCGTTGTAAAGCCTTTTTCTTTCTTCTTTTGGAGACAATATGAATAGAGCGGTAAGTGATCTTTCTAAAAGACTGTCTTTTTATAGTACTGGGAATAGGTCTATAGCAGTCACGTCGAGCAATACGTATATTATTGACAATATGATGAATCTGTGACGATGCTGGCACAGTTTTTTCTTATACAAGAAACAAACATTACACGTCGAGATCTAAACTCATTTATTTCATTAATTGACGAGTCATCATGAACATTTTCACTACAAAGGTTAGCCTGGATGCGAACATTTGATTTCGTCTCTACAATAGTAAGCTGTTGTTGACAATCTTGTAATATTGATTCAGTACTAGCTTTAAGTTATGTAGTTCGTACGATTCTATCATGGCCGCTTTGAAGTTCTCACCTTTCTTCAAGATATCTGTTTGCTTTTTGTCGTCAAACTTCAGTTCATCAGGCTTCGTGTTGTGTAATACACTGTGCATAGCTATGCAGTTCTCAGATGAGTTCTTATTTGAGTTCATAATGTTCATATTTATGTTATTTTGTAGCTCATTTGTATTGATTTGTAGCTCTTTGAGTTCGTGGACCGACCCGTTTCGAAAACGCTCGTCTTCTTTTAGTGTGGGCCTACCACGAACAGCGTGTGCATTTGTAAGTGAGAAGAGCGTGTCTAACAGCAAGCGATATATCATCTCAGTTATCGACGATGTCATGAGCTTTGTCCGAAAGAGGAATATCGAACTTTTTCAAACGACTCCGCCACAGGCACAGAAGTATTCCTTCCTCTTCGAATGAGTCAAACGTGCACGTCTCGTATGAGCCTGCGATATACGACCGAGCGCATGCGCTGTCGTGACGATTTGTCCATTTTGTGACCGACGAAGAAAAAGAAAGCCCAATTTATAACTCGGGCTTCCTGTGGATAGGCCCGAGTAATTATTGCTGCGAGCCGACAGGCGAGCAGCGAAACTAATCTTGACGGAGTTCCTGTGTTGATGTGTCCGCGTGGGGCCTGGGCTCTTATAACCAGTTTCCAATACGATTTTGGATTGTTTTCGATCGTTCACGATGATTTTGTGTCTGCAGTATTTTTGTACAGAGGTAATGGTAGTCAATTCTTGCGCGTTCAGACCATGATGCTCAAGTTATACTCGTGTTTACAGCTTGTCATTTCCTTCGTGTTTTGCTTCGATTCAAGGGAGGTAAGTGTTCGTTTTCTATAAATTATCATGTCAAATACAACTTTATTCAGTCCATTCATTCATTGCTAGAAGCATTCATCAGGGTCACGTACGATTTAGTGACATTTCCAGGGAAAGACAATGTTCTTTAATATGAGTTTTCATCGCTCTTGCCTCTTGTGTACTCAGTCACGTCAATCAATCAATCAATATAATGCATCAGTCAATTCCAGCAATGCACATCCCCCCCCCCCCCCCCCCCGGGACAACGTGGGGCATTTTTATGCTATGGGATCCCGGAAGTGGGGCATTCTTAATTTTTGAAGGGCCCGGGGGTCGGACATTATTTTACGTACACAGGGCCCAGGGGGGGTACTCAGGGGTATCAGTGACGGGGAGGTGCGAAGGCTTTTTTTGGGTTTGAAATTCGCGGCTTGGGACTTTTTTTGGGTTTTCATTTTTCTGGTGGACTTTTTTTGATATAAAGATTTCGTCAAGGACTTTTCTTGGGGTTGATAAAAATGATATCCTACCGTTCTCGATTTTATGCGGAGAAAAATTGGCCTTTTTTTGGGTTACGATTTTGGGCCGTTAGACTTTTTTTGGGTCTTGTTTTCGCGTAATGGACTTTTTTTGGGTTAAAATGTTTGTCCTCATTCGCACCTCCCCGTCACTGATACCCCTGAGTACCCCCCCCCTGGGTTGTCGCTGCTCGCACGTTCGCTGAATAAGTACAGCAGTCAAACAACACAAAACAAGATAACGGACCATGTACGAACCCGTGATAATAGGGAGCTTAAGCAGCACACGTTTTTGTCAACACGGACGGCGCGCGCACTGACGAATAATGTTCGAAACGACCGTTGACGTCCGTGACGGCAATCTATGACGGCACTTGACCTGTTTTCACGTCGTAGATTGCCGTCACCGACGTCAACGTTCGTTTCGAACATCATTCGTCAGTGCGCGCGCCGTCCGTGTTGACAAAAACGCGTGCTGCTTAAGCTCTCTAATAAGTCACTTCACGCTTTCGCCCGCCATTTTGAATTGGGGCAAACGCGCGGAAATTTATAGAAATGGATCACTTTGGCTTGCCGTAACTCCGCTCGATTTCGTTGGATTTTCAAAAACTTGCCATTTTAGACAAGATGTATTCTTTGTTATTTATGTCCTATAATATGATGGGCATTGGAAGGCTACAGATCGAGAAAAAAAGATTTTTGTTTTCAAAATAATATGCAAATTAGCTCGGATTTTTAAGATACATTCGTGAAAAGAAGTTTGACTCCTAAAAGGTAGTTAAAACATCTACATTGGTCTCAACTGGCATGCATGCCTGCTGATTATCGAAGTATAAATTTTGAAAATCCATCAAAATCGAGCGGAGTTATGGGAAGCCAAAGTGATCCAGATTTCTATAAATTTCCGCGCGTTTGTGCCCCAATTCAAAATGGCGGACGAAAGCGTGAAGTGGCTTATTTTAGACAGTAAAGTTCCTTGGGTTTTTTAAACTTTGTCAGTATGTGGATGTGATGTGCCCGGGGGTGGGGAATTTCTTACCTTTCGTTGCCCCCACCGTGGGGCATTTTAACACCTGGCTTGTCCCACCGTGGGGATTTCGCGATATTATTATTATGTTTTACTAATGCCCGGGGGTTGTCCCGGGGAGGGGATGGGCATTGCTGGAATTGACTGATGCATAAATATCAGTTGCCGATCTTGTCGCTAGTGACCCATCTACCTCAGTGATCGAGCTCGTTGTTCTTCGCCAAACCAATCGCTATAAATCATGGCGGCCAGACTACTGAATCAAACAAATCGCTCGTTGCCGTGTAAATTCAAGTACAATTCATACAACTACTCGAAGACATTAGCTTGTAAAAGCTACTCTGGAAATTTGAGGATAAATAAAGCTTATGTAAGCTTATAAAAGCTTATGTATGTATGTAAGTTTATACAAGATGTCTCCCTTGATCAAGATCTGAATATGATTTTGAAAACAGAAGAATAATACATACAATAATTCATTGATATTACATCTGATCGACTGTAGAAGTACGCCATTGTATAACTGGATGTGACTGAGCACACGAGCACTGAAAAATTCTTAAAAGAACTAGATATAGATAACCTTGGAGTCCTTTATTTCAACACGAGAATGGGCTTGAAGTTTGCTAGGTCGTGCATAAGTAACTTTAATAATATATCAACTTAAATAATAATGAATAAAGTTGACATGATAAATTTGTAGAAAACACTTACCCTTTGAATGGATGCAAAAAAAGAGGAAAATACGAAGTCAAGACTCAACTGATCAACAGGCTAAACATGGTACTCGAGTAAATTTAATGCATGCATAATCTATCCAATTGCCTTATGGACAAATTAAAAACCATAGCAAACCCAGTTCCATTCACTCGCAGCAATTCACTTTCTATCAGAAACTACTAGTCTTAACTTTTTGTGGCTACTATCTCCATATATGGATGTAGCCACTATGCTATCGAGTTGTAAGTCCGTCCGAAAGTAGTCCAATCTTCGGATAGTGTTCGGAATCGCACAGTGATCGGGATTCTTCGATCGACACCTAACTCACCGAAGGCCTATGTCCGCTCGATGTTTCTTCGATGGACTTTTGTATTTTCGTGATTATCGAGTTTATTGGCGATACTTTTTGTGACTATCGAGTTTATCGGCGACAACATCGGCGCTCGACGACATGTTTCGAATTGTCGTAATCTCTCGTCTGGTTGTCGACTTATTCGATTGTAACGTTATGCCTACGTTTCTTCCATGTGCTTTTATTCACGCGTTGGCTGTATATTTACTATGATTTTGTGCTATTTTGCACCATTAACCAGGCACAGCTTTCCAGCACTGGGTCAAGTGTTCAGTTGTTCGTAAATAAATTTTCAGTAAGCAAATAAACCCCACTCCTGCTCGCAATCTCGTCCCCAGAGCCTGCGTTACTTTCGACCAGCGGCGAAGAACGTAGGCTCTGGCATAATCCATTTTTTGGGAACAGGATTTCTTGTTCTTCCGGTTTTAGAGCGCATGCGCAAGTTAGCTGGGCAGTTGGGTTGTCGATTCAAATTGTCGATTCAGGTTTCAGTGGAATCCTTCGAAAGGTTTCATTAGGGTAGAGTACGCTTTAAAAGCACTCGGTAAAGAAGATATAACAGTGAAAGAAGCGCAGTATCTGAAGTCTTTATTAAAAGCAGTGGTTTTATTTACAGCAGAAGGATACGCGAACAGTTCTTCGTACGGGCGACCCTAAAACGCGGAATGACGGAAAGACGGATAGACGGAAAGACGGAATGACGGAAAATCCTAAAACGCGGAATGACGGAAAATCGCCGGGCGACCCTAAAACGCGGAATGACGGAAAATCCTAAAACGCGGAATGACGGAAAATCGCCGGGCGACCCTAAAACGCGGAATGACGGAAAGACGGAAAGACGGAAAGACGGAATGACGGAAAATCCTAAAACGCGGAATGACGGAAAATCGCCGGGCGACCCTAAAACGCGGAATGACGGAAAATCCTAAAACGCGGAATGACGGAAAATCGCCGGGCGACCCTAAAACGCGGAATGACGGAAAATCCTAAAACGCGGAATGACGGAAAATCGCCGGCCGACCCTAAAACGCGGAATGACGGAAAATGTACACATGTTCTCCCTGGATTTTTTGATGTATTCAAGCCAATTTGATATATCATTTGTACATCATCAAAATTATACATCAAAATGATATCTTACTAGCTAGTTCTCGTGTCATCATTCACACACAAAATGTTCAAAATAACATACATGTAATAAAACTAACAACACTAAATATTACAAAATTTACGTTCTCATATCGCCGCGCGAACTCGTTTATTTGATATTCCGCGTTTATCATGTCAATATCCCGCTAAAATATCATTCCTGGAGGTGTAGCGTGCACAGTAATTCCAACAAGTCGAGTACGATCTAAACACAACTTTATTCTCGAGAATATTCAAAGACTATACTTAAAACCGGCTCGCAACAACACCCATCATATTGTTGGCAGTTGTTGTTCGACGTTGGCGGTTGTGCTCAAACTTCACCCAACAAGTTCCAGCAACCCCCAACAGGATGTTAAAACTTTAAAATGGGCCTAACGCTTGATGTTGTTAATCAACAATGTTTGAAGCGTTTGTTAAATGATATATATATATCAATTAATTACAAATTATGACTGGTTTCAAAAATATTCAATGTATATACAACTGTCATCAAGCAATGTCCATTATCATCTTAATTTTAAGAGTTATCTTATTGATGTAGATAACATGCAACCTGAACTGAAACCAAAATAAATGTTATCTCACACCATCAGAAAATACAATCACTCAGAGAGCATATTTGCCGTTGTATATTTGGCGGTATTCCACTATTCCTTCCCATCATACCTTGCAGCTGCAAGATGTACTTTCCCTGATATTTTCTATGACGTGAGATAACATAGATATTATTATACCTTTTACTCATTATCTCGCTTCTCATTGAATAACAATATTCTGTAGTGAAATATCAAGACCTTTTATATCCACTCGGAATATTTATTCCAAAACAAAACTTGAGGGTGTTATTCTTCGCTACTGTTTCTGAACATAAAATGCTTCGAATACAAGACAAATTTAACGTTTAGTGCTCAATGCTTGGGTTTTGGTAAAACAAAATCAGTAAAATGAGCTCACCAAAATAAAAAGAACACATGATAAAAGAAGAGTTAAATAAAAGATTAAGAAAATTCTGCCTGTCACGTTAGCAAGAAAACTAATGGGCATTATTTCAACAAAACAAACTCAGCTTATTTTTTTTAGCTACACGAATTGGGATACTGTTCGTCTTAGGCATTAGTCAATATCACCTCGAATTCAGTTTATATGTGTAAATATGCAAATATATTCACTTGGCCTTCGTGAGGAATAATTGGAAATTGTTAAAACAATCATTTCATACACCGAACTCACTCTCAAGGTGTTTCAGATGTATGTCATCCATCTGCTGCTTATCTTGGGCTGTTATATCAAGTTGTGGGTAGAACTTCTTACCATGAGCCTGTTGGATGCACGCCTTTTTAGGATGGTAGTGAACTGGCTCAGGTTTGATTGACATCCGTAGTCCACCATTAGGATCTGGGATTTGCCTCAACTCTAACCTGGCCAGAACAAAATCCCAGGGCGCTGGAGGAACGACTTCCGGCAAATTCTTCTGAGGCCTCGGGCGGATATCTTTCCGACAGCCATAACATCTGTACACCCTGGTATTCCTAAGCCATTTTACTTTGAAAGTAGTGGTGTCCAGAACAGGTCTAGTGATGGGATCAGCCGGTGTTCTTTGAGAATACTCTGCAGTTGATCTTGTTGTAGGCTGCTTGCTACGTACTCGTTTCCTCTGGCCATCCCCTGGTTTACCGCCGACCGATTTTGGTATATTTCTGTAGGCACATTCAGTCAAATTGCTGGACTGCTTTTGTTTGGATGACTTTTGTTGAACTTGGTTAGCAGCTTCGATGGTCAGTCTATGGACCTTGCTGTTAATTTTTTCCTTTTGTGAATGAGATTTGCCAACGTTCAACGTTACAAATTTTGAGGTTGAATCACAATTTCGAGCGTCGACTATCAGGTCATTTTCAGTCGATTTATAGGGGGTCTTCGTTTTTGGGTCTTCCATCTTCGGTCTTCGGTCTTCCGTCTTCGGTCTTCGTTTTGTATACACCCCTAAGAGCTAGTAAGAAATTATCATACTGCTACTCAGTATACAAATGTACATATTTTGATCAGAACATGTCGGAATGTCGTGCGAATCGTATTTCCCCGAAAAAGCGTACTGATTTGAAAAGCAATTTCTCCACTTAGTTTATAGTCCCGATCACTACTAGTCAACATATCCCATGAAATCTTCTTCTTCTTTATTACTAATATTCTGGGACTAGCAATTTCAAAATACGTGCTACAGAGGCCGTGCACGCTGCGAGTCACGTAACCCCAGCGTACCGGTCGAACACCGGCTTACAGACACCCCGTTGATATGGACTCCCGCTAATATTCCTGTTGCTGTTAATGTTGTCCGTTTTGAGAGATAGAGGTATTAAATTGAATGTTATTTTGAATCAGTTATTTTTTTCATTTTTTTTGGTTCTATTTTTAGGATTTGGGGTGATTTTCCGTCATTCCGCGTTTTAGGATTTTCCGTCATTCCGCGTTTTAGGGTCGCCCGGCGATTTTCCGTCATTCCGCGTTTTAGGATTTTCCGTCATTCCGCGTTTTAGGGTCGCCCGGCGATTTTCCGTCATTCCGGGTTTTAGGATTTTCCGTCATTCCGCGTTTTAGGGTCGCCCGGCGATTTTCCGTCATTCCGCGTTTTAGGATTTTCCGTCATTCCGTCTTTCCGTCTTTCCGTCATTCCGCGTTTTAGGGTCGCCCCTTCGTACGGGTTTATATTTATTTACTAGTCGTTTCTGGAAGAAAGTGAAGTGCTGCGAGTTGTGCACTGCCGTACATGGTAACACATATAATTAAGTGAAATGTAGTTTTCAATGCATACATGTGAAATGTAGCTTTCAATGCATACATGTGGTTGTCCCTAAATGTCAGCAAGGTGCATTAGTGGTAAAGTAAAATAATAAAAATGCGGTATAATAATAATAATAACTTTATTACTGTGTCATGTGTTCTAGCTTACAAGAAACCTATTTCCCTCCCATATATCTACTGATTCTCATTCCCACCCTTGTCCCATTGTTCCCATCCCACATCTCCATTGATTCTCATTGCCATGATCCGGTCACATTGTTCCATTCCATGTCTCTATTAATTATCATTCCCACCCGAGTTTGGTGTTGCTTCTGATACAAATGCTAACACTATAATAATCTGGTCATAGACAGACAGCTATAGACATTTACCAACACTAAAAGCATGCAATACTTTGCACTATTTATGTTGCACGCTTGTAATAGTTTGTACTCTACTGTGATATGCAGTAATTAATACAAATACATTGTGTGAAATAGAGAATTGTGTTTGGTGTATATTATATACAATGTTACTGGCCAGATATCAGGAAAGATGTCGAAGCCTCATAGCACACTTGTAGAAGATAAAAGTACACCAGGATGGATCGTATAATTTGATTCAGTAGTTGCCTCAATGCCAATGGCAATGGCATGGGCCGGATTGGTTTGACGAAGACCAACGAGCTCGATCAGGTAGATAGGTCAGCGACAGCATCTGGGATACTAACTGTGTCTTTCAAAAGCATTCAAGTACATGCTGTCTCCTTCGGTCAACCGGCTCTGATCGACTGTAGAAGTAACGTTATATGTACTTCATTGTGGAACTGGACGTGACTGAGCCGACACAACAGCGCTGAAAACTCATAAAAGAACATTGTCTTCCCCTTGAAATGTCACTAAATTGTTCATGACCCCGATGAATGCTTCCAGCAATGAATAAAGTTGCATTTGACATCATGGATTTGTAGAAAACGAACACTTTCCTGGCTTGAATCAGCGAAAAATAAACGATACTCAATATTAAAATCGATTGAATGTGTTGTGAGTGTGCGCTGATCAAAAGTACCGTGGCTCACAAATCATCTCCACACCCACATCCACATAAGTGCCCAGATCCCACACGACCAAACATGACACAGGAACTCCGTCAAGATTAGTTTCGCTGCTCGCCCGGTAGGCTCAGTATCCCACGAAACCCCAGCGGCTGGATACTGAGCCTACTCGCCTGGCGGCTCGCAGCAACTAGTGTCTACTTTACATATCAGTTAATTATTTGAATCTATCATCTTCATCTTCTCTGGTTATTGTTGTCTCTCCTTCAAATGTATTTCTTCTGAATCTTTCGCCTTCGTAAGCACCTCGATTGGCATTTTCAGTTGCTAGCCTAAAGAATATTAGCATTTACGATCGACATATGTACTTTGAATAACCATCATCTTCGTGTAAATTTTGAGCTTCGCTTTTGAAAACTTTTCAAGACACTTCGAGATAAATATAAGCTTAGATAAACTGGATTTTTCTCTGTGCTTAGATATTTATTGCAGAGGCTATTTGTGTTGAACGCTGACATGTCAATGAAACCGTTGAAAAATGTTAATTTTTGTTTTGAACGGAAGTTGGAACACCGAGCTGTTTTGACAACTCAATTTTCATTGGATATATTTCATTTCCGGAATCTTGCGCGTGCGTAGTTTCTAAAATGGAATAGCCAATCAAATTGTCTCAAAAATGGATTATGCCAGAGCCTACGTTCTTCGCCGCTGGTCGAAAGTAACGCAGGCTCTGGGGACGAGATTGTCCTGCTCGCTTATAAACTATACATAGAAAACTCGAATTTAAATAGCAAAATATTTTAAGCTTTTTCTTCCCATGCAATGAAATCTTACAAGAACTGCATGTACTGAACAATATTGTATTTGTACCATATTATAGTAGCCACATGCACGGGCCTATTTTTAAAGACTAATAGGGATTTTAACGTCGATACGACAGGTATTTTGATAATTTTTCGATTCTTGAACTAGAACAAACGTCAAATCGGCGCCCAAAAAGTCACTCAAAGAAAACCCATAATATCAAGAAAACCACTGAAAAAGCTTCAAGAACTATCAATCTTTTATTTTCGAATACTTTTTTAGAAGTTTACACATGAAAAGATCTCAAACGGAACGGATATTTGAACTCGATGAAACTTATTTTTTCGGTTTCTTCAACATTGAAGTCGACGTAGAAAATTATTCGAAGGGTTATAAAATAAATAAACCCCTTTCTGGCTTACAGGTATGTCGGCTGATAATGTCCGCGGCTGACAGATGGTCCTCAAAATATCAGTTGCCCTCGAAGCTTCGCTTCTCGGCCAACTATTCATTTTTCGGACCATCTCTCAGCCTCGGACATTATCAGCCGATATACCAGCCGCCAGAAGGGGTTTATTTACTAAATAGCCTACTAGTAGAGTAGCCAATCAGAGCATGCGCTTCCTCATATCCAGTGGTTGTCTATATAATAAACACCTATATCCCTTGGTGTGTACTGTCTGTATACTGTCCCTACTTAATCCCCAAAACACACAACAAAATATTCACAAGATTTTTATTAATGTGATTGCGTCTGCCTGCTTAGAATTTCATTTGGTGAGGGTACTGGCCATGTCGCAGAGTGAACAGACCTTTGAGGTACTTTTTCATGTGAGCGACATTAGAAATGAGTGGAAGAACTTGGTCGTCAACGGTCTTTTGGTCCTCAATACGTTTGTCACTTACTTTCTTCTCCTGCAAGACAGAAATAGTAATAAGAACAATTTAACACCAATATGACCAAAATGAACAACTGTAATGCTGCAATGTAAACTTTGTCCTCCAAAAGCAGACGCGTGTCCAGGCTTTCGTTTTACTCCGCCGGCCACGATTGGATGATCCACTGGAAAGATATATGTGGTTCATCCTGAGCAGACGCTAGTGGCCAGCGGAGTAAAACGGAAGCCTGGACACGCATCTGCTTTAGGAGGCTATGTAAACTTGGAAACAAAGAGCAGCGTCATGATGCCTGGCATCCTCAAAGTATTTTCTTACAATACCAATATCAAATTTGAAAGAGATATCAGAGATCAGAAGAAACTGAATGTACAATCCTTGACCAAAAAGGTTTACCAGACCATACATGTATGTATGTCAAAAAGGTTTACCAGACCATACATGTATGTATGTCAAAAAGGTTTACCAGACCATACATGTATGTATGTCAAAAAGGTTTACCAGACCATACATGTATGTATGTCAAAAAGGTTTACCAGACCATACATGTATGTATGTCAAAAAGGTTTACCAGACCATACATGTATGTATGTAAAAAAGGTTTACCAGACCATACATGTATGTATGTCAAAAAGGTTTACCAGACCATACATGTATGTACGTCAAAAAGGTTTACCAGACCATACATGTATGTATGTCAAGAAGGTGTACCAGACCATACATGTATGTATGTCAAAAAGGTTTACCAGACCATACATGTATGTATGTCAAAAAGGTTTACCAGACCATACATGTATGTATGTCAAAAAGGTTTACCAGACCATACATGTATGTATGTCAAGAAGGTGTACCAGACCATACATGTATGTATGTCAAAAAGGTTTACCAGACCATACATGTATGTATGTCAAAAAGGTTTACCAGACCATACATGTATGTATGTCAAAAAGGTTTACCAGACCATACATGTATGTATTTATGTATGTATGTCAAAAAGGTTTACCAGACCATACATGTATGTATGTCAAGAAGGTGTACCAGACCATACATGTATGTATGTCAAAAAGGTTTACCAGACCATACATGTATGTATGTCAAAAAGGTTTACCAGACCATACATGTATGTCAAAAAGGTTTACCAGACCATACATGTATGTATGTCAAAAAGGTTTACCAGACCATACATGTACATGTATGTATGTCAAAAAGGTTTACCAGACCAATACATGTATGTATGTCAAACAGGTTTACCAGACCATACATGTATGTATGTCAAAAAGGTGTACCAGACCATACATGTATGTATGTATGTCAAAAAGGTGTACCAGACCATACATGTATGTATGTCAAGAAGGTGTACCAGACCATACATGTATGTATGTCAAAAAGGTTTACCAGACCATACATGTATGTATGTCAAAAAGGTGTACCAGACCATACATGTATGTACATTTGTATGTCAATTGTTACCTCAGGTGTATCTTCAAACATGTCTTCTGTCCTCTTCTTCTTCTTGGGTTGTCTTTTATAGTAATCATCATTTAGATGGTCAGGTAGGTTGACCCCACTGACATCAAGGGTTGTACCAGTTGCGATGACATAGGTCTGAGAAACTCTCCTTAGGGGAACACCATTTACTTTATATGGCCCTGAAATAATGACAAACAACTGCATTGTATTAACCAATCAAAATACAATATAAGTTTTGGAATGGAAAGGGACAAAATATAGGCATTGTGATGGGTAGACAGAACAGTGTTATGTTGCTACATTGAGTTGGAACAAACCAACAATTTTTGCTTGTAGTACACAACACACCAACTCCATCCCCTACCCCAATCACTGCTCCCTTGACTATCCCATACCCCAATCACTGCTCCCTTGACTATCCCATACCCCAATCACTGCTCCCTTGACTATCCCCTACCCCAATCACTGCTCCCTTGACTATGCCCTACCCCAATCACTGCTCCCTTGACTATCCCATACCCCAATCACTGCTCCCTTGACTATCCCATACCCCAATCACTGCTCCCTTGACTATCCCATACCCCAATTACTGCTCCCTTTACTATCCCATACCACAATCACTGCTCCCTTGACTATCCCATACCCCAATCACTGCTCCCTTGACTATCCCATACCCCAATCACTGCTCCCTTGACTATCCCATACCACAATCACTGCTCCCTTGACTATCCCATACCCCAATCACTGCTCCCTCGACTATCCCATACCCCAATCACTGCTCCCTTGACTATCCCATACCCCAATCACTGCTCCCTTGACTATCCCATACCCCAATCACTGCTCCCTTGACTATCCCATACCCCAATCACTGCTCCCTTGACTATCCCATACCCCAATCACTGCTCCCTTGACTATCCCATACCCCAATCACTGCTCCCTTGACTATTCCATACCCCAATCACTGCTCCCTTGACTATCCCCTACCCCAATCACTGCTCCCTTGACTATCCCATACCCCAATCACTGCTCCCTTGACTATCCCATACCCCAATCACTGCTCCCTTGACTATCCCATACCCCAATCACTGCTCCCTTGACTATTCCATACCCCAATCACTGCTCCCTTGACTATCCCATACCCCAATCACTGCTCCCTTGACTATCCCATACCCCAATCACTGCTCCCTTGACTATCCCATACCCCAACCACTGCTCCCTTGACTATCCCATACCCCAATCACTGCTCCCTCGACTATCCCATACCCCAATCACTGCTCCCTCGACTATCCCCTACCCCAATCACTGCTCCCTTGACTATCCCCTACCCCAATCACTGCTCCCTTGACTATCCCATACCCCAATCACTGCTCCCTTGACTATCCCATACCCCAATCACTGCTCCCTTGACTATCCCATACCCCAATCACTGCTCCCTTGACTATCCCATACCCCAATCACTGCTCCCTTGACTATTCCATACCCCAATCACTGCTCCCTTGACTATCCCATACCCCAATCACTGCTCCCTTGACTATCCCATACCCCAATCACTGCTCCCTTGACTATCCCATACCCCAATCACAAGGTCGTCTTTCATACTGCATAGTGTATTGATGGTACATTCCAAGATTAAAATGAACTTTGTATTTAGAAAAAAATGTTATTGGCTATATTACGGTAGAGTGCAAATACTAAAACCTGTGAAACAGTACTAACTAATTAGTGCTAAATAGCACCAATGAAACAATAGAATATAAAAGACATTGCACTATTTAGTGCAATTTAAAGTTAGTACTGTTTCACGGTTTTAGTGTTTGTACTCTAACATTACTTAGCCTCATTTTGGCTTCTAAAAAGACTTCATGTATAGTTTATCACAATGATCTGCAATTCAATATGCAGAACTCAGAAGACAAAAATAGATACAATTGCAGTGTATGTACATGTAGTGTATGTACAGTACCGGTCAGAAGTATCTTAACATTTTTTGCGTGTATTCTGAGTGTAAACTGAGTGTGCGTGTTGAGTGTACATGTAGTACACTCAGGTACGTTGAGTCCACGCGAACGTGTAGTAACTACATGCACTTCCGAAGCTCAATAACTTCTCTCCATTGTGTTTGCAAACAAAACAAAATTACATGTGAAGAAACTCAGAACCAGTTGTTTCAATGATGATAGTTCGATCTTAGAATAAAGTTTAACATTAGTGACTTATTTGGACTAACCTCTCTGAATGGAGTTTACCAAAACTGCTAAAGTTATGTTACGTTGTAACATCTCAATAAATTACAAGACCGAAACATTTGAACCTTGTGACCTCCAAAGTAAATAATCAATTGAGTAATCGTGGTTTACGTTTGTAAAACTTTGGGAAACCCATGGAAGAAAACAGAAGAGAGTTTAACTACTTTATGGACAATTGGCGATCGAAACTCAGCTTAAAGTATGGCGTGAACCAGAACAAAATGGTCACAACTTGTGTAAAGACCGGTGACGCGACGATAATGATCTCTGTTTTATCAAACGAAAACACCGTAAGGAATGTTCCGAGGTGACAGACAAGTAATTTGCAGGTTTGTCTAGATGGAAGTTGAAGCACGAACATTTTGTGAACTATTTGCAGTAAAAAGATCATATTTATGATAGCATTATTCAAATGCTAGTTTTGGAGATATATTTGGACAAAATTATGTTCTAATTGTGTTGAGAATGTGTGACACAAGTCACAGCCGTACGGAAGCCGTAATGCTAATTACAGTCTGTGGGTATAAACCTGTTTCGCTGCTGTTTTACATTGTAAAATGATTGTTTTCTTGACTGTGTGGTAGCATTCTACAATAAATATGTTATAAAAAATCAATCCATACAGTTAACAAACTTCTGTAACGAAAAATAACCCACTGCTAAACATTGTAAACAACAACATCGGTGGTATCGCCGCATCGGTATTACGGATTATGTAAATGTTCCGTGATCGAACCAAACTTTCTAAAGACCGATTGCTCTTTTCTTTATGGAACAAAGACCAAACAAAGGACTGTATAACAAAAGAAAACTACACGCAGTGTGAGTGTACTACACTCAGTGAAGTAGGTGCGTGTACTACACTCAGATGAGTGTAGTTGTGAGTGTACTTCAGTGAAGTAGGTGCGTGTACTACACTCAGATGAGTGTAGTTGTGAGTGTACTACACTCAGCGAAGTAGGTTCGTGTACTACACTCAGAGGAGTGTAGTTGTGAGTGTACTACACTCAGTGAAGTACATGTAGGTGCGTGTACTACTACTCAGAGTGTAGTTGTGAGTGTACTACACTCAGTGAAGTAGGTGCGTGTACTACACTCAGGTGAGTGTAGTTGTGAGTGTACACTCAAATTACACGCACACGCATGTTAAGATACTTCTGACCGGTACTGTAGTGTATGTGTGAAGGCCATAGAAAACACATAATACAAGCATTTGTTGAACATAAAAGCTTTGATTTTGTAAGAAGTGTAAGAAAGTCTTACCAGTGACAAGTAGAAGACCAGAATCAAGCTGCTTCAGAAAGATAACTCTCTAATGAACAAGAAGAATTATAAAAGTAGTTACTAGTCATAGATGGACTGCTTTAAAAAACCTGCTAGCTACAGTACAGCTCAGGGCATGGTTGTTCGAAAGCAGGTTAACGCTAACCCAGGGCTAAATATAGTCCCTCATCCAATCAAATAGCAAGAATAGCTATATTTAACCCTGGGTTAGCAGGTGGGACTGGAGGCTATTTTCAGTCAAATCAAATTGCATTGTTTATTTTAAGAAAATTACCGGTATTGTAACTCGTCGCAAATTTAACCAAAACTCCTGAAACTTTCACTTCTAACCCTATATAAACCAGTTTACTATAAAAGTTTGTATTTTTGGTTAAGGATAAAAATACACCAGGAATTTAAGGAATTTGTGACAACTATAGAAACGCTTCTAACATATCTATTTACTGCTTTCACTAACAATGTAATCAAGTAAAATAAAGATTTTCACCGCAGTACACTCCAAACAAATCAATAGTCAGGGTTCGTGCTGTGATATAAGATTAAAATTCCAGGAGTATTCAAGTAGTATTCAAGGACTCCAAAACGATTTTTCAAGGAGTATTGCTAGGTGAGATATTATCGTTTACAGGGTGTTTTCACTGGTTACTGTTTGACATTCCGTAATCACCAGCGTATAAGCCGCACCCGGCCCGAGTTTGGCAACGCAAATTTTGAAAAATTTAAAGTTTTCTTGAATAAAATTATTAGAAATCGCACATTAAATGGAATCTTGAGAAAGCTACATGTACATTACATGCTTTGAATACTTCAACGGCTTACCAATAATTTTAGTTTTGTAATAGACTTTATAACATAGCATTGATATAACGCGCGCTCTGATTGGCTAATTAGCGTGCGCGAGCGTGCATCCATAACTCAATGGACGCACGCTCACGTCATCGCCATAGCGCGCGCTCTGAAATCAATTGGAAAATAAAATTGCTTTATTTGAATTTGCAGTAACTATGTTATAAAAGGAATGGTCAACGCTTCAGCTGTGCGTCCATCGAGTTATGGATGCACTTGGTCGGCTGCTAAGCACTCGAGAAGCTAGAGTCGCACTCGGCTACGCCTCGTGCGACTCTTACGCTTCCCTCGTGCTTAGCAGCCTCCCGCGTGCATCCATAACTCGATGGACGCACGCTGATCGTTGACCATTCCTTCAATTCATCAAGACACTTTTTCAGTGGAATTCTTTATGACAAATCATGATCCAATACAATCCTATGACTGATTAAAAACGTATTTTCCACCAACTTTCGGCATTATCAGTTCTAAAATCTAAGGTTCATTAGCGTGCACGTGAGAATGTTATGTTTGAGACACTTGATTGACACATGTTGTGTTAGCACGTGAACCATCCCACTCATCAATGAAAAACACTTTAGCAAACCGTTAGGTCTTGTAGTAAAACTGTTAGCACAATTTAGCAAACCATTAAACTGTCTGAAAAGGCGTTAGCACCTGTTAATTTGCCCGTTTAACAGCTAACCAATGGCCAAAGTTAAGATAACTGTAATCACTGTAAGAATCATAGCCTACCATATGTGCATCAGACATGTCTTCAGTAAAGTCGGTCGAATGGTTGTTCTAGTTGTTTACCATACTACGATCTCTAAACATTCTCTGGCTTCTGAGTTCACGCAGTAATTTTCTTGATTAACATAACTCACTATAGATGAACAACGAAGGTCTGCCCAAACATCTACACGAATATCAGCGTTAAGCAGTCAATTCCAAATACTTTAATTTTTCATTCTCAATCCATCAACATTCACTGTGACCAAGTGAACCAATGACAACAACGTAGTGATATTTGACTTTTAATAATATTAAGAGAAAACGTATTTTATCGGATAAAATCCGTCTCCACAAAAACGACGATAACACTTTCGCTTTTAGAATCCTTGATAAATGAAACTAGACCCTGTTGGCAGGGTTCACTTGTGCCCTGGTGGGAATGCTTTGGATCACCCAAGTTAGTTGAATTGGAATCCCTGTATATTCTATGTGGGGAGGGCAAGGGGAGAAGACCGGGGCCTAGTATCTTCATCAAGTATGTATGTATTGGAACCATTTATATACAAACATTTATCTTTCTATCAATCGATGTGGGACATTATCAAATCCAAAACCGTCACTAAAAATAAAGTCAAAATCAAATCAAATCAGATTATAGGGCAAATGGAATGTATTTACACAATGATATTGTCAAAGCTGGTGTGTGTCTAGCTAGCGGCGTCAGAGCGAAAGCATATATCATGGAGTCTTGTACTACTGAATTGTCTCGCACATGCGCATAACAGTGAATGCTGCAAAGCCCTCATTTGATTCTGTAATACGGATGGTAAGATTCATAGCATCTGCAACTGCTTGTATGATTAGTGCATCACACCATGTACCTTGTCGAGACATATTAGATATGTACTTTACCCATGAGTAAGCTGTATTACTCTCAATAAACCTTTCTGGATTATTTCTCATGTATTGAACACCAGTAGTACGTACATCCATGTGATAGTTGGTTTCACCATATAATTGATGTGATACTGTTCTAAAAAAAAAACAATCACCTGCACCGCCAACATCTATTGATCTTAAACCTTGCTCGGTTAATCTAGACTGTAATAACACCATTGGGGGAATTCTTGGCACTGTATTATTTGCATTGGAAACTGGGCCTGGGTTTACTTCAATGTCACCTGAAATCAGTAACTTTCTCCTTGAAATACAATACCTCTGATGCTGTTTATTGCATATTGGATAACAATCAACAATAATAGTAACTAAGATTTTTGATATTTTATGCTTGGCTCTTCTTGATTGACTAAGATAATTATTATCATATTTCTGACTTACTTCTCTCCTCATATCATAAGATACAGAAGTACAACCAACGGCAACAACACTTTTGGCATGACAGTTTTGTAGATTTGAGTGTTTCAATAACTTTGATTTTTGATAACAATGGTTCATTTGTTTACTGTTTGTTTCATAGTATAACTTTGATTTTTGATAACATTGGTTCATTTGATACTTGTTTGTTTCATTATACCTTTGCAATTCGACCGTACTTGTGGTCTCTTCGTTATTTGCTGCTGGGACAGCTCCCTCGCGAATGGAAGGGGTGGCGACCATATATTTGCTGGTCTCTTCGTTATTTGCTGCTGGGACAGCTCCCTCACGAATGGAAGGGGTGGCGACCATATATTTGCTGGTCTCTTCGTTATTTGCTGCTACAACAGCTCCCTCACGAATGGAAGGGGTGGCGATCTCAAATTTGAAGATCTTCTCGTCTTCAACACTTAACTTAACACTCCGACGAGTAAAAAGTGCAAGATTTTGCTCGTAGAATTCCACACGAATCGTTGAAGTCTTCTTCCACACTGTCTAAAATCCAAAATGGCCGTCGTCTTGTACTTCTGAGCATGTGCACCATGTGCTAACCGCAAGGGATGCTGGATACCTGTGGTATGTAAATTTCGTGGCAGCTACCGGTCTGTGGCAAATGTTTGGGGTCTGGGTTCGAGTAATTAGTGGTCATGCGTAGTGTTTTGGATTTGACAAAGTCCCACATCGATTGTGAGACAGATAAATGTTTGTATATAAATGGTTCCAATACATTTAAACATAATAGAGATACTAGGGTCTTGATACCATGTGACCGGATATTGCACAACTGACGCCAAATGGTTCCAATACATTTACACGTGATGGAGATACTCGGCCCGGTATTTGGTCTCGATACCATGTGACCGGATATTGTGCAACTGACGCCCCCCAAAAAAAAAATACGCGTTGGGTTTTATAACTCGTGCAGCCCTACGGCCTGGGCACGAGTAATGAAGACGGAAAACAAACTACACCCAGTGTGACGATAAACTCAACAACTGACTAAAAACGTAATAGTAAAACCTTCACCATCAAAAACTTGAATTCCAGAAACGTGAGTAAGCGAGCAGCCTCTATAAACAACGAATAAAATAACGTAAAATCAACTACGCGCGTAGAAGTAGTTACAGTCTACTTCGCCGCACTGGAAATCAAACCATCAGTCAATCGTCTTCTATTGTTCAGTTTTGCTGCGAAAATTATTTCTTAGATACGAAGTTTGATCGTTTCTCGATGTGTATTGAATGCAGGGAAATGAAATTCGAAATCTAAACTTGGTCTAGCTTCAACGTTCAAACGGTTATAATATTTTCTACCCTAAAATAGCCCCTGATTTATATTGGAAAAACCTCGAACTACGAAATCACGGCATGGTCAACTCCCTAAGTCGCTCCCAGTACTCCTCATTATGAGCAAGTAACGCCTTCTTATTTTGAATTATATTTTACACAAAGCATGTTCAGCTTACAGCTGTAAATACGATCGATGAAGAAACCTTTGCATGACTGCAAATATGGGTGTTCCTTACTCTTATCCAGGAGAGTATAAATTCAAGGAGTTTTCAAGGAGTTTGAGCTGAATTTTAAAATTCAAGGGCTTTTCAAGCGCCCTTGAAAACGCAAATTAAATTCCAGGAGTTTTCAAGGAGTTTAAAGTGCATATCAGGGTTTTGGGTTTCTTTTGAAAATCGATTACATATAACGTGAATAGTGGGATGGTTCAGTATTTTGTGATTTGAGCTTCGCATTTGCGAGTTATGAAGGTTTGAAATCATGATATACTAATTAGGTGACGTCAATGCAGGCATTTGCCGTAACTTATTTTAACTTTTTCAAGTAGCACTCTTTTCTAAAATAGAAATAAAAGTTTCACATCATTTATATAAGTTGTAGAATAACTTTTTGCCAGTTTAAAAATGTCAGTAATTTGCAAAGGGGCGCTTTTGTATAATAAATGATGCCGGCGTTGACGTCACCTAATTAACATATCACGATTTCAAACCATCATAACTCGCAAATGCGAAGCTCAAATCACAAAATACTGAACCATCCCACTATTCACTTCATATGTAATCGATTTTCAAAAGAAACCCAAAACCCTGATATGCACTTTAAGGAGTAGCACGAACCCTGATAGTACTTGTTTTATTGCGAATGTTCTATGCGAAAACATCCGCTGCCTTGCTGCCATACATCATCATATCAAGATGTACTCGAATGTACTGTGGTAAAAAGTTTCCTACAGGAATAAAATGTGTCCCTGCAAAGTTTGATGCTGTTCCTTTGAATCCTATTGGCATTGTCATTTGTTTTCTGGGGCAGTATTTTCATATTTTATGGTTTTGAAGCCATTACAAACTGAAATACTCTCACAAATCGCTTCTTTTCTCTCAATCTGTGTCACCTTCTTGGATTGAGCCTGTGTTAAAGTATTCTAAAAAAAGACTAAACACCTTACTACTGTGCTAAACACCTTACTGCTGTGCTAAACACCTTACTACTGTGCTAAACACCTTACTACTGTGCTAAACACCTTACTACTGTGCTAAACACCTTACTACTGTGCTAAACACCTTACTACTGTGCTAAACACCTTACTACTGTGCTAAACACCTTACTACTGTGCTAAACACCTTACTACTGTGCTAAACACCTTACTACTGTGCTAAACACCTTACTACTGTGCTAAACACCTTACTGTGCTAAACACCTTACTGTGCTAAACACCTTACTGTGCTAAACACCTTACTGTGCTCCCTTACCTTACCACGATGATTACCAGCAAGAAGGATAAGAACAGTTCCAGGAGAAATGCTTTGCCTCAACCTGGTTTTGCCTGGCTTCTTGCGATGTGCCAACTTTCTGGGTACATCTTCAGTAGGGTAGAAACGTGACTAGAAATAAATACAAGGCTCCCAATTACAGTCTGAATAAAGCACGCAACGCATCAGGGATGTAGATAAAAGCCGGGAGCCGGGCAAAATACCTGGCTGTCAGCTTGATTTTACCGGCTGTAAATAATTTTACTGGCTCAATAAATCTACGTAAGGTCCATCCTCGGGGACCCAGGGCGACTTATGTTGGCACTAATAATAAAACTGAAACTGTCAACACTCCATTTTGAAGCGGTAAACGATCAATCAATATTGTTCAATACAGTGGTTAATATGCAACTTTAATTGAGATCAGAAAGCTTCCTTACATCTTATTATATGCCGAAAGCTTGTAAATAGCAAGCAATGCAATAATCTTCTGTTTTCTCGTATTTCTGTTTCTGTTGACGACTCGCTTTGTACCTGGTTCTTTCCTCAAAATATCGCTTCCAAAAGTCGCAAATGTCAAAACAACAGCTCTTACTCAACTCCTCAGTATCAGTCCATGCTTGCAATGATGTTTTTCTAAGGTTTTTGACAAATACATGTAGTAGCGAGGTACAAAAGGCCAAAAGCAACTCCGCGGTTGACTGGTTTTGTCAGAATTCCAAATAAGGATCCAAATAAGGAGAACCACAGGAAGCCCACACGATTGTCTCCTTGACCAGCGGTATCTTTACTTCGTGTTTGCAAAATAATTCGCCTTCTTCTTACCTGACCTCGATCCTGAGTCAGACAGTGACAGTTCTTGGGATATAGCACAAGTGAAACTGAAGACAACTAATGCCTTTAGCATTGCACATTTGTTTAATTGAAACATTTGAACTTTAGCTTCCTTCCAAATTTTGTAGATCATTAAACTATCACTGCAGTTTTACTTTTAATATTTGAATGTAAAACACAACACCCTGTTTCGTTTTTCACAACTTTATTAAAAGAAAACCATGAATTCTTGTGTACTGAAAACTGTCTAAATTGGTCTTGAATTTACCTCCAAAATCAATAAAAATGCATTTCCGAGAGTCTAGATTTCAAAATTTTCGGGGGGCGTGCCCCCATACCCCCTAGAAGGATCGTGCCTTTCGCACGATCCATTGGGCCTTCGGCCCAATACCCACCTGTCCAATGGATATTTCCACCTGTTACACTTTTTATCTACAGTACTGCTTAGAAGTATGTTAACATTTTTTGCGTGTAGTTTGCGTGGAGTCTGCGTGGAGTTTGAGTGTAGTCTGCGTGTAGTACACTCAAACTACACTCAGATTACACTCAACTTTTTGCTCATTACAAGCTTGACTGACTTTTACACGCAGCCATTAATTTGCATTTCTGAAAGAAACGGCGAATGTCTAGAAATACACGTACGATGTTGCCGGTGTCGTATTTATTGAAGTGTCTGAAACATTACATTTCCGTCGGAACCTTACCGTATTAAAGTAGAACATCATGCAAGCAAAATACTGTAAATAAAGCTTGAAGAAGCTTAGAGTATCTTCACTTTACCATAAGCCGATAAATGACACAAAAAGTTTAAATTAACTCTTGAAGTTGTATCTAGAAACAACATTCATTCAAAACGTCTTTCCCACCAACTTTCAGTGTTATCAGTTCTAAAATCTAGTTCATTAGCATGCACGTGAGAATGTTATGTTTGAGACACTTGATTGACACATGTTGTGTTAGCACGTGAAACAAGTCTACGGGAACTTTAACCAACCCGCTCTTTTTACTGACAGTAAAATACGTTCTTTTAATGGCGAATCTCCAAGATACGATGATTTCTTGTGAAGAGAACTTGACTATAAATCACATTTATCATATCATGTTGTCATAGTGTGAGTATTTTCTCCTACAATAAGCTTTAGAAACAATGATTCAACAAGTTTGTTTATGATCATCAACTGCTATTGTCATGTTTCATGTTTATTTTTTTATTTTTTTTATTTTCAAGATTCGCCCATAAGGCAGGTGCTGTACAAAATGTTGTTGAGAAGAAGTGCAAGGACGCTTCGTTCGTCGGTTGTTCGATTTCTTGTAAAAAAAATCAATTTAGATATAATTTAACACAAGTCAAAATACTATAAAACTTCCCCTTGCTGTTAAAGGGGAACTGAAGACAACATTTATTTTCACAAGAAAATTAGATATCTCTTGTACTAGCATTACCCGAGTATTATTTTTTGTAAATCTTTCTTAGATATCATCATAATTTACGTTCAATATGGAATATCATTTGCCATTTTGCCGTTTTACCGTCGGCTCAGATCTTTTTGTTAGTGACGTCGTTTATGGGGAATATTAAAATCCGTCGGTTCGTTCGTCGGTTGTTCGATTTCTTGTAAAAAAAAAATCAATTTAGATATAATTTAACACAAGTCAAAATACTATAAAACTTCCCCTTGCTGTTAAAGGGGAACTGAAGACAACATTTATTTTCACAAGAAAATTAGATATCTCTTGTACTAGCATTACCCGAGTATTATTTTTTGTAAATCTTTCTTAGATATCATCATAATTTACGTTCAATATGGAATATCATTCGCCATTTTGCCGTTTTACCGTCGGCTCAGATCTTTTTGTTAGTGACGTCGTTTATGGGGAATATTAAAATCCGTCGGTTCGTTCGTCGGTTGTTCGATTTCTTGTAAAAAAAATCAATTTAGATATAATTTAACACAAGTCAAAATACTATAAAACTTCCCCTTGCTGTTAAAGGGGAACTGAAGACAACATTTATTTTCACAAGAAAATTAGATATCTCTTGTACTAGCATTACCCGAGTATTATTTTTTGTAAATCTTTCTTAGATATCATCATAATTTACGTTCAATATGGAATATCATTCGCCATTTTGCCGTTTTACCGTCGGCTCAGATCTTTTTGTTAGTGACGTCGTTTATGGGGAATATTAAAATCCGTTCACAACATTCTCTCGGGTTCAAGAAAATACAATGTACTTATAATTACTCTACATTATGATTGCACTTTCCCTTGGGATAGGTGACGTCAGACATGGGGAATAATTACTGAAGCGAGCCGCGATCACATCAGCGGTAATCCATGTCTTTTTAAAATTCAAACTCAAATTTCTTCTCCATAATAATAAAAAACAATTGGAAATTCATTTAGAAAATGAATGTACACAACATTCTCTTTGTTTTTAATTAAAGATAAATTTAGGCTACAGTTCTCCTTTAAGCTAAAAAAGAGCTAAGTTTCGTGCATGTATGTTAACTATAGACCAGAATATATGTCATACGTTGGTACGTTTGTTGTTTGCCGGCTTCGACTTCATGTTCAAAGTGACGCTCGCTTCGATCGCACTGGACTATAAAATGTTCCTAATCATTTACAGTATTTATGTTTGAGAGACACATTGTATCGGGATTATAATTCTATTGGTTTTGAACCACGACTCTTGATATAATTACACGTATATTACGAACACGAATGTCTCGTCGTCCAACAGTTTGATCGCCGTTGGATTCAATTTATTTGCACTACACTCAGCCTGCGTGTAACGTAAACAAAAGACTGTATAACAAAGGCGAAACTACACTCAAACTACACTCAGACTACACTCAGTTTACACTCAGACTCCACGCAGACTCCACGCAAAATGATGTTAACATACTTCTAAGCAGTATAACTGTACATCCCTGCTCATGCAAAATGCACCCCAAACACAGTAACGCGTTTTTATAAACACACTCGCAAACATGTATTTTTTAAATGCACATTGTATTGTTATTTTGATGCTAATTTACCAACTGTGCATGTAATATTGATGAGTAGTAGAAGCTGTTTAATATCCTTGTTACAGTGTTCTACAGTACAGTCAGAAAGTTTTTCACGCTCCAAACCGACATATTTCACGAATTCCGATATTTCGTCAACTTCCGATATATCGTTTAAGCAAAATATCGGTTAGACCGAAATATCGTTTGGAGCCATCCAATATTTCGGTCGAGTCAAACCAATATTTCGGTTAACCGATATTTCGGTTAAAGCGATATTTCGGTTAGGCGATATTTCGGTTAGGCGATATTTCGGTTAACAGCAATGTATTTATACGCCAAATACATTGTATCTGTACATCTATTGAAATCACATCGACTTTACGTCTCAATACAATTCACGTCGTCAAATTTCCAACGACGTGCATTAATAATGCATGTCTGACGCGATATCTGACTGTAATGTGTTATATTTACTTTGTGATCTATGAATTATGGTTTATACATGTTTATGGCGAATGCTTTCATGGAACCTTACCATAAAGTAAAGTAGAACATATGCAATCTTGAAGAAGCTTCACGTAATACAGCTAGTAAGACGATAAAGGCAGCAAAAAGTTTAAATCGAACTCTTCAAATCATAATCCTACAGTTGTATCTATAAACAACATTCACGTCTTTCCCACCAGCTACGGCATTATCAGTTCTAAAAATCAAGGCTCATTAGCGTGCACGGGAGAATGTTATGTTTGAGACACTTGATTGACACATGGTGTGTTAATTAGCACGTGAAACAAGTCTACGTGAACCAGGGCGCTTTGAGATCTTTCAGTGTTATTTAGCCCTGTAGCGAATAAAGTTCTCGCAATTTGCAAAGCCGGATCGAGCTAGATTTCAAAGGCTGTTTTCTTGTTGTATATCAATCGATGGCGTGCATCGTTTACGGCAAACGCTAAACGTCAGATTGGCTTTTGAGTTTCATTTAAGAATCGAACGTCACTAAACAGGAAAAACTTCTATATTTCAAAGATCGTAAAACAAAACTCTTCCATATTTCAAAGATTATAAAAAGATTATAAACAATGAAGTCAGTTCGCTTCTAAAACTTTACTTCAAACATCTTCTAGCGGGCTTTATATTTCTAGCAATAAACACATGAAATACGATCTATAATTCTTAGACACGGCATGAGAATGTTATTAAAAGTCTTTGCATGACGCCTAATGAGTTTTCACTACGATCATAACGCGATGCTCTAAGTTAACGAGTGCGCCAGGACTTATTCAAACAACAAAGATCCGTCTCGAGAAAAAATCTTAATGTACACTTTCAATGTGTAGACTGCAACCGATATTTCGGTTGTAAAAATATCGGTTACAAACACTCAAGCGAAATATCGGTTGGAGGTAACCGAAATATCGTTTGGGAAAGTGAAATATCGGTTCCAGTCAACCGAAATATCGTGTAACGCTCAAAACGAAATATCGGTTATCAACCGATATTTCGGCGGCATTTAGGTGCCGATATTTCGTTTCAGGCGATATATCGCCACCGATATATCGCCGAACTAGCGTGACAAACTTTCTGACTGTACTGTATGGGGTGTAGAAACCCTCATGGGTATTTCAAATGACATGAAATTCCACTCAGATTTTGAAACCACTAAAGAACACAGTAACATGAATGTAAAACATTATGTAAAAAGGTAGTAAATTCATTGATGACACTAACGTCAGAAAAGTCAGTAGTTTTAGAAATAACTATAACTTAGTTATCGAGTGGTCAAGGTTTTTAGTTACAATATGTTAACAGAACACACATTTGTTATTGTACCACTGTCAAAAACCATATGGTACATGGCATGGTAATGCCACAATAAAAATCAATATCTATCAATCTCCATTCTTATCAATCATTAGACAGTATAGATGACTTACCTCTCTCTGCACAGGGACTACCCTAGAACCTCCATTCTTATCAATCATTAGACAGTATAGATGACTTACCTCTCTCTGTACAGGGACTACCCTAGAACCTCCATTCTTATCAATCATTAGACAGTATAGATGACTTACCTCTCTCTGTACAGGGACTACCCTAGAACCTCCATTCTTATCAATCATTAGACAGTATAGATGACTTACCTCTCTCTGTACAGGGACTACCCTAGAACCTCCATTCTTATCAATCATTAGACAGTATAGATGACTTACCTCTCTCTGTACAGGGACTACCCTAGAACCTCCATTCTTATCAATCATTAGACAGTATAGATGACTTACCTCTCTCTGTACAGGGACTACCCTAGAACCTCCATTCTTATCAATCATTAGACAGTATAGATGACTTACCTCTCTCTGTACAGGGACTACCCTAGAACCTCCATTCTTATCCCCTCCGATTTGCTTTCGTTTAACTTTGTCCTGCTCCTTCACTGCCTTCTTTACACCAGTCTTTTTCCTTTTATATAGAGCTCTCTTTTTGTATATGGCGGAGCGACTGTATCGACCAATACCGGGAGCAAGCTCCGGGTTACGTGAAGTGTGGACTTTTGCCATCCTACATGTGATGGTGCAAATGATTGTTTTATTATGTTGTATTTTAATGAATGTAATATATATATATAATATACATGGTCGATAGTAAACCAGGATCCTAAGTAAGGTACCTCTAAAAGACATTTAGCATTGGAAAATTCGATTATAATCGTCGTGAGCGTGTACACAATGTATGACAGTGTCGAAACTACCGAGACTCATCAGAAAATGACTTATTTTCTCATGAGTTTTGGGAAAAAAGAAAAAAGAAGAAACCAATATATCCTAGAATATTTAATAAAACACTTGAAGGTGTGGACGATGGCAGATGACAAACACAAAGCATAGTTTTATTTCAGATTCAAGTCGCCAACTTCCACCATTTTCATACCTTTGAAAAAGCCACAGACGAAGAGACCTATAACATCCGGGATATCAACTTTGTTGATTCATGGGCCCGCGAGAATCAGGTCAGCGTTAGGTAGCGAGTAACGCCTGTCAGTTACTACACAAACCAAAAGTTATTTTCTCTAAAAGTTGAAAAATGTTCTCTTTTAGAGCTTTTCGCTCTATTCGGCTTTCCCGTGCAAGGAAAATTGCAATTGTATTTGGAATATCAGCGGCTGGAGTCGCCTTCACAGTAAATGCCAGCTCGTCATGTTTGGCTGCTCGCAGTATCAGAGATATGTCTGTCAACTTTATGGGTGAGCCCCTTTCTAAAGATTTACAACAAACACGATCAAGTATGAGGACGAGGATGGAGCTGATGATTATGCAAGCCCAAGGAGAAATCTGCAAACGGCTGGCAGGCATAGAAGAAGGAAACTTTCGAGTGGACCGTTGGGAGAGGAAGGAAGGAGGAGGGGGTATTACGTGTGTAATGCAAGATGGTTAGTATACGTGTATCAGTGCATGATTGCCCGAGCTTGACGTCAGATTTATTATTTTGAATATAATTATTTTGAATAGATCTAGAATTGTAAATGTGACGTCGAACGCATAAACTCATTGCGTCGTGGGATTTATTTTAATAAAAAAGGGTTTATTGCTACGAAGCCGTAAGGCAGAGCAGCAGACTATTCTTGACGGGTTCCCTGTGTCTGATATGGTCAAGTGGGTACTGTGGATTTCATTCCTGGGCTGGCAATGATTTTGTGACTGTAGTACTTTTGGTCAGTGGCAGTCCTCGTCGAATCTCATGTTGATTGGAATATCAAGCTTGCCAAATGAATGCTTAGCTGGCTTCGATTGATTCAAAATGGCGATCTTCCAAGTCTTTGGTTTACGCAGTTGGAAGCTTGCCATTTTGAATGAATCGATGCCGGGTATGCGCGTCATTCATCAAGGTCAAGAACGATGTAGTGTTTAATATGTCCAGTTCGGCAATGGAATACTTGATCTACAGTCGATCATACGATTGAAAGAAGGAGACAGGATGTACTTGGATGTCCTTGAAAGACAAATCATCCGAGATACAGCCATGATATCGCTGACTGCCAGTGATCGAGTTCACTGACATGACATATTGTGGCAGCTACGGGAACAAATCAGTCACTCAAACAAACCAAATCAGGAACCACACATTGAATTCAATAGTCGATTCATCGCAGCATTTCACTTTCTATTAGAAACGACTAGTTTATGTATAGTCAAGTAAATCCTAGACTCGAAGTACGCTGCTTGGGCTTCCTGTGGTCCAAGCAAATACAGGAAGCCCAAGCAGCATACTTTCGGGGGGGGGGGGGGGGGGGGGGGAATGAACGAACGAGACTTGGAGCACGTCTACGATCTAAGTAAATCCATGTGCTCTGATTGGCAGAAAACTGTGCTTTATCAGAGAACGGAGCACGGTTTGATGACACCATTTCTCAGCTGTTTTGTTTGTATAAGATAAAGAACAAAATTCTGAAGAAAACAAACCCAGTGCGCACTCGATGGCATTACAGTGGCATCAGTAGTGCACACACTTCGCTCGCTAAAATTTTATTCAAAAACACAACAGAATCCTCAAATTTCTTGCCATTTTTTTCACCATTCTTGTTCTTTTTTGATCAAAAATCCTTTTGATCAAAAAATCCTACAGACGGTCTGAAAGCCCCAAACACAGTTATAAGCGATCATAATATCCTAGCCAATCTAGCGAACCTCAGCAGAGCAGATTTAGTTCAAAATTCTATTGTTCTTCACGATTCTGTCCCCCTCATAAATAAGCCGTTACGTCATAGTGGTATAGGGCAATTATAAGCTCACCTATCTGCTAACAGAAATGTCCTCCCAGTTATAAGCCCCCATCCCCTCCCACCCCTCCCCTGGTCCAATACAAATAAGAATGTAAAATATATCAGTACTATTGTTCTATAATGAGTATAATAATTACGAAAAAAATTATTGATTGTGATTGGCTACTAAGAGCAGTGCAGTTAAAATTAGTGCAGTGCAAATTATTATTTTTTCGTGAATATTATAATTAATTGGTAATGGACCTTTTTTGAACTGTTGACTAATATACATAAATTGACTAATATATAAATCGGTTATTTTTATTAATATTTATTGTAAGGGCATTGAGACTATGTAATGCACAATAACTTTATTATTATTATGATGATTGTAAAAGTTTTTTTTTTTTCAAAGAGTTCAAATTGCACTCACAATTACTTCTATTTAGCTGTACAATGTACATGTAATGAAATACAATGTTGTTGTAATAAAGTACATGTATGTGTTTAATTTTGTACAAAGGAAAGGTATTTGAAAAAGCTGGAGTCAATGTGTCAGTAGTTCATGGGATTCTTCCTGAAAGAGCAGCACAACAAATGAAGAGCAGAGGCAAAGAATTCAAAGGAAACAATCTACCTTTCTTTGCTTGTGGAATCAGCTCTGTCATACACCCAAGAAACCCAATGGTTCCCACAATGCATTTCAATTATCGCTATTTTGAAGTAATAGATGATGATGGTAAGAAGCATTCTTGGTTTGGTGGAGGCACTGATTTGACTCCTTACTATCTCAATGAAGAGGCAAGTGTTTAATATTACTCATATCATTATATATCCAGTACAAATAGATTACATCCAGCACTCCCTGAGTGTCATACAGTATCTCACCCACACCAGTGCTAGATAATGTATGAGCAGAACAGGTATATGTACTGGCACCCAGGCCCTTACAGGTACATATACATGTGTGTAGACGACTGGTGGCACCCAGGCCCTTACAGGTACATATACATGTGTGTAGACGACTGGTGGCACCCAGGCCCTTACAGGTACATATACATGTGTGTAGACGACTGGTGGCACCCAGGCCCTTACAGGTGCATATACATGTGTGTAGACTGGTGGCACCCAGGCCCTTACAGGTGCATATACATGTGTGTAGACTGGTGGCACCCATGCCCTTACAGGTGCATATACATGTGTGTAGACTGGTGGCACCCAGGCCCTTACAGGTGCATATATATGTGTGTAGACTGGTGCACGGCAGGCCCTTACAGGTGCATATACATGTGTGTAGACTGGTGCACGGCAGGCCCTTACAGGTACATACATTATGTATATATACATGTGTATAGACTGGTGGCACCCAGGCCCTTACAGGTGCATATACATGTGTGTAGACTGGTGCACGGCAGGCCCTTACAGGTACATACATTATGTATATATACATGTGTATAGACTGGTGGCACCCAGGCCCTTACAGGTGCATATACATGTGTATAGACTGGTGGCACCCAGGCCCTTACAGGTACATATACATGTGAGTAGACTGGTGGCACCCAGGCCCTTACAGGTGCATATACATGTGTGTAGACTGGTGGCATCCAGGCCCTTACAGGTGCATATACATGTGTGTAGACTGGTGGCACCCAGGCCCTTACCTCAATGTCATTAATGAAGTGAGTGAAATAAAGGGAACCAATTACGCGTGAAGCTCTCAACTATGACTGCCTTTAATGTATAATTTGCATACTTTTGTCTCGCCATCCTCCAATTAGCTGTTAGATCAGAGATAAGATAAGACAATCCTGCAAAGCTGATTGGATAATGGCCAAGACGAAAGTAGCGTAAATGCTCGATTAAGCGCCCTGCTTCCAATAAGCGCCTCCCTCGAATAAGCGCCTCCCCCTAGAGGTTTAACATTTTTATAAGTGCCCCCTTCCAATAAGCGCCCCCTCCCCCTAAAAGAAATGCAGAAACAACTCTCTTGTATTATTTAATAAAATAAAACTTTACCGATAAATAAACAGAAACACGGTATACCATATGTGAATACCGTACATTTACAGTATATACCAGTATACAGTTTACCAAGTACCGCACGGTACATGTTTGCTATTTTTATTCACTGTATATGTATGCTACAGTACCGTATATAAGAAAACATTGAGTTTATCATCTGAGAAAAGAAATAAGCGCCCTGCTTCCAATAAGCGCCCCCCTCGAATAAGCGCCTCCCCCTAGAGGTCTAAAAAAATTATAGGCAACCGGGGCGCTAAATCGAGCATTTACGGTATGCGAAACATTATAGGTGGTGATACATTTGCGCTTCACGCTGTAAGCACACAATTGTAGTTATATAATAGCATTATATAACAGCATATTTTGTACCATATTTCATAAATTTCTCTAGGATGCCAAACATTTTCATTCTGTTCTGAAGAAAACCTGTGATAACTACAATCCAACATACTATAGAAGGTTTAAAGAATGGTGTGATAAGTACTTTTTCATTGAATTTAGAGGTACGTCCCAAGGTTTTATATGCTAATACGTGTATATTAATAATATTGCTATACCTCTCAACTCAAGCGACTATTTCGATTGGTCGAGAATGTGTCACGTGTCATGGAACAAAACTCACTAACTCCCTAGGGAAATAACACCTTGAACTTTGAACTCGCACATGTTCAGCTCGTGCACCTTGAAAGTCTGCGACAAAACATTTTGCATCAAAGCCTAAAGTTCTATTTTTGAGTTGAGAGGTAAAACAAAACACTTAATGTATGGTCCCTTGGGAAATAAATGTAGTTAGTTTTCCTTTATTCCCTTGAGTCTTGATGTTTCCCTCGACTTCGTCTCGAAGTGAATAATTGTTTTAGTATAAATTTAGACTTGAATATCAGAAAAAAGACGAAATTCAGAATAAAAATCCTCAGTGTTTTATTGGTACTTTTGCGTTGGTGATTTTACTTCCGCTTTTACTGGTCGCACGACCAATCACAGCATGTGAAACTCTATATTCAAGTCTAAAATTATACTAATAATTAGCATATATTAGAATATTACATCCTTTTACATGTATTTCCACTAAGTATAAATGTAAACATACAACTTACATGTAATAGCTTGATAAACAGTTTCCGCTTTTCAACATGTTCATAGCTTTAGTATGTCTTTGTAGGTTGTTAAGTACTAGTTATTTGTTTACCACTGCCTCGCGCACATTGTTTGTTTACACATGTTTGCTTGTTCATGCACATAGTTTTCATTTGTTGTAACCATCATAAATATTTCATGTCCTGATGATGGACGCTTAGTCCAAAAGCTTGACACCAATAAAAGAAGGTTTATGAAGCAAGTTTAACACTAGAATGTTCATAGCTGTTTCAAATAACAAGTCTGAAGTTTTTGCAATAACATTAACATTATTATAGACTTTAAGATCTGAGAGCTGCTTCACTTCCCTTCCTGAACTTGTGAATGTTGGACTGTTAGTTGATGTGTCAGTATATGCCCTTTCTGTCTTGTCCTTCATAATAATAAGAGAGGAGAGGTTGGTTGTTGGCTGGGGTACTCGGGTGCACTTGCATGACTGCAACTGGGCATTAGAGGCATTGGAGTCTGCTCAACAAGAGGTGGACTATTTGTTCTACTAATGCCATTGGTGTACATTGCCTTGTTGGAGTAGAGATTACTGTAGTGTAGCATTTGTTGAGTTGTTTTTGGTTGCATCTGTATAAAGTCCTCCCATCTTCAGTCTTGACTACATATGACCGAGGACTGAAGTGTTTGTAACTAACAATTGCTGGAATCCATGTGTTTCCATATCTCTCCTTTCTGCAGTGTTTGTTTATCTTGAAAAATATATTTAGCCGCCTATGATTTCGGGTCCTGTACATGTATGGAACAGTTCAAAAGAAGGTAGAAAGATACAATGTTAAATTAACATCATCTGCTTTCTCGAACATTGCAATCAACGTAGACTGTATCAATGCAGGGAAGGACGTATTGACGTACATCGTCAATCCAAACATTCATTATCCGAAGAAGAAACATCGCCGCTTGTCCCATTTACGATTTAGCGAAGAGAACGCAGTTGGAGAAGTACTTACAGTTCATGTAATACTGGGAGTAGCCGACTATCAACGAACGGAGCCACCAGTACTTGGAAAGAACACTGACAAAGACCCTGGTGCTGAGCTTACCATGCTAGGATGGATGATACAGGGAGGCATGAACACCCACACATCAGATTTAGAGCGCACTTTCTTTCTCAACTCGGGTGTTGAGGAATTCAACAAACTGTGTTCACTGGAAGTACTTGGAGTCGCAGATGTAGAGTCTGGCCGTGACACTACTTTTAATTTTAATTTTATATTTTATAAACTTCACCACATGAGCAGGAAACCCCACAGAGCAAAGCTCCACTACGGGGACCCAAAATAAAGATAATACTCGGTTACCATCGAAGATAGTCTCCCTCGCAGCCGTGTTTAGTGTCGTCACGCAACGCTCTGCGTGACGACACTAAACACGGCTGCGAGGGAGACTACATCGAAGACTGACTGCGTGGTGTTGCCTACGAATAAGGATGTAGTAGTTGCACGACTACACAGCAAATCTCGGAAGTTGGAAAAGCTTGAACTCCTCTCAGAGTACGACAACATAATGAAAAATCAGATAAAACTAGGAATCATTGAAGAGGTAAAGACAGAGTCGTCTGCATCAGTGACACACTACAAACCGCATCATGCTGTCATACGAGACGAAGCTGAATCAACCAAAATGCGCATCGTCTACGACTGCTTAGCCAAGGCAGATTTATCTCTACCATCTCTCAATGACTGTCTCGAGGTTGGACCACCGTTGAAACCATTGCTTTTCGACGTATTGCTTCGTAACAGGATGAAAGAGTTCTGTCTGACGGGTGATGTTAAGCAAGCATTCTTACAGATCGAAGTGGACCCCATCGATAGGGACGCACAGAGGTTACTGTGGTACAAGGACTTAGAGACGAGAGAAACAGCAATGTATCGTTTTACTCGTGTGATGTTTGGATCGGTATCAAGCCCAATTATTCTTGGTGCAACTCTGAGAAAGCATGTATCAGAATACATGGACGTGTATCCACAGACTGCTCAAGAGTTATTAGAGAACACTTATGTTGACGGCATTCAGTTTGGTTCTGATGACAAGCAAGACCTCTACAAGTTTAAGCACGAATCGTCAGAACTCTTAGGAACAGCTGGATTCGCACTACACAAGTGGCATAGCAACGTTGTTGAACTGGAGGACACTGAGAGAGTACATGCAGAATGTGCTGACAACATAGATACTACCTTTGCCAAACACTTGAAGAGAATCCTAGTGACCAAGAAACAACAGGTGTCTATCCAACTCATTTGACCTCATTCTGGTTCCATGGACCAAGTTGGCTTCCGAACAACAACGAGTGGCAAAAGCAGTCTGGAAAACGACAACACAAGAAAGGAAACAGTCGAAGTGAAAGACATCGATGTACTTACCTGTGACCAAGAGAGCCTTCCTACAGAGTTTCAACAACTACTTGACAAGCCTTAAAATGCCTTAAAATCGTAAACGTACACAATCAAAACTTTACGACAGATTTCAACATTCAAGTTTTCGATTTGACGGTCGTGTTTAGTATTCCACATCCACGTTTACATTTCAACATGCAACTTTTTAGCATGACATTTGTGTTTACAAATGAACATTCAAACTTTAACACACACAGGGTTCCTATACCAGCGTTTTAGCTGAATGGGCCACCCTGTCTCCACCCTGTTTAAAGGGGGACTAGCATGCTCAATTATAATCTTTATGTTCTAAATAAACAAACTGCATGTGAAATATGTTCTCAATATTCTAATGAGAAGTTCTATAAATTTGCGATTAACTTCACGTCCACCATTAAACAGTTGTCGCCAGGAAGTGACGTCACTTACTCAACCCAAACAAACTAATGTGGCTAATATACTATGCGAATGTGAAGTTAGCGCGCGGGAAGATCTGAAGAGCTGAAGAATTCGACGAAACGCTTGGCAAATCTTTCATATATTCCACTAATTTATATCATTCAGTCGATTTTTTTTTGGAGTAAGTGACGTCACAGATACAAAGGCAAGGTCTTCGTGTAGCTGCACAAATTGTCCCGACTATTGTTTTTAAATGTAAAAACAATACATAGAACGACAATAGACCAATAGCCAGGAATTTTGTGCAGCGAGACCTGACCGACTGAAATTCACAGGCTGATTAGGCGACACCTCAGTAATGGCGGACAGCGATTTTTATGCTGTTTTAAATTGATTTTTCAGCACCATCTCACTTAAATGACAAAATTGATAAAAAACTGGATAACTTACTGTATATGAAATCATTGGAATTCGGAAAATCGATCGCTAAAATTTGACAAATTTACATGTTGCTATACTAAACAGGAGAGACTTTTGTGTGCGCATGCGTCGCCACAGTCAGATGAATACAAGATCAATCTCGTCCCCAGAGCCGTTATTTCTTACTGCGCATGCTCGACGAAAGAACTTGGCTCTGGAAAAGTCCAATGACCGGAACCCAGAATCTGGGTATTTTGTGACATGCGCATAAAAGAGACTTACCGGAAACAATATAGCGGACTCTCTCGATCGCGATGGAGCTGTTTGCCCTCAAAGAAGGAAGAAAGCTTTCATCGTTAAACGAAGCAATACGACGCCATGAAGAACAATGTAACACTCAATGATACTTTAGTAGTTTTACCCACTGGTTTAATACGGCAAATCGTTAATTTGTCAATGTTTGCCGCTCGTTTATGATTACAATCCTCTGACTCCTGAAGATGGCTCTGAAAAAAGCACTGTGCTTATCGTCTCTCTGTTGAATTCCTTGATGGTGGATCAAGTAAATAAGTTAAGAGAGAAAGGGATGTCGGTCTCCATATGGAATGATGATGAGGTAATAAATTAATACGTGAACTGGTTCGGTTATCGGGTTGTTATTGTAGCCAAGTGAAGTTTTAGTTATAAATTAACTTTTACATTTGAAATCGTTATTGAAGCTCACATAGCTTGTTCAAGTCTAAACCGAAAGGCACTAGGTTTTTGGTGTGTCAGGATGGGTATCCTACGTATTATGTAAGCGAATCTTTGCTTTGAATAAACCAGTTCTGTCCTAGCCTTCGTCCTGTGTGGTTGTGTTTATCTAGAGTCCGACACTCTCGCCGCGTATCGCGTCCTTCTGAATCTCCCTCGTTCCTCCGGTCTATCCAAACGGACCTTGACCACCTGGTCACATTATGAATTCTCTTTATTTTCAATTCAGTCAGAAGAAGATATCAGTGGGCATGGCAATCTGTTTGTTTTGAAGGAATATCAATTCATTTCCGGTTTCTTTCTTTGTTTTCCTAAGAACCAATCACAAAGCATGAAACATTGGACTTTTCCAGAGCCAAGTTCTTTCGTCGAGCATGCGCAGTAAGAAATAACGACTCTGGGGACGAGATTGATACAGTCATTTGCAAAAATTCTGGCCGCCACGATATATCAATATATCAATATATCGGGTGCATTATGGGTAAATAAATAATACTATTTTGAGTTTCCTAACTTATTAAATGAAGCAAAACTTACAAACAACAAACCTAAGACTAAGATAAACATTATACTGTACTAAATATTTCTACCAACTTTGCTGGCGTTAGCCCGCTTTAAGGGGAATTTTCGATTATTTAATTACCCATAATGCACCCGATATATTGATATATTGATATTTCGTAGCGGCCAGAATTTTTGCAAATGACTGTACAAGATGTATAGTCCAGTCATTTTACGACAAAAATATGGTCAACCTGGAACAAATTCCCACAGAAGAAATCTCAACGGTTTTAGACTCTAAAATTATTGCTTTATAACATATCAAAAGTCCCCAAGAATCCCATTACGGCAAAATGTTGAAAAACGGGATTTATTTGGAGCAGTCGAGTATCGGCTCTTCGACTGCATGGAAACGAGGCTGGCCATCAATCTTTGGAATACCGACTTCGAATGCCGATTAAATAAATAAAATTGATAATAATGGAAACAAATGGCTTCTTTTTAACATTTTCAATGTAAAATGCAATATTATCTAGAATCTTCAAAGTTTTTTGTCCCGGTCATCGCGCATATAACCGTACTTGTAGAACGTAACGCAGGGTAAGTTTTTAGCCTAAAGGGAAAAAACACAAAAACACAAAAAGTTCAAATTGAAAGTTGAAACTTCTAGAAAAAAGTAATAGAGTAAAGAAAAATATTGTCGTGCCCATAGACAAAACATACAGATGACTAGACACCGAGAAACTTGACGGCAAGACTTCTTGGCGCCATCAGATGTTTCACACGGGATTTCTTATCTCAGACGTGCTACAGGTTGGTGTTTACATGTATTCTCAAAGAACAGTTCCTTGACTACATTTTTAATCCTTGCTGTTTTTTATTTAGGTAGGTAATCCCTTAATACTTACATACTTTTGGATGTTATTTCTGAAGTTTAAATCCTAATATACGCTGCAAGTTTACTGGAATTTTCCTGTCTAATCGTACTGCGACGAAATGAACTCTTGCGTGCCAAATAATTTAAACAAGCTAAATAAGTTTAGACATTTTAATCCCACCTTACTGCATGCTTGAGAATCTTCTATTTAAGGCTAGTTTAGCTTTCCCATAAATACTGAGAAAAACTATTAAAACTAGGAGGAATTTTCTTTTGCATACTAATCGTTTAGCTGCGAAATTGTGTTTCAAAGTGAATACAGACACAAATTCCTGATTTTAGTATTGGTGTTTTAATATTTATAGACAAAAGGGAATCTAAAAAATGGACGAGCAGTGTATCCCTTGTGCAATTTGCAAACAAAATGTTCATAACGACGGAATAGCTCTCACTCATAAAGGCAGTGAAGGTGTAAACCGGGCGAGTCAAGAGAGAGGAGACACAATTCTTACTGCATTGGGCGACATGGTACACAAGGATTGCCGCCGTAATTATTGTCGCCCGAGTAGTATTAAAAAATCCAAGAGGCCAGAGGAAGAAGCCGGTCACACCCCACGATTGCTCCGTTCGCAGGAACGCAGTTCGCAACGGCCGTTTGACTTCAAGACTGACTGCTTTTTTTGTGGAACCGAAATCGACGCGGAGGAGGAAAGGAAAAGATCGAGAGAGGTGTATAGCGTGAGAACGCTGGACATACAGGAGAGCGTGATGAGTGCATGCGAGGCGAGAGGAGATGCCTGGGCTGAGGTGGTGCGTGCAAGAGTCTTGCATGTTAATGATCTGCCAGCGGCCGATGCTATTTACCATCACACATGCAGCACTCACTTCAGAACGAAAATGCAAATGCCGAGGCAGTTTTTCTCTGATCAGCCAGAAAGCAAGAAAAGAAAAATCGGACGCCCACAAGACCAAAAAACAAATGACGCTTTTCTGAAAGTTGTGCGGTATTTACAGGAAAACGACGATGAACAAATGACAGTTTCCGATTTAGTGGAAAAAATGCGGGGGTATCTAGGCGAATCAGCCAGTAGTGCGTATAGCAACCGCTATATGAAAGCCAAGATTGAAGAGTATTTTGGCGAGAACATCATTATCACAAACATAAACGGAAAGCCAAATGTAGTAACATTTAGAAGAACTGCAGCGTCCATTCTAGAGGAGTTTCACCTGCACCAAAAAGACCATGCTGATCCAGAGCAAGAGAAGCTGGACATAATAAAAACTGCAGCTAAGCTGATAAGGAGTGACATTAAACTTGTTGAAACGTCCAACGAGAACTATCCTTTAATCGAAACTGAAGTCCAGAAGCATGTTGATTTTCTGCCCCTAACACTTAAGTTATTTCTGGAAGGCATTTTAGTTGGTAAAAATATCGCCATCAAATTAGCATCCATTGGGCAGGCAATAGTCCAGTCAGCGCGGCCACGTGTAATCCTTGTACCGTTACAGGTTGGTGTAGCTGTACAGCTTCACCACAGCTTCGCGTCCCGTTTTCTGATAGATACGCTTCATCGGCTTGGCTTCTGTTCATCTTACCAAGAAGTGCTATTGTATAATCAGAACGCAGCGGTGGACCAGGGGACGGAAATTCCAGACTATGGGGGAGAGTTCGTACAATATGTAGCAGACAATGTTGATCACAACCTGCGCACTCTCGATGGAAACGACACTTTCCACGGAATGGGAATGATCGCCACCATAACGCCGGGCACGAGACGACTCCGCAGTGTGCCAAGAAGGATGGTCAGTTTAGCTCAAGAAATCACAACGGCAGGAAAGGTCGAAATTCATCCGCCGTCTCAGCCAAGACTGACCAGCCTAGAACTCGAGTTTGAAAATATTGCCGTTACAAGGGTAGAGGACCCAACAGCAAATCTGGATATACTATGGAAAACGTCCCTGCTGTTTGGAGTGACTCGTCCAGGTTGGGCAGGATTGATGCAAACAGTGCACAAGGGAGACCACAAGGGCCAGTCGTCCATCTCGTTTCTACCGATGATCGACATGAACCCCAGCGACACCACCTGTATAAATTCCACCTTGCAATTTGTGTCAAAGCACGCGCAGGAGCACGGCATCGCCTACACTATCATCACGTTTGATCAGCCTCTGTGGTGGAAGGCTTTCTGTCTGATCAACACTGAAACCGCTAACAGCGTGTTACGCAGGATTATCGTGCGCCTTGGAGGATTCCACACTCAAATGAGCTTCCTTGGAAGCATAGGACACCTCATGGCGGGCTCAGGGCTGAAAGAGTTGCTGGAATTGATTTACGCACCAAATGCCGTTGAGCATATGTTGGCTGGGAAGGCGGTAGCGCGTGCGGTCCGTGGTCATCTGATCGTCGATGCCGCTCTGAATGCAATGCTGTACTCGGCTGCACTGGGAGCACCGATACCTCATGTACAAACTACAGGTATAGCCTCTGTCCTGATAGTTTACTAGTTACGTGACTCTTATTATTCAATGATATCCTGAATAATTGGCTCATCATCCTTGTACTCTACAGACGAATCATCGTTAGAGGAGATGGAGACTTCCACTCAGTGCGACCATGATGTTCCTCTACCAGACGCTGGACCCAGTCAGCGGAGTATGTTGATTGTTTAGTATATTATCACATATTTGTCTGAAATTGATTTTGTAGACATGCCATGGTAAAAGCATCAACTAACTCGTTTTATTTTATTGAAATGAAGGAACGCACGAAGAGCGCCCTGCCAATATCACTGCCCCGCCCACACAAGAGAGCGATCCCATCAGTAAGTTTTGCGTTAAAACTCACTATCAACCACAATGCTAGAATAAATACGATTTTTGTCTAATATTCATATTCATAGCTGACGAGAGTACAACCGAACCTGCTGGTGCTGAAAGCAACAACGGTCAGGAGTCGGTTTATGAGGCAAAGAGTCTGTATACAGACCTCATGGAGAATACGAAGACGGTAGAAGAAGTCAGTACGTCAGATGTCCTTAACAAAATTAGAGATCGCGTTAGCAAAGAACGAGATAACAGTAAAGCTGCCAGTCGAACATCTGCACTCTGGCTACAGTATATGGAAATGGTAGACATATTGCGCACGTTTATCAAAGCTGAACGCACCGCGAACTGGGAGCTGCATCTGCAAGTGGTATCACAAATGTTGCCATACTTTGCTGCATCCGGTCACAACCTATACACCAAGTGCGCATATCTCTACCTCCAGTCCATGAAGAGCCTTAAGGATAAGAATCCTGAAGTCTACCAAGAGTTCGTATCTGACTACCATGTGGTGAGGAGGACCGATCGCTTATGGGCAGGGTTATCGACCGACCTTATCATCGAGCAAGTCCTCATGAGGAGCCTGAAGACGACTGGTGGCCTGACACGGGGTAGCGGTATGACCGAACGACAACGGCTTACCTGGTTGTTATCGATGCCAGCATGTGCTGAGACCAACTGCGCCATGCAAGAGCTGACAGGCGTGCAGTACAACTCCAGTGAGCAAAACAAAGATATGACGAAGTCTAGACAGAAGCGAGACATGGACGATGCCATTGTAATCCTGAAGACGCTAGTCGATGGCAAAACCCCGTTCGCACCAGATCCAGTTCTCAAGAACATCATGACTGGTGTCAATGCTGAGGAGTCAGTCGACGTTGATGAGGCTCGGGCTAAAGGAGAGAAGATCTTGTCTTCAATGGCCGGAGAGTCAGTTGCTACATACTCGTTCAAGCGAAAAGAGCAATCTGTTACACTTGCAGCAAGGTCATCAATAAGAATAGAAGACGACAGAGTACACGTGGATCCTCAACTTTTATTCCAACGGCTGGTCATCGCTTGCAATACCACCGATGACATAGAAGACGTCTTCAGATACGAACTGTGCAGCTACCCAGCGGCGCTTTTTGATACTCCTGTGACCCTACGCCAGCCCCAAAAGGCAACACTTGCAGATGCTTTATGGACAAAGCTATCATCCGATGCCAAATCAGGGCCATCAGGCAACGTCCAGTATGTCCTTGATGGCGGCGCTCTTCTTCACCGGGTTCCGTGGCCACGGCAAGTCAAATACCAAGAGGTTTGCCGCATATACTGCCAGTACGTGCTACGGAAGTATGGAAACCAAACGGTAGTTGTGTTTGATGGCTACGACAACCAGCCCTCTACAAAGAGTATGACCCATCAGAGGCGCTCAGCGGGAAAGACGAGCGCAACCGTCACCTTCTCAGATGGGATGAAAGTTACACTGAAGAAAGATGCTTTTCTGTCGAACACGGAGAACAAGAAGCGGTTTATTACCATGCTGCGCCGCTTTTTACAGGAAGTTGGCTGTCACACCATCCAAGCAGAGGGCGATGCTGACGTTCTGATAGTGAAGACAGCCGTCGAGTCTGCCACAGAGCGTCCCACTGTACTTGTCGGCGATGACACCGATCTCATTGTCTTACTTTGCTATCTTACACGACCAGATCGATACGACTTGTATTTCAGACCGGAGCCTAAGGCGAATTCCAGACAGAGTAAGGTGTGGAACATGAAGCAAGTGAAGGAGGAGCTCGGTCACGCGGTATGCCACAACATGTTGTTTCTTCATGCTGTTTTGGGCTGCGACACAACTTCTCGCCCTTACGGGATTGGAAAGGCCGCGTCCCTTAAGAAGTACTCTGACTCTGTTTACTTCCGAGACCAAGCGAGGGTGTTTGACGCAGACTCAACTCCAGATGATGTAGCGACAGCGGGGGAGAATGCACTTTCAGCGCTGTATGGGGGGAAGCAAGGAGAAAGCCTAGACAGTCTCCGTTACCGCCGATACTATGAGAAAGTGGCTACGAGAGGTCGTCAGGTGCAACCGCAAAACCTGCCCCCAACATCAGCAGCAGCTAGATACCACAGCTTCAGAGTGTTCCTGCAGGTGAAGCAATGGCAGGGTCGGGATGAAAGGATGTCACTTGAAGACTGGGGTTGGAAGCTGAGCAGCGGACAAGTGCTTCCCGTGACGACTGACTTTCCGGCTGCTCCAGAGTGTCTGCTGAAGATCATCCGGTGTAACTGCGCGAGTGATTGCTCCACCGCGAGGTGCACCTGCCGTAAGAATGGCCTCGACTGCTCCCCGGCATGCGGCCAGTGCCGAGGCACCGGATGCACGAATAACAACATTCTCTACGACAGCGACGAAGATGATGACTAACCATAGAATTTAATTCTCAAGTTTTCGCTATGACAAAATATAAATAAATATCTGTATCAATAAAATATAAAATAATAGTGTTTTATAAGTTATTTGGCACTCCTTGATATTGACCGATATATTCTTTTCCACTTTCTGTACGCTAGAATGATTGGGAATAACACGGCTGCCAAGGCATATTATGTATGCTAAGAACGAATAGTGACATATTTCCCCAGTTTCCTGTCGTTGTTGTGACATTTTATAAACGAATACTATTTACCAACATGCTCTCTATCACTGTTCATTGTTTTTATGCGAAATTAATAGGATTTCATTGAAATGAAGGTGAGTAAAAGGTCACTTCCGGTTTTAGCCTCGTTTTCATGTTGCAGCAGAGAGCTCGTTAGCGTTTTCTTAAATTTCGGGATGTTGCCGTGCTCGGATTTTTGGGGACTTTTAGTATGTTCATCAAGACATTCATTCTGAAAGATTTTCGAAGAGAAAGCTTCTGTGGGAATTTGTTCCAGGTCCATTCGTAAAATGACTGGACTAGTACTCGACACAAGTTGTTTGGTTCCAATGTTTACAGTTTTTGCGGACGTATTACGAGAATTGTATGTACTGAACACGCAGAAATGAATTCTTAATGCTATCTTTGTGCCTTAAAGTTATTTCATTTATCGAAATATTAGAGTATTATGCCTTTATTTGATATCAAATTCCTGTTCTTTTGCTGTGCTAAATACTCTATTTTGGACAACATGGCGGCCAGCTGACATGGAGTAAACAGTTTGTCGACGTTGCAAGCTCAGTCGCGAAGAAGATGTAAGGGAAAGTAAATACATTTAGTCAATTCTTATACATATGGAATGTATATTATTATATTTTAGCTTTCATCAACACCAAATCAACTTCAAATAAACGAAGATAAACTTGGGTATGATGTCTGGAATACTCAATTATCCCAATCTTTAAAGTTAGTTATCTCGAAATTGAGCCGAAATCTCCACAATTTCCACAACATAATTCATAATTAATTTTCCTGTTTTAATGTTTCCTGTTTTGAAAAATTCCAGTAACTTCTCTGGGAAAAATCGCTCGGTCGAAGATTTTCGACAATATCTTCGTCATAATTTGTAGAACGTGAATTAGTCGTCAACACATTTATTATGGTATTCGTTTTATGGTAGGGCCTCTTCTGTAAGTGTTCCAATGTTCTTGTAATGTTCCCATCCAAGGTCATGTTTTTAGATATTATGCTGAGATCGGTCAAAGTGTAAACATTTTATTGAAGTGTAAAGTTTGCATAAATTTCATTACTCAAAAATATACATTTTTTGCATATTGCTTGAAATCCAGCCCAAATCTCCACAAAAATTTTACCATTTCATAGAACTATGGTCCATATGCTTTCAGTATATGTTATTGAGATTGTTGGAAAAAATCGCAGAAGAGATAAAATTACAGTTTTTCTGATGATAACAACAAAAATATCTTCATGGAAAGGTCGGGGAAGACATCTAAATTGTTTTCAAATTGGACGAAACTTTGTACAGGTATAGTAAATAAATACCACAAGACACCAGGACAGTTTCAAGACTGTTGTTACAGTATTTGTAGAAAAACAAATTAAGATATAATCCACAAAATTCCAGCTTGGGCTTCCTGTGCCGTTCAATATCAAACAAAATACGAATTTTGTGAATAGCCAGTGTGCAGTGAAAAGCCAGAATTAAATTAACATTTGACTATATTAAGCCTTTTTGTCGAACTCTGATGATCAAAATAGCAACAGAATAAAATATAGCGTTATTATTACTATAATCGGTTTTTGTGCTTCCGAAATTACGCTTTTATGGTCCAGCGGTTGAGCGCATGCTCATGCAAATTTCCCTCCTGTTGCTATACTATACTAAGTTTTGATTTGAACTCCACGCTTGAATGATGCTCAAAATCACGCATGTACAATGACAAGCTTACCCAACATTCATTGCGGGATATGCAAACCATTGTTCAACCCTTCTGATATCGATGGCATAATATTATGACTAGATTGTAGTAAGCGTTTGATTGTAGTGACGATTCTCAGACAGATGCAAATGTATCTATGCTTGACCAAGTGACTCCCATATAAAGAGTGGTGGGGAGGCTGGTCGGAAATGTTTTAAATAACCCTTAAAAGGTACCAGAATCTCGACCTTGTGGGCGTGGCAACAAATACTTTTTACCCCTGAAAGGTACCAATTCTAAATGAAAATTAGTATCCTGACAAGTAGGTCATGATTTTATTTACGGGAAAATACCCTAAAAGGTACCGGGATAATTCTAACGGTGGGACCTCATTTTACGTTTAAAGGCACCGTAAGCGATACCAACTAGCTACAATTTTAACCTCTAAAATTTCTGACCAGCATCCGCACCACTCTTTTTAAGAGGAAAAGATGCTTGTTACTGGTCCAACCGCTAGTTCAATGTACTCACTGAAACTATATAAATCTATAATAGGTAGAGGCAATTATTTGTATAGAGTACAGTATAACAAAGGTTGAAATAAGTTTGGCCACTAGTCTGCAAATAGTATTCACTAATTTATTACAATAAATGTACATAAAGAACAAAACTAATAATTAATTTACAAGACATACATTGTATACTACAAAATGTATATATTTTTGGGTGGATTATTTACAATACCGTGAACTGCAGCTTATAAGCCCTGGGCTTATACAAGTTCGTAAGGGTTTTTGGGTGGGCTTATAAACGGAGGGCTTATATCCGGGGGGGGGGGGGGGGGGGGGGGGGACTTATAACCGGAATAAAAAAACGTTTCGAAATAGCAGTATCAAAATACGTTTTAAATCTACTGGTCTTTATTTACAATTTACAATAAACTCATGATAATTCCAATATTTGGAACAAAATTCAAAACTATAGCTTGTTCCGCAATCTGTGAAAATGTTTATATTAAGGAAACAAGGAAACGTAAAGGGGGGCTTATATCCGGAGGGCTTATAACCAGCATAAGTATATGGGCCTATAACCGGGAATGGCTTATAAACGGCGGGCTTATAAGCGGTAGTTTACGGTATACCAATGAACCCAATATCAATTGACTTCATTTCACGCCAAATTTCGAAAACAATCGGCATTTTAGACAAACATTTTACATTTTGAAAGGAGATTTAGCTAGAGCTAAATCCTTCCAGTTCCTTTATTCACTCAAAGGTTGTTGTTCTTTTTCATCAATGTGTATCTATGTAGGTGAATCAAGAGGCATTGGAGGTATTTTCTTTGATGATCTTGAAATGCCTTCTGAAGAGGAAGTCTTTCAATTTGTTGAAGGCTGTGCATCTTCTGTTATCCCGGCATACGTCCCTCTCATTGAGAAACACAAAGACGATCCCTACACCGAGAAAGAGCGTGAGTGGCAGCTTCTCAGGCGTGGCAGGTAAATACTTTATTATGTAGATTGGTCACAGGCAGCCATTTCCATTTCATGTGATTATATTATAAAACGGTCATCTTCAACGTCAATTCGATGGTGTCATCAATTTTAATTTTAATATTTATTTGCACCCATATTTTATATATTAAGAATGTGTTGGTATGGGTAGCCAGTGTTGGTATGGGTAACCAGTGTTGGAATGGATAGCCAGTGTTGTTATGGATAGCCAGTGTTGGTATGGATAGCCAGTGTTGGTATGGGTAGCCAGTGTTGGTATGGGTAGCCAGTGTCGGAATGGATAGCCAGTGTTGTTATGGATAGCCAGTGTTGGTATGGATAGCCAGTGTTGGTATGGATAGCCAGTGTTGTTATGGATAGCCAATGTTGGTATGGATAGCCAGTGTTGGTATGGATAGCCAGTGTTGGTATGGATAGCCAGTGTTGGTATGGGTAACCAGTGTTGGAATGGATAGCCAGTGTTGTTATGGATAGCCAGTGTTGGTATGGATAGCCAGTGTTGGTATGGATAGCCAGTGTTGGTATGGGTAGCCAGTGTTGTTATGGATAGCCAGTGTTGGTATGGATAGCTAGTGTTGGAATGGATAGCCAGTGTTGGTATGGATAGCCAGTGTTGGAATGGATAGCCAGTGTTGGTATGGATAGCCAGTGTTGGAATGGATAGCCAGTGTTGGTATGGATAGCCAGTGTTGGTATGGATAGCCAGTGTTGTTGGAATGGATAGCCAGTGTTGGGTGGTAGTTTCTCCTACTACGTGGCTGGCCGAAAGAGATTGGGCACTAAGTAAGGAAGGACAAAGCAAGGGGCAGGGGAGATTTCTGAAATATGGACCCCCTGACTTCCTCAGGAATTGGATTGGTTTGTGAAACTTTATCCTTTAATTTGTAAAGTGGATGGCTATATGATGGTCGTTTAGTTTTATTGACCATTAATTGTTTACCAAATATTATTATATTGTAAATGTCTTTCTGCCATTGTGTATTTGTAGGTATGTAGAGTTTAACCTTGTTTACGACAGAGGCACAAAATTTGGCCTTTATACACCAGGATCTCGTATAGAGAGCATCCTTATGTCCCTTCCGCTGAGCGCCCGCTGGGAATACATGAACATACCAGAGGAAGGAAGTCGCGAGGAAAAGTTACTGGAAGTGTTGCGCAATCCTAGGGAATGGGCTGAGTAGCAGGCGATAGAATAGATCAAATGTGTGATAAAAGCCAACATAGCAAAGACCTTTGGTAGAGCGGTAACTTTGATAACAGACATTAGAAGTTCAAACATTTTAGGGATGTGCGAACAATGGCATTGAAACAAGTTTAGTACTGCAGGACAGAACACGTCAATCTTGTGTAATATGTACTAGACTATAATCAGATAATAATGTACTCTTATGACAATAGTAGAATGAAAAATATGTTTTTATATTATTCCACTCGTGTCATTTTACCATATAAGGTATGCACAGGGTATATTACACAAGGTATCAGGTCGTTTCGCTTCTAAGTCTTTTCGCTTCCACATTCAAAAGTCCGTTCGCTTCTAAATGAAACTGATGAAATATCAAGAGAAATTTCAAGAAATATCGTGAAATACTAGGAGGCTAGTGAAATACATTATATATGTTAAATACTTGATATCTGAGGACAATATTTACCTCGATTTACGTGTTATTAACCACAGAGTCGATTTACTACAAATATTTTCAAACATTCGGAGTAAAGGCTTTTTCTGTAGGCAATGTCTACACGACAGAGTTTAAACGAGCTTTGGGAGATTGGGTTGTTATTAGCAGTGATCGCGACAAAGCGAGTGTAGAGGTTAATTTTCCCAAGCGGTTATTTGAGTTTACTGCAGTGTGACTTCAGTACTTCAGTAACAAACAATCACACCCCGCGATAACTTAAAGTGTATATGACACGAACTTTTTTATTTCGAAAATTGATTACATATGATCTGAATAGTGGGATAGTTCAGTATTTTGTGATTTGAGCTACGCATTTGCGAGTTATGCTAATTCGGTGACGTCAGATTGTTTTTTTCCATAACTTTTTTCTATTATTTCAAGTAGCATTCTTTTCTGAAATAGAAAAAAAAAGTTTAACATCATTTATATAAGTTGTAGAAAACTTTTTGCCAGATTAAAAACGACAATTTCAGTTGGTGCATGTTAGACGATTTACGAATATTAATTAGGTGCAATATCTTATCCATATGAAGTTGAAAATAGCTAACCTCCTTCCTAAATCGCTGTATTTGGAAATGTTGACCTGGAATGAAGTCTAGCATGGGTAAAATGGGAAACATGAGCGATTTAGGAAGGAGGTAAGCTGTTTTCAACTTCATATGGATAAGATATCTGAGATATTGCACCCAATTAATATTCGTAAATCGTCATAAATCGTCTAACATGCACCAACTGAAATTGTCGTAACTTTTGAAATATCCAAAACGTACACAGGTTTTTACAGATTTGTGTAAATGAAATGATGTTCAATCCGATTGTGTCAATGAGAGAGTCCAGCGAGGTGCCACTTTTGCAAAATAATCGAGTAAAGTTGGGTAATTTTGAGCCGCCGTTCAGTTAGATCTTAGTGGGGTTAATTATCAACTAATTTTCTCATAAACGGCTGAACCGATTGAATAACGCTTTACCTCTAGACAAACTAGATACATTTATCTACAATATGATATAAAATGTTTCGCTGGATAATGCGAGACGAAGTTTGTACAGCGCCGTAAAAAAGTGCATAATTTCATGCAAATTTGACCTCTTGACCAGCTCTCAGACGGAATCATTTCAAAAAATAAAATAAAATAAAATAAACATATTTTGAAGCAAACCAAACCCGTTTTAGTTTTAACCTTGATATAGTCTTTCATTAGCTAGAGTTTGGGAGATATTTATTTTAGAAGCGAAAACGCGACTGAGAGGTTTTTAGAGAGACGGCCAGTTAAGTCCCTAGTTGGTTGATTCCCTTATTTTGGTCACAAGAACATGATTGTGTTGTGCTTAAGAAAGAAATTAAACGTCTATTTCCCAAGCGTTACAGCGTTACTTTTTGGAAGCGAAAGCACTGTTGTGTGACTTGAATGTGACAACTTCCAACTCAGTAACCAAGCTACGCGATAACTAGTCCCAACTTTGGTGGATTCCCTTATTTTGGGCACAAGAGGTTTGGCGCAGAGTAACTTTCATTGAGATCGCTCGAGGAATTGAGAGTTACGTTGCGCTCGAGTGCGAGGAGTCCTCAGCGAGTTTAGAGAGTTTACTCTTTGGAAGCGAAAGCACTGTTAGTATAGTGTTGTGTGATTTGAATGATCAGTAGCGTCACCAATGTTTACAGTGCCCTGAGATGCGAAAATTGCTCACTTTCTGGATCATTCACTAAAGGTTTTGAATCAGGGTAACTATTTTATATATTGGATACTGCAGTATTTCGTATTTTTGTGGTTTCCGTGGTTATTATTTCCCTCAATGGTTTTGAAAGCGTTTTACCTAGTTTCTATAACTGCAGACGCCATCTTTGTTTACAAAAAGCTTCCCAGTGTGTTGGTCTTCCTGTGGAGCTTGTCTATATAAGGAGGGCCAATTGTTTAATAATCCAATCAGAATTCGACATATGTGTCGCGTTTTAGGATCGCACTTGTTTTGAATTTTATAATTAACGGAAACTCGAAGCGAATAACCGTTGACTGTAAAGGTCGAGGTTTTTAGTTCTTCTTATGTTAGCGAAATACAAATGTTTACTGTCCAATTCTTCAAACTCTTATGTTATAGTATTCTCGTATTTCGCGTATTTGTACAGTATTTTCCAAAATCGATAGTCAGTTCGGACATCTATCTGATCAATAAGTACATCAAACCCCGGGATCAAACCTGTAGGAAGTATATATTTTTAGAAGCGAACGGACTAGTTGGAGGCGAAAAGTTTTAGAAGCGAAACGACTGGAGGCGAAAAGACTTAGAAGCGAAACGACTGGAGGCGAAAAGACTTAGAAGCGAAACGACTGTAATTCATTACACAATAGCAGGCGTGGATCGAGGAAAAAATGTGACCGTTTTCCGAATGACCGTTTTTGCACCTTTAAGGTATTAGGGTACCCCAAAAACCCTTTCAAACCACCGGTTTTGATTTTTTTTGATAATCAAATAAAATTGAATATTATCTACCGTCTCCAAAAAAACAGAATCTAAAAATATTTTTTTCCTAAAAAGTTAGAATCAAAAAACGAATTTTGGATTTCATTTGATGCAAAAAGATGTTGACAAGCAAGCTGTCAACAGTACTCATGCAACAGACTTCCCACAAAGATTCAGATGCGAATAAAGTATCGTAATTGCTCACTCAAAAAATCGTAATTGCTCACTCAAAACATCCTTGAATAACGATGCTCGGCTAAACCACACACGGTCAAAGTGCTCGTATTTTCCGCCAACAGTAACTTTGTTTTCCTGCCTCGTTATTTTACGAACGCTACGTACTGTAAGGCGATCTACTTATGAATGCCATTCATATGTCATCAGGTATTGGATCACATATTTGTGGTGGATTATCCACGCTTGTGTAAACAAAGGCGCCACTTGACTTGAATTAAAACTCTTTTGCCTTTTATTTCGGAAGCAAAATAGCCATGAATCAAGCGCACATTTTGAGTTCCGGGTCAAAGGGATTTTATCCGATTTAGCTGAAATTTGGTAGACGCTTTGTCAGATAAATATTCTTCAAAAAGATTTCTCCGAATTTTAATATTCAATTTCCTTCGAAAGTTATAACTTGTTTTGTAAAGTGTTTCCCAGTTTTTGCAGAGCTCGAAGTTTAGCACCGTATAAAAATGCAACAGGTTAATTTATCGATAAACGGAGACAACGGTTTTGTAAGCTATATCTCATGAGCTTATAAAGGTATTAGTCGAGGATTTCCGATAAATTGCGGCTGTATGGGACCTCGGCGATGATAGTGATGTGAAAATCTGAACTGTTTTACCTATTTCAAATATACTGTTTTTGTTCTAAAAGCTAATTGTTTTATTGAATTCTGCATTTATTCAGCTTTCAGAAAATGTATACTTTATAGAGGTTTTAACGTAGCGAGTACGTGCTAGAGCGTGTTGCGTGCATGATGGTCGTTTGGGGTACCCTGATACCTTAAGCAAGTTTTTATGGATAAGTTAAAATTTTATAAACCGCTCTGGATCCGCACCTGAGTAGGGAGCGCCGGAAAAGAGAGCAAAAATGGCCGAACTTGAACCATCCAATACAGAAAAAACAATGCATGGAATAATCAATCCCTTATTCGATGGTTAAACAGACTGTTTTTCCTCACCCTACAAAATAATACGAAACTCGTGAAATATCCGCGCGTATTTTATCTATCAAACCATCGAATAAGCTGGATTTATTCACAATTGTTGCCGCTTTCAGTTTACCGATTATGTTACGCAACAGAACCAATCAGATCAACCAATCTGAATGCTTGGACACGGTCACCGCACGGCACCGACAGTCTTATGCCGTGTTTACACTTGGAGGTTTACTGAAGTAAACGAGTTACCGAACCTTGGTAGAAATTAGAAAGCTATTGTTTCTTGAGCGGTTAACCTTAGTTTTCTGATTTGTACCTTGGTAAAGCGCTCAAGTGTAAACACGGCATTAGTCAGTTTCAATCCAAGGACGGCTGCCATGAGTTCTAGTCTAGGGACGCTGATGGCTTGAAGTGGAGCTACTCGTGCCTTTGAAGCGACAAGTCGGCAAGAGACAGTTCCATCGCTGTATTCATGATCATGTCTAGCGTACACTATAGCTCCATATGCATCCAACGACACATCTGCAAATGTATGCAGACTCAGATGGCTGTCCAAACCATTGTCTATCCTGAGGAACACGAATATTAGTCAAGTAAGGAAGTTCTTCGAGTTGGCCGAGTGGCCGATCCCACTCAAGACCTGCTGTCCATATCTTCTGGACAAGTGTCTTGGCTCGAATGGTGTATGACGTTAGTAGGCCTAGGGAGTCAAACAGTGAGGCAGTACTGCTCAAGAAACCCGCTTGGTTACTGTGTCCGGTTGCTTTGAAAAGAAGGTCATAACATGTCTCTCTGTAGTCAGGTATGCTAGCGAAAAGCTTATCGTTTCTTTCGTAGGTTATCCTAAAAATTTTCCCGCCAGGACATGGAAATGCCATTTGCGAATTAAATATACTCACATCATAGGTTTCGAAACCTTACCGGCCTTTACCATAACAGTACAGAGATACATGTACAAATAAATGCTCGACACATTTGCCTCATTACAAGACACCTTCGTGAACGACGACACCATAACAAGTCACCACTGACAAGACGAACGACAACAAAGGCAATGAAAACATTACTCTTGTCGCTTGATGTAGAAATGACCGAACATAGTTTTATGCTTGGAAATGCCTATTACAAGCAAAGAGGATTTCGGCTCATGAATTTGTAGGCCTGGATAATGAGTAACTTTCTTCGTACACGTGGTGTGACTGTGAAAATCGAATACGAAAAATATGGACACGTTCGTCTATTATAACTGTTTTAGACGTAAAATTACAATTTCTTCATTGACTTTGCTGTTGAAATGTGACTTTATTAAGAAAATCATTTTACCCCGTTGTTCAGTTGAACAACCATTGTCCACCATATTGAAACTATTATTATTCAAAAATTGTGGGAAGAGCAATGCCCTTTTATAGTGCGTCCTCGTGTTTAATACGATTGTCATTTTCCGAAAACCTTGTCAAAGTATGTAAAAACAAGGACGCACTATAAAAGGGCATTGCCCCGCCCACAATAGACGAAGATATGAGACAACCATGGCTTCGAGAAGTAACACAAAACAACAATTCCGCCATTACACCGATAGGGTGAGAAGAATCTATTTAATCTGACAGCTATACATTTTTTGAGGTCCCATTCTCTATAAAAACTGAAATTATATAAAGGAATGAATGCTGTGGTAATCAAGCTCGAAATCGCGTCCACCTAAAAGACCATTTCATTAAAATTTAAAAGTTTACTTTCATCACTCTTACCTAGCGTTCATCCACTGCTGTAGAATACTTGATTGTGGAAATAATCAACGTTGAACATCCAACTCCAAACACCATAGTCGCATTTCAATGCAAAATATCTCGACATCAAAAGAAATAACAGCGGCCAAATATATACTCAGGGGAAGAAGTGTTTATTGTCTTTAACAATGTGTAAACTTCCATAACGTTTAAACTTTAGAAACGCGTAGATCTCCGACAAAAAAATCCTTAGAATGAGCGACCACCTGACAAATGCATCGAACTTCAATGTTATTTTACTTTGTTAACGCATGCGCAGACAAAATGCCCATCTGCTTGCGAGGGAGCAAGGGTGGCCGAGTGGTGAGAGCACTCTCCTCTCACCGCTGTGGTGCCTGGTTCAATTCCCGGACCGGGCGCTTCATGTGAGTTGAGACCGCAAGGGATACCTGGGAAAGCGGTAAATTAGTCAAATAACGGTCGCTCATTCGTAATCTATTTCCCGAATATGTGTAGAATTTTGCTTGACAGATCATTTCTTTCAATAAACACCAAAATTATCCTCTGATGACATAAAACTTAGCTGATTTACCGATTACCCATACACCCTAGCGGTCTCAGCTTCAATGTTCTATGATTTTGAACCCGACAACGATTCTGCAATTTAGTGTATGTCTAGATTAGCCGGACTACAGTTCTTTCTTCATCCTACTTCTTTTCGATCTATAACTGGAAGAAAAACGAATTGACAAAAAATAAGGTCATATTTTTAGTTTTAAATAATAAGTTATCATAATTATTAATAATAATTAATAATAAGAGCAAGTTTCTATTTTTTTATATTTTCACATAATGTTTTTTTATTTTCAGTACTGATTTGTCTACTGATTCTATTGCTTTATTGGCCGTTATTGGCTGTAGTATTGAAATAACTAGAGAATATTACAAAGCAACTAGGAGATTTAAGACAAAATTAACCGATATTTCATAAATATCTAGAGTTTTATTCAACTATTTTTCTCGAAAAAAAAATTTTAATTGTTGGACTAAAAAGCTGATCCGATATTTCATTTTCGGCTTTGTAGATTCTCAGCAAGCTCTTTCAGTATGTCAAACCTTGATCATACGTTTTGGCAGAGTTTTCATGCATGGCACTCGCTTTAAAATTCTTTTCAATCTAAGGTTGTTCTATAATTCATAACTGATGTGGTCGTATGTATATTAAAACAGCTCCACAAATTATGCTGAATTTTGTATTATGTGACAGACAGCTGTTACGCTGTTCCACAAGCAGTTGCATTTAAATTTTAATATGAAGTTGGTGCGATATGTGTTTACACCAAACCAACGACAAAAGGGCAGACGAAGTGCAGAATAAGAGGATAGCAAAATGAAGCAATTTTATCAAGGTAAAGTGACCTATAAACGGTAGCAAATATACAATATTATTTCCGTAAATATCATCAAATTAAGAAGCGAACATCAAGGTGTAGTTTCGATCAATGGTCTCTTGCCGTTTCGAACCAATTTCTGTTTAAATTTTCAAGACTTGTATGACTTATAGATGATACACTCGCTAAGAACTGGTCATAAAATATAGTTTTTCTGTGGTTAGTAGTAGTTTTATACAGACAGTCCTGATCTCAATCTATATAATTACTAGAAAGTTATACGTTGGTCAACAATCCCTATTTTTGTATGACTTTGTGGGCTGCAAAAATAGATCGTGTAAGAGAAATATGAGAGTAACATTGATTATTTCTTTGGATATATAGATCGTGTTGTAACGAGCAGTCTTGGCACAGCTATGGCCATTAGTTGAGATTAGTCGAATGGAATCGCTTCTTCTGTCAACTAATATACATAAATGGAATATTTCCACATATTATTGCGTTCTTAATGCATCTATTTAAGTTTCAGCTGAGAAATACTGAATGTTTTCAAACCATTATTTGTCACGTGACACACGGACCTTCTCCATTTCCTGAAACTATAGTGAAATCATGAACTACGTCTGCTTAGCTACAATCAGTTATAATCCCCGGTGGTGGTGGGGGTTTGGGTTTTTTGGGGGGTGGGACCTGAGATGGGGGTTATCTTCCAGGTAAAAAGGATAGGGTTAAACCTCGAGAAATACCATAAAAATACCAAACCGTGAAACATTTTCCACGTGCCTTCAAAATACCTCATGGTCTAAAAATCACCCTAAGAATACCATTGGATCGCTCCCCGGATACCGCTATTCAACACAGAACGCGCTTGTTCCAAGTTTCATACCCTAAAAATACCAGCTCTTAAAAAAATGGATTTCGCTTGACCAACCCCTAATTTAAAATATACCGGCTCGCCGATTTCAAACAGTAATAAATACGACGTTCACCCCTACCAGCTGAATATAGGAAGAACACCCGATCCCTCCCTACTAGCCCCGGGGTTATAGGCTGATACAAGTTATAGGCATACAAGTTATAGGCATACAAGTTATAGGCATACAAGTTATAGGCATACAAGTTATAGGCATGCAAGTTATAGGCATACAAGTTATAGGCTGATACAAGTTATAGGCATACAAGTTATAGGCATGCAAGTTATAGGCATACAAGTTATAGGCATGCAAGTTATAGGCATACAAGTTATAGGCATACAAGTTATAGGCATACAAGTTATAGGCATACAAGTTATAGGCATACAAGTTATAGGCTGATACAAGTTATAGGCATACAAGTTATAGGCATACAAGTTATAGGCATGCAAGTTATAGGCATACAAGTTATAGGCATACAAGTTATAAGCATGCAAGTTATAGGCATACAAGTTATAGGCATGCAAGTTATAGGCATACAAGTTATAGGCATACAAGTTATAGGCTGATACAAGTTATAGGCATACAAGTTATAGGCATGCAAGTTATAGGCATACAAGTTATAGGCATACAAGTTATAGGCATACAAGTTATAGGCATACAAGTTATAGGCATACAAGTTATAGGCATACAAGTTATAGGTGTAAGACTAGTACTTTTCAGGATCTTTCTGGATTGCCAACTCGTTTATTAATCTTTGTACCAGTGTAGCTAATTACAAGCTTTGCGAGAGATTGTACACAAGCTGAGGCTGAACTACAACCTCAGTCTTGGTTCGCAACTAAGTACAATATATCTAGAGAGTGCGCCCAAGATGTATAATCGGCAGTCCTTATATAATAGCGAAACCTAATCTTATCTTCTATTTACATCACGTAACTAGACAAAGCTAAACCTGGTGGTCTAAATGTTTTGGTTAAACAAGAGGATTTATATCGCACAGGAAACTACTTGTTGATCTCATGACTAAAACAGTCTGGGTTACTAAATTAACAAGACGCTCAATGAGCGTATACTCGGGCATTATGACAATGACCTGAATGACCGGTAGGTAGGTAGGTAAGTTTATAACGTCTTTATAACGTCTTCACCGGTGTGTCGGTGAGCATAGATAAAGATATCCGAATCGTCGAGGTTCGTCGGCAGTACGTACTTGGGACGACTTGAGGTTGCATATTCATGGTCAGATGGTACTGATAACGTCTTCAGTTTGCTGGTTGTAATGAAGGCGCGTTTGCGCAGAACTGGCACGGATAAGGTGTATGGGAGTAAACTGAAATGAAGTCATTAAACAAACATTGCACTTCCGAAATCTCAACTCATTTACATTATTCAGGTCATCATAAATGTCAACATTTAATTCATTCTCTACACTAGCATCATATACAGTCACACAAGTACCATTATATCTACATATACCTGAAGTTGACAATCTTGTAATACTGGTTCAATAATCGGTTCAATATGATACGTTGGTACACTGTCTAATGTATTCGTCGACTTCACAGCTTTGTTTACTTGTAGATCACAACATATAAAGTACCAGAAGATAGAATTTATGTCATCGAAAGCTTACAACAAGATAAAATGAAAGCAATAAGAATATACAAAACCTTCGACTTCATATCCTGCATAGTCAGCGTTCTGCCTTCTTGTTCGTATGATTTCATCATGGCGTCCAAGTTATCATCTTTCTTCAAGACATCTGTGTGGATTTTATCGTCAAACTTCAGTCCATCAGGCTTCAAGTTGTGTAATACACAGTGCATAGCTATGCAAGACTCGACATGTATGTTGTCTACATGTCGTTGGGCTGAATTAACGGGAAAGAACTCCGTTATATGTCTTATATGCTATTTGGGATTTGGCGCCTCGTAGTTCAATGTCATGAAGTAAGTCGTTGCAACTTTGCTTAGTGACAAAGAAAGCTCTTCATGTCTATAAAGGGGAAGCACGTCAACAGAGACGGAGGATATGGGCTAGAGGTTCCTTGTCAATATCTGGCTGGAGGACAAGTTTATAAAAGAAAACTTTGCAGTGCAAGACAACAGGGCCGCACATAGTTTTAACTAAAGTATGCTGAAATGAATGAATTTGCTGAGTGACATCTGAATTGCATTCAGTTTACTATTGTTTAAAATGAGCTGTGAAAATAAATTACGGGTAGTGTTATGTTTCGTGTTTACGAGGTGACCGTTTAACACAGGTCGGAGACAATGAAAACGCTTTATTGGGGCCTATAAAGGGTGACCGCGTCCGCTTAATACAGGTGACCGCTTAATATAGGTCAAATTTACAGTAAATATGAGGAGAAAATTTCGGGACTTTTATAACTGACCGCTTAATAGAGGGTGACCGCTTAATACAGGTTTGACTCGTATTAATGAAACTTCTTCTTCTGAACTTTCCATCACTGAAATGTGGCGTACATCTATTCTGGGACCTTTACTATTTATTCTTTATATCAACGATCTTCCAAATGCTTTGCATCACTGCGATGCTCTAGTTTTTGCTGATGACACCAATATTTTCTTTTCGCATAAAGATACTGAACAACTAAAATCTGTTCTTTCTTCTGAACTCTCTCTAATTAATACCTGGATAAAAAGCAATAAGCTCTCTGTCAATATAGCCAAAACAAATTTCATCTTATTTAAACCCAGACAAAAATGCCTAACTTCTAATATTACTCTTTCTTATGCTAATCAACTATTAGAGCAAAAATATGTAACCAAGTTCCTGGGAGTCTATATCGATGATAGTCTCCATATCAAACTTATGTTATACAAAAGGTCATTGTTTCGCAAATGCTAATGCGCGACGGCGGTCTATCAATAAAAACAGCATGATTTTGGTACATTTTTGCTTTTTACTGCATTGTTAAAATACAAATCAAAAACCTACCAACAGAATATAAAAGACGAATATGTAAGGAATGAATAAGCTAGCAATTCAAGCAAAAATAAATATATTTGACTGTGTCATTTTCCGTTTCTTCAAAGTCAATCGAACTGAAATCTCTGAAGAGATATAGGAGAGCGTGACATACGCTACACACAAATACCTTATGAATTCCTTGGGAATTGTGTCAATCAAAAACCTACCGCCGGATTCTAATGCTCTGTAATTATACGCGCATTTTGATATAAAATACATGTATATTGAACTTAATTAAGCTGTGTCAAAATGAAATCTAAAACAATTTGTTTGGTAATTGTGAACATCATATTGGTGCTCTGTATCCCGGTCTGTATGTAGAAGCTACATAGGCGAATTCGCAAATAAATTATGGCTCGGAAAGGACGTTTTTTGAAGGCAATTTCCAATATTTACACACGAGATCAATAAATAAGTTCGAATTTGTGATATATTTTCCCGTTGAGGAAACATATGTAGCTTTTCCATCCTCTCTTATATTTTAGCTACCTGATTTACACATTGTCAAAGGAAAAAGTTGAATTCAGAAATGATAAACCAGTCACGTACGAATCTGCTTTATTTAGCGGTCATGGTGAACAAATTGCTGGATCAATCGGGCCTCAAACGTGCTTTAGTAAACAAAGCATTAACAAAAAAAGTTGTCCGCGTGATACTGGATCCCAACAGGAGCAAATGTTCAATGATGCAGGACATAAGTTTGATATGCTTGGAAAATAAATGACACATCGACTACATATGCCGGAAAATATCGACGTCTATTGGCATAATCTACAGATCAGTAAATTTTTCCTCTCATTGAAAAGTAAAAAGTCTTTATATTACTCTTTGAATTACCCATATCTCATTTATTGTAATACTATTTGGTCATCCACTTATTCCACTAATCTGAATAGAATATGGTATATATATTATTCATAATTATGGTTTTTATCAACAGTTATATATTCTAAGTTATAGCCGAGATTGAAATATTATAGAGGATATATTTTATAATTATTTTATTTTATCGATCGCGAGGATACTAGCTAGATTAGTTGTTATTTTATTTTAATAGATTTGTTCATATATATTTCATATTTATATTTTATAGTTTAGGAATATTGTTTTTATTTTTTATTCTGTAAAGCGCATTAGATCATATTTACATGTAATTTTTGCGCTATATAAGTATTAAATTATTATTATGATTTATTAATATTCCTTTTACAAAAACGCATTGTTAGAAAACTCTGACCCCTCTTCCTAAATTTGAAACTCCTCAAAATTTTTGCCGTAAATTCTCTCTATGAAGCTACCTTCATGTATTCATATAATAATTATTTATTACCTCCTTCTTTTTCAAATGTATTTCTCCGAAGCGATCAGATTCACTCGTACAATAATAGATCTGCAACACAGTTACGCCCACACCCCTGCAGAACTAATATCAAACAATTTACAATACTTCATCTTGGTCCAAAAATATGGTACTCTTTACCTACTCATATAGTTAACTTAATTTCTCTTCTTTCAAAAAGAACATTAACCAATATCTTTGAAATAATCAATGTTAATCGAGCTACACAATAGATTTAAACCTAATACTGTATCTTGTAAAACAGAAACTTTTAAGTTAATTAAAATTTGCATAATTTGTAATTTCCTCTTTATCTTAGCACGTAAATTTGTCAAATTTAAGGGTCGATTTTCCGAATTCAAATGATTTCATATAAAGTAAGTTATCCATTTTTTATATCTTTCTTCATTTAAGTGAGATTAAATAATAATGAAATGACAAGAAAAAATTTGTTGTTCATGTTGGTCTATTTGAATATTTCGGTCATCATCCGATGGCCATCAACTGCAATAGTGATAACATGAATTCTTGCATAACATATAAAGTTAAAGCTATTGTTCTTAAAACACTAGTTCAATAAACTCAAGGGAGTTGATTGTCCTTGTTCGTTCAACGTTGGACTAAGTTATTTTATGAATAGCGCTTCAGATATTTTTCTCTTCCGGTTTTGTGTAAAGTTTTGTGCTAAGATACTAAAGTGATATTTGCATGCCGGGGTGTGGTCTAACTTCTTCGAATGTTTTAGGATGGATGAATTTTTGTCTCTTCCACTGTGGTCTTTTACCCGCTCGTCCAATCTCCTGGCCGTTTCTCCTACGTAGCTAGAATTCCATGCAATACTTCTTTTTACAGTTCCCGGCGCCATTTTGAAAGGTAGCCGAGCCTTTGCATCGAAGCGAGACCAACGGTGACCTTGCAATGATAGAGACCTTTTTTAACACCTTGAACAATTATTCACATGTCTCTATCATTGCAAGGTCACCGCCAGTCTCGCTTCGATGCAAAAGCTCGGCTAGCTTTCAAGATGGCGCCAGGAACTGTAAAAAGGATTATTCTCATTTGGGCATGCTACCTTGTAAACTACATCATGTTTATGTTCCACCAGCGTTTTATCTTTAACGGGAAAACGGGATGAAAGTTTTCGTGCTTGGTAGATGATTGATGTTTTGACATTGGGATGGATGCTACTCTGAACTAGACGTTTGAGATTGCGTTGAAAAAAGCAATTTAAAACAGCATTAAAATCGCTGTCCGCCATTCGATTGAAGTGTCGCCTAATCGGCCAGCGAAATTCAGTCGGTCAGGTCTTCGTGTCTATGCACAAAAGTCCTGGCTATTGTTCTATTGTCGTGCGTTGTATTGTTTTTACATAAAAAAGGACAATTTGTGCAGCTACACGAAGACCTTGCCTTTGTATCCGTAATAACTTACTCCAAACACTCAAATCGATTGATTGTTGTAAATTTGCCAAGCGATTCGTCGGATTCTTCAGTTCATCAGATCTTCCCGCGCGCTGACTTCACATTCGCATAGTATATTCGCCATATTAGTTTTTTTGAGTTGAGTAAGTGACGTCACTTCCTGGCGACAACTGTTTAATGGTGGACGTGAAGTTAATCGCCAATTTGTAGAACTTCTCATTGGAATATTGGGAAAATATTTCACAGTTTGTTTATTTAGAACATTAAGATTATAATGGCACTGTTTGAGGGGGGATTTAAAGTATTTAAAATTTGGACGTATTTTACGTGCTAGTTCTCCATTACTTTCCCTTGCTTATCTCAACATCTATATTGACTAGCTCTAGCCTGCAATAATACACTTAGTATGCTTACTCAAGGTGACTTCTATTTCATAAGCCTTCTATGGTTTCTAGAGGCCCCCTTGCCGTATTTATATTATATTGATTTCATTTGTAAATATATATATTGATGTCGAAATTTGAAATAAATAAATAAATAAATTATCATACAAGTCAAAGGCATACGTATGTAATAATGTTCTTTATAAAATAACATATATATAACGCGCGCTCTGATTGGCTAGAAGCTCCCAAAAACCGTGTTTGTAAAAATGAATATAGACATGGTTTCCGTGACCTTGACAGACCTTGAAGCGATCGATGCAGTGGATTCAATTCGACAAATATATTTCTTCTGTTGTCAAACATGTTTTATTTACTAAACAAAAGCCATAGAATTACAGCATTTCTTATTTTCTCAAGTTCAACTTCTATCTAAATGTGATTTTGTTGTTTTGAAGCCGAAAATGTGCATTGATTAACACACGAAACGACGAGTGACAGAGGAGTCATCCTATTTTGTCCAGAACATTGAATAACGAAGAAAACTAAATGTAACTCACATACTAACCGTTCTTTGAGTTCTATAGCTACAATATTTTATGAAGTGTACGACTGAAAATAACAAGAAACAATAACCGTATTACTCTATTTACTCACAAAACAGAGCAATTCTTGATTCTTGTAGCTAAATTCAAAATCATATTGACTATAAGCTTCTTAACTTAATTTCAGTAAAATATGTCATAGAGAAAAAATATCGTCGTGTGTCTCAAAATTATCCATCGTTTATACATTCTTGTTGAGAAAAACTATGAAAAGGTTCCAAAGTACGACAAAAACTGTAGATTTGGCTACCTGACTTCGTGCTCAATTCGGCATCAAGTTGTGAAAAATTTCAGAAAGTTTGACGTCTTCATTGAATCAGCTCAGCTTTTGTCACTTTTCTTCGTCTATACACTAACTAACAAAGGAAGCATTTTTCTGTCATTTTCTGACAGAAAATAAGCATTCTTCAAAGCGATTTTCCTGTCAAAACACTTTTTAAACGGCGAAACGGTACAGATAAAAGTTGTCGAGTCGCTTTGCCATTTTGATTTCTTTTGCAAGATTTGATTGGATGGTGAGCCATTTCTGATGTTTTCAGGAGAATTGCACATTTGATCAATGAAAACTTGCGTAAAGAAAACCGTGTAGTTATTTTATAAAAGCAATACAACACATTTTCCGTGTTTATATTCTTTATATAAAAATTTATATTCTTTATATGAATTTATATTTTCAAACTTTTTCGAGTGTTCTCCCAACATCCCAAGTGTTTGTAAAAGTGAATATAAACACGGAAAATGTGTTGTATTGCTTAAAGGGGCAGTGTCAAGCCATATGACCGCGTTAGCCTGGGTACGATGAAGCGAGAAATAATAAAAGTCCACCGTGGACTTTTATTATTTTCGATGTTTTGAATCCGTTTCCATCGACCTTAATCATGTTTGTTCAAGCGTCTAATGGATCACTAGTAATAATTCAAAGCATGTTCTTCATTTTCAACAATTCCTAGTGGGAATTATTTCATCTTAGAAGTGACTTTGAAGCCGTTGAAAAAAGTGTCGAACAGCCGTTGAGAGGCAGGCCGCCATCATCCTCGAGTGAAGAAAACCGAATTGTAAACCGGCAATTCTGGTCGATTGCGAAGGAATCTTGATCATCAATCGTAGGTGCAGTACTGTTCATGACTTTTGAAGAGAAAAACTCACGTAGAACGACTTGTAAACCGGTGAGTTTCCCACCATCTACTTATGTGTTGGGCTTCCTGTGCTTTATTTGATCGGCCGTTGAAAAATGATATCGCCGTGAATTCACATCTAGAATTCAGTCCTTTTGATATATTGAAGTTCTAAAATTGCTTTCTAAATAAAGATTAGTATCTACATGAGTCCTGTAGGTCATTTATTTAGCGATTAGAACGGTTTTATGGGGGTTTTGTAACTCACTACCGGGCAAGGTAGGCTTCTCAACCGAGTGTTATTGTTTTGATTTTAATGCGCATGCGTGAGGCTTGACACTGCCCCTTTAAATAGAGTTTCTACGTAAAGCGCGTATGTAATAATGTTTTATAGAGTTTCTACGTAAAGCGCGTATGTAATAATGTTCTATAGAGTTTCTACGTAAAGCGCGTATGTAATAATGATTTATAGAGTTTCTACGTAAAGCGCGTATGTAATAATGCTTTAGAGAGTTTCTACGTAAAGCGCGTATGTAATAATGCTTTAGAGAGTTTCTACGTAAAGCGCGTATGTAATAATGTTTTAGAGAGTTTCTACGTAAAGCGCGTATGTAATAATGTTTTAGAGAGTTTCTACGTAAAGCGCGTATGTAATAATGTTTTAGAGAGTTTCTACGTAAAGCGCGTATGTAATAATGTTTTATAGAGTTTCTACGTAAAGCGCGTATGTAATAATGTTTTAGAGAGTTTCTACGTAAAGCGCGTATGTAATAATGTTTTAGAGAGTTTCTACGTAAAGCGCGTATGTAATAATGTTCTATAGAGTTTCTACGTAAAGCGCGTATGTAATAATGTTCTATAGAGTTTCTAAGTAAAGCGCGTATGTAATAATGTTCTATAGAGTTTCTACGTAAAGCGCGTATGTAATAATGCTTTAGAGAGTTTCTACGTAAAGCGCGTATGTAATAATGTTTTAGAGAGTTTCTACGTAAAGCGCGTATGTAATAATGTTTTAGAGAGTTTCTACGTAAAGCGCGTATGTAATAATGTTTTAGAGAGTTTCTACGTAAAGCGCGTATGTAATAATGTTTTATAGAGTTTCTACGTAAAGCGCGTATGTAATAATGTTTTAGAGAGTTTCTACGTAAAGCGCGTATGTAATAATGTTTTAGAGAGTTTCTACGTAAAGCGCGTATGTAATAATGTTCTATAGAGTTTCTACGTAAAGCGCGTATGTAATAATGTTTCTATAGAGTTTCTAAGTAAAGCGCGTATGTAATAATGATTTATAGAGTTTCTACGTAAAGCGCGTATGTAATAATGCTTTAGAGAGTTTCTACGTAAAGCGCGTATGTAATAGTGCTTTAGAGAGTTTCTACGTAAAGCGCGTATGTAATAATGTTTTAGAGAGTTTCTACGTAAAGCGCGTATGTAATAATGTTCTATAGAGTTTCTACGTAAAGCGCGTATGTAATAATGTTTTAGAGAGTTTCTACGTAAAGCGCGTATGTAATAATGTTTTAGAGAGTTTCTACGTAAAGCGCGTATGTAATAATGTTTTAGAGAGTTTCTACGTAAAGCGCGTATGTAATAATGTTTTAGAGAGTTTCTACGTAAAGCACGTATGTAATAATGATTTATAGAGTTTCTACGTAAAGCGCGTATGTAATAATGTTTTATAGAGTTTCTACGTAAAGCGCGTATGTAATAATGATTTATAGAGTTTCTACGTAAAGCGCGTATGTAATAATGATTTATAGAGTTTCTACGTAAAGCGCGTATGTAATAATGTTCTATAGAGTTTCTACGTAAAGCGCGTATGTAATAATGTTTTATAGAGTTTCTACGTAAAGCGCGTATGTAATAATGTTCTATAGAGTTTCTACGTAAAGCGCGTATGTAATAATGTTTTATAGAGTTTCTACGTAAAGCGCGTATGTAATAATGATTTATAGAGTTTCTACGTAAAGCGCGTATGTAATAATGATTTATAGAGTTTCTACGTAAAGCGCGTATGTAATAATGTTCTATAGAGTTTCTACGTAAAGCGCGTATGTAATAATGTTTTTATAGAGTTTCTACGTAAAGCGCGTATGTAATAATGATTTATAGAGTTTCTACGTAAAGCGCGTATGTAATAATGTTTTATAGAGTTTCTACGTAAAGCGCGTATGTAATAATGATTTATAGAGTTTCTACGTAAAGCGCGTATGTAATAATGATTTATAGAGTTTCTACGTAAAGCGCGTATGTAATAATGTTCTATAGAGTTTCTACGTAAAGCGCGTATGTAATAATGTTCTATAGAGTTTCTACGTAAAGCGCGTATGTAATAATGTTTTATAGAGTTTCTACGTAAAGCGCGTATGTAATAATGATTTATAGAGTTTCTACGTAAAGCGCGTATGTAATAATGATTTATAGAGTTTCTACGTAAAGCGCGTATGTAATAATGTTCTATAGAGTTTCTACGTAAAGCGCGTATGTAATAATGTTTTATAGAGTTTCTACGTAAAGCGCGTATGTAATAATGTTCTATAGAGTTTCTACGTAAAGCGCGTATGTAATAATGTTTTATAGAGTTTCTACGTAAAGCGCGTATGTAATAATGTTTTATAGAGTTTCTACGTAAAGCGCGTAGAGAGAGCCGCGAAACTATACAGTAAGCTTAACCTACGGCGCTATGTATCGAAATACAAATTGTATTTGGTGTGTGTTTTCACGGGCGTCAATATTTATGTACATGCTTGTTACATTGCGTTACTTCTAATTTGCGATCGAAAGTGTTAATTTGGATAAAGAAAAGAGAAATGCTATTCCTTCAAATAACAACGGTGTGCATGTGTTTGAAGTAACGCAATTAATGCAATATATGCAAGAAATATCAACGGAGCCAAACACACAATAAACTCTACTTTAATACACGATACACGACCGCAAGAAGGCACTCCAAAACCGTCAGCTCCAAACCCCACTTAACTGAAATTGATTCAGTTTTAACTCAATTTGTGCAGTGTATTGACAATCTTTGGTCTACAACAGCTTTTAGTTAGATTTTCAAAGAAATTCTGAGAACTAAACGAAAGTGCGAGTCGCGCGAGCTACAAAATTCGACACTTGAACACTACGTACGAACATTACATTGATTTTCTCCATTTTAATAATTCGAACGAGATAAAATTGAGGCAGACTGCCGTTCAATGCCATGTATTTTTAAGTTTTCATTTGAAATTTGTCCACTCGATACTGACATAATTATTCTCAAAATAGCCCAAAATAGCGGTCAGAAAGATGGCTTTTCGACGTAAAATATAGCGTAACGATGGAATCGAATAGTGAGTTCGGCGATACCTCAGTACCATGTTTTCCTGATATTGATTGCTGAATGTCAAAGCACAATGATGATATGGTGTATTTGAGCAGTGATTGAAGCAATACGACACGATAGTTCTACTAGTTAAAGTTTAATGAATATAGCAGTTTCAATCATAGTGTCGACTGAAGCAAGCGTTGACAAGATTAACACTGCTAATATAACAATATCCTATGATCCAATTAACGTTTGAGCCAGTTTCAACTGACAATCTTTACTTTATTTATTTCTATGCATTCCATCTTTACAAAAGCCGCGCCAGTAATGGGTCAGACTGGCCTTTATTTTGGTTTGCGGTTCCAAGTTCGTTGTGATACAATGCCAGCAATACAACGCCTCTTAAAGATAGATGTAGAATTTGATGTCCCAGTTCACACCGAGGCTTAAACATGTTTTAAAGTGGTTTAACTAAACTGGTTTAGAACATTATCTACAAACGCTACATAGTATTAGATTTAGGTGGATGTAAACTGTCTCTTACCTTACACTAATCCAGATAGTTGGACTTAAAACTGTATGGGTTTTCGTAATAGAATCAACGAAACATTCAGTTGAACTAAATATGTTTCGAGGTGAATGGGGCAGTAGAAACACTAATCACCATTTCAGCAGTTTGAGTACAGACGTAAGCTTTCACTCATGAAAACCTAGAATGTTCTACTCGGGTATCTTAAAGAGATAGACTTTTGTTATTGCTTTTTTCTACTTTCAAAGTTAACCGACTTTATATTGATTTTTGAGGTTTGTTGTTTTTGTTCCAATTCACGTTTAAACTCAAGTGACGCTGAGTTAGCAAAGCAAGTGAATTGACTCGTTTTCTCATCGAAACAAAGATGCATTCTACAAAATGCATATTTGAAGTGAAAGCAGGAGAGTACTGACGTAGAGAGATTGGTAACGAAATTGTGAGCTCGACAACACGAATAAGTGATGCTAAAAGCCACATCTACACGAACAAGTTTTCCTTGACAAGGAAATATTGGCGATGTTTTTGTCGTCTACACGAGCAAGTCTTCCTTGTCAAGGAAAATTTGCTCGTGTAGATTCGGCTTAACTGTTAATATCCAAATAACGATAAAACCTTACGCTGGAATAACTATGAACTTTGGCTATGTATTTTATGCTTCTTTTTACTTCATTAATATTGATTTCTCATTGAATTTTACAAGACTTTACTTTATAAATAACTTAGTTTATCTTTTTACCCTGCAATTTGAGGTTTCGGACGCCAAACAAAAAGACTTTACAAGTGAATTCTAGTAATATTATATTTCTTTATGCTTGAAATCATCGTCAGTACAATTATTGGTGGCATACTTCCACGTAATCTTTGCAAAGTTTTCCATTTTCCCGTACACTCTTGTACTTTGAAGAACATCTGTGACAGCAACCTATGACTCTCATTAACATGTCAATATTTAAAAGAAACAAATAAATCGAATAATTGGTTTTGTAATAAAGATGAGCAAAATATGGCAGTTCTACAAGAACATTTCTTCCTGACAGACTGCCTTGAATAGAAAGTGCGATAATCTTGAACACAGCTTTACGTCAGTCAATGTATAAAACATGATTTCACGTTTTCTTTGCGTTTGCATAGATATGTTACAAGATCTCGTCGAATTTCTGATAACAATTTCAGAACGAATCCAGTTCACGATTCTAAAGTTAGGTCGGGTTGTCATTAATCCAAAGCATTTAAGTCGTAGAATGAATTTTCCGCAACTTTATGCCAGTGTGTTATTCGATTATTCAAGCAGATAAAGACAACGATTACATCAAATGTGGTTACAACACATCTGAATTGCAAAAAGAAGGGTTATTTGTGTCAAATGCTAGCTGCAGTTGACAGTCGAAAGCACCGGCTTTGACTCAGCTCTGTGTAGAAGACATCGTTAAGTAGATGTGAGTAGCTTTGCCTGAAACTAACTGACGATGTCTTGCTCTGTCGTATCAATTGGAAGTGAAAGCTTAAAACTGTTATATCTATAAGTGCAAAAGTTATCGCTTTTAGAACATTTTTTCGTCAGTACTTGTGATAAATGTCCTTCTAATAGATATTTAAACTAAATTTGTCATGTACCAAGCCGTCAAATTATATATATATGAAATTATATGATTGCATTTTTCCACTTTTATAACAGAATTACAATTTTCTATGTGAACTTTTTATATTTTCAAGGGAAACGGCAGTTTGACGCCATCTTGATGCATGCATCTCATATGTGCTTTTCTGTGGTAGGAATTGAAGTACAACGTCTTCTGAACGGATTAACCTGGTGACAAGACCTTTCTTGGTAACGATCAGGTGATTATTGAAATAGTTAAGCCTACAAATGGCGGTTCAAGTTACTACTGCAGGGTCGTCCTCAAGGCGGGCAAGCCACGTCACCAAGGACTGGATGAGCGCTGTGAATCAGCCTTCAATTGGGGAAGAAAAGATTGTAATTATCAACATTGGAGGGAAGAAGTTTGAAACGTATGAACACACTTTAAATCAATTCCCTAATACCTTGTTGGGATCGATCGAAAAAAGAAAGATATTCTTCGACTCCAAGAAAAATGAACACTTCTTTGAACGTCATCGCAGTTCATTCACGGCCATCTTGTATTATTACCAATCAAGCGGTATCCTAGAAAGACCTTTGAACGTGCCAGAACATATCTTCCTTGAAGAAATTGAGTTCTTTGAGCTTACAGATGTGATTCAGAATCTAAATGAAGAAGCAGTGAAGAGACAACAGGAAGCAATTGAAGCTGAGAACAAGGAGGAGCTGCCTCATAACAAGTTTCTGAAAACAATCTGGGTAACATTTGAAAATCCCAGCTCTTCATCGTTCGCGAAAGGCTTAGCCATTTGGTCGCTGGTTATTATTGTTATTTCTATTATGGTGTTCTGTATAGAGACCTTACCCTCCCTGGACGACTCAAAGCCAGTCACAATCTACTTATCAAACGGCACGATGACAACAAAGCCAGGAAAACACACAAATACCAACATGTTTTTTGGTATGAATGCTTTTTGCACGGTATGGTTTACGGTAGAGTTGATCATCCGCTTCATCGTCTGTCCAAATAAATTTCATTTCGTCAAAGCCTTTCTAAACATTCTGGACTTCCTGTCAATTTTGCCTTTCTATATTACCCAGTCCCTCTCGGCTCACGCTGGGAGTATTGGGATTCTGCGTGTTATGAGAGTGATTCGTGTCGCTCGTATTTTCAAGCTCTCTCGCCACTCGCGTGGACTATATATTCTTGGTAAAACTCTCCATGCCAGCTTGAACGAACTGCTAATGTTGTGTCTGTTTCTGTTGATGGGAGTGATACTGTTTGCGAGTGCTGCATATTACGCTGAATACCAGGAAAATAAACTGTTTGCCAGCATTCCACACAGCTTTTGGTGGGCTGTCGTCACCATGACAACCGTTGGGTATGGCGATATTGCACCAATAACCCTACCAGGTAAGTCATACATACAACAGTACATTAATGTATAGTACTTTACAGTTCCATAGTATAGTTTCTCAGCTACACATGGATTTATACCAGCTGTTGCTTACGTATCAAGTAGGGTAAATAATGATGATTATTATTATTATGATGATGATGATGATGATGACGATTATTATTATTATTAATA
>JAUJYZ010000768.1:190000-356352 GCA_033675265.1 Actinostola sp. cb2023
ACTTAATTAGTACAAAAATGAAAGCATTGTTCGATTGAACATTCGATTCCGTTTGCCAATAAGTAGACCGATATTCCAAGCATTATTCGACTTATAACACGAGGTGACACCTTCAAATCACGAGATATTTTGTTGTTCGAACGTCCACGATGAAACGATTGAATGATCTCTTCACGAAATGACATACGGAGGGGTTTTCCGGGCCCATAAACACTGCCTTGTCGATTTCTGGCCGCCATATTGAATGAGTGACAAACAGTCTTATGGGGTTCCTGTGGCCGATTTTCACGGTACAACTTTTGCTTATGTGGCCCAGGTTCACGTTAAAACCACATTTATTCCGACAGTAATCTCCAAAACATTACATTACATGACAATCTTCCTCGTGTCCCCCATCATGCATTGCGGGAACGTCATCCGGGTCACATTCTCCCCCCGTTGAAGAGATGTCGGCCACGGCATCTAAATCACGTGACAAATTAATATCATTCTCTAAATGTTACAAACTTTATCAGTGTTCTGAATCTATAACGTAACGTCTTCTTTGCTATATAACTTTAACTTGTAAATTTATTAAACAGTTTTTTGTAGAGACATAGTCCTTCTTGCACTTTTGCTTTGTATTGTTCACTTCCACGTATGTATTGCTGATTACAAACAAAGTTCGATAGGTATGATGGTTTCTTGCGTATTCTTACTTCTTCTTCTTCATCTTCTTCCTTGAGTTGTCCTGTATCTGTAGCTTCTTCTTCATCATCTTCTTCCTTGCGTTGTCCTGCGTCTGTAGCTTCTTCTTCATCATCTTCTTCCTTGCGTTGTCCTGCGTCTGTAGCTTCTTCTTCATCTTCGAGCATTTCTTTCTGTTTTTCGTCTGAGCTGTTTTGTATTTTCAGATCATCGTTATCTGTAGATTCAGTGTTTTCCTCTTTGTTTTCATCTACTTCACTGTGACTAGGAAGAAACATACATTGTCGCAGTAAATTTCTGTGTACCGTCCATCGATGATCATTAGATTCCGATTGGATTACGTAAACAGGTTGTCTTGGCATTCTTTCTTGAACTATGTACGGTCCTTTCCATCGATCAGCCAACTTGTGTCGTCCTTTAATTCCCTTTGCAACTGTCAGTACTCTGTCACCTGGTTGGAACTCTATTCCCTTCACCTTACGATCATACAATTGTTGTTGTTTTTCTTTAGCCTTTTCTGATGTTTTATGCGCTGTTTCATAGCTATGTAGCAGACGCTCTCTTAAAGATTGTATGTATTCACAGTAGTCTTGCTCTTCATCCTGCTCTTCTGTCTGCACTCCAAACGCTAGATCCACTGGAAGTCTAGGATGTCTTCCAAACATAAGATAATATGGTGTATAGCCCGTAGAGTCATGTACAGTGGCATTATACGCATGCGTCATAGTTTCCAGATGGTCTTTCCAGTTCAATTTCTCACTTGGATCTAATGTTCCTAGCATGTTCATCAATGTTGAATTGAATCTTTCTGTTAGTCCATTTCCCTGTGGGTGATACGGTGTTGTACGGCTTTTCTTCATCCCTGTTATCTTGCATAGCTCTTTCATTAAATCACTTTCAAAGTTTCTACCTTGGTCAGCATGTATTCTTTGCGGTATTCCATACACACACATGAATCTTTTCCATAGTGTTTTGACAACTGTCTTCGCTGTTTGATCTTTCGTTGGGTATGCCTGTGCAAGTCGAGTAAAGTGATCAGTCACTACCAACACGTTTTCAATTCCACCTTTTGACTTCTCTAGTGATAAATAATCTATGCACACTAGCTCTAAGGGTTTTGACGTATGAATGCTTTGAAGGGGTGCTCTTTCTGTAACTAGGGGTTTGCGAAGGCCACACCTTTGACATGTTTCACAGAAGTGTTTGACAGCGTCCGCCATCTTCGGCCAGTAGAATCTTTCGCGCATCAGTTCCAGCGTCCTCTCACTTCCTGGATGACTCATGTTATGAAGACTTTGCAATGCGTCCTCCTGTAGTACCGTTGGCAAAACAATTTGCTGCAGTTCTCCTTTCTTTGGTTCACTTATTTCTCTTACAAGAACTCCTTCTTGTACTTTCAACTTATGCCATTGCTTCAGTAGCAGTTTCACTTCTGGGGCAAGATTCTGTCTTTCTTTTCTACTCGGCTTTCGATCGTTTTCCATATGCTTGAGAATTACTGCGATGAATTTATCTTCTTTCTGATGGGTTTGCATTTCACCTCGCTTCATAGTAGGTAATACTTCATGTCCTTTCACGATGTGACTGTGACTGGTTATCTCTTGCTCTTCGGACTCAGATTGTAGGATGCTGTCTAACGCTCTCTTTACTTCCTCCTGGTGCATCCTAGATAGGGCATCAGCATTGGTATTACTTTTTCCTGGACGGTAAACTATGTTGAAATTGTATGATGATAGTTCGGCAACCCAACGCTGCCTACATGCATCCAGCTTAACAGTTTGCATCACATAGCATAACGGGTTGTTGTCTGTGAATACTGTGAATTCGTTTCCAAACAGGTAGTCTTTAAATTTTTCAGTGACAACCCATTTCAATGCTAAGAACTCTAATTTGTGTGCTGCATATCTTGCTTCCGTATTTGTCAGCTTCCTACTTGCATACGCAATCACTTTTTCCTTACCGTTTTGTGTTTGAGATAACACTGCGCCAAGACCTTTGGTGCTTGCGTCTGTTTGTACTATGAACGGAAGTGAAAAATCAGGATATCCTAGGAGTGGGGCGCTTACCAGCTTTTCTTTCAATGACGTGAAGGCTTGATTGCACTCTTCTGACCATTCAAACAGCTTACTAACCTTTGATTTCTGTTTTTTTCTGCTTTATTTCTCTTTTCACCCATTGCTGCAGCCAGCTTGTGGAGTGGTGCCGCAATCTTTGCATAATCTTTCACAAATCTTCTGTAGTAGCCTGCAAATCCGAGAAATCGCAACAGTTCAGTTTTGTTCTCGGGCGTTTTCCATTCTTTCACTTGTCTAATCTTCTCGGGGTCAGTTGCAATTCCTCTACTTGATACTACATGACCTAAGTAGTGAACTTCTTCTTGAAAGAGGTGGCATTTCTGAGGTTTCAGTTTTAAACCGTGTTGACGTAAGCGATCGAACACCATTTCCAAACGTTCGAGATGTTCTTCCACAGTATTAGAAAACACAATTATGTCGTCCAAATATATCAACAGTTTCTCAATATTCATATCTCCAAATACTGTCAACATTAATCTTTGAAATGTGGCAGGTGCGTTTACAAGTCCCATTGGCATACGGCTGCACTCGTAAAGACCCATCGGCGTTACAAACGCTGTCTTCTGCTGATCATTCTCGTCTACTTCTATCTGCCAATAACCTGAAGTCAAATCGAGTGTAGAAAAGTATTTTGCTCCTCCCAGGGCATCAAGCGCTTCATCGATCCGTGGCATTGGGAATGCGTCTTTCACAGTCTTCGAATTGAGCATTCGGTAATCTATGCAGATCCGCATTCGACCATCTTTCTTGCGAACTATAACTATTGGAGATGAGTAAGGGCTTTTGCTTGGCTTTATTACCCCTTGGGCTTCCATACCTTTCAATGTCTCTACTAGCTCTTTGTACTCTGCTGGTCTGACACGTCTGTGAGGAATCTTGAATGGAGTTTCATCGATAAGAGGGATCCTGTGCTTCAAAGTCTCTGTGTGACCATAGTCCTCGGGACCTTCTGAGAAGACATCAGCGTTCCTATCTAGCAACTCTTCAACCATTTCAACGTGCGATTCATTCAAAAGTTCTCTATTGAGGTCAACTTCGCTCACTTGCCTCGCCTTGTTTCCGTGACTCGCGTCCGGTTCAATCTTGTCTTTTACTTCTGACTTCTCTTCTGACTTCTCTTTACCTTGTACCACCTTCTCTGTTTCACCATATGCAACTGGTCCTTCCGTGACGTCATCTACCACGTACAGATCAGCTAACCATGCATTTCGTCTGATAGTTAGGGGCTTATCAGTTGGATTTAAAATGCGTAACTTGGTGTGCTGATGAGCAACTGTAACGACTGTATTTGCAATTAATAGATTGCTTGGACCATTTTGCATAGGGGATCGCTCTAAAAGGCCAATGTATGGTAACTCTCCAGGTGCTTTTGGAACACGAACAGGAATATCTACCTCACAACCGTTAGGGGGGATGACTCTGGGTCGCCGACCACTATACCGGGCGCTTCCCACAAACCCAGATGCACCACCATAGACATTTTGGTTGTATTGTACCATAGCAGCATGCCATGCAGGTGACTCTCTCATTACCTCTCCCATATACTCTTCACCCTGTTCACTTTCATAATCCATTTGAAGGGCCCTTATAACAGCTGTTCCTATCAATAAGGGAACGTTCCTTCGATACTCTGTCGCTGACACTACAAAGGCTTGTACCCCTTCATAACCACGCCCGAGTATCTGTAGGTCTAGGTAAATTTTTCCATTATAGGCCATTGCATTTCCCGAAGAATCCTCAAATTCAACCTTGCTTTCCCCCCTGGGTTGGGTACTCAATGTGGGGTGTTGCTGCACAAATTCCTCAGTTATTGTAGACACGGCTGATCCTGAGTCAATTAGACTCAGGCATTCATGTCCATTTACTATCACAACTGTCTCATTTGATGGACCAGTCTCCCTCTGATGAATATCGTGTCCCTTTTTTCTCCCTCTTTTCCCTTTGGGTTTGGCCTGTTGCTTGTTTACCTTGACTTTTGGGCTCCCTCTAGATTGGCCTGTAGGGTGCCCTTCCCCTACAGGCTGTGGGGGTTTAACGACTCTCCCTGTGCCACTGGCATTCTCTCCCCTTGATTCTCTTTAGGTTTTTGGACATTGCGTTGTGTTTCATTTGTTCTGGGTTGTTCGGCTGTATTCCAGCGTCCCCCACCCATTCCCTCTGATGCTACCCCATAGCATTGATAGGAGATATGGCCTGTCTTTCCACAGGTATGGCACACTCGTCTGTCCCATGGACTATCCCGCCTAGGCTGCCAGGGGATGGGTTTAGGAGCTTGACCCACAGCTTTTTCTCTAAGATACCTTATTTCTTTGGCTTGGGTCTCAAATTGGGCCTGGATTTTGGACAAATCCTCTTTAAACTCTATTCGCATCTCTCTTATAGCTTTCAGGACAGGGTCTTCCACCATAGGGGGTCTATGGGCCCGCCCTCCTACACTTGGCTGTGGTGAACTAGTCACTTTCTGTAATGGGGTGTCAGACTTTTTATCAAATCCATGTTGCTTTCTATCATACTCTAATTTCAAGAGCTCATCTTGTATCTGCTCAAAAGATATCTCCATGGCAACGAGAGGCCTCAACTGCAATACTACTCTGTCCTCTCGCAGTCCCCCCATAAGCACATCTCTCAGCATTTTATCTCTCGCTGGATATTTCCTCCCATTATTCCCTTCTTTTTCAGCGATTCCGAGTAATTCGGACAGTTCTATTGCGTATTCAGATGGGGTTTCGGTTTCACGTTGGGATCTGCAATAGAATACTTGTAGGGGATCCCTTCCTCGGTACTCAATTCCCCCAAACATTACCTGCATTCTCTTGAGGACTTCGTCATATTCTTTACCTTTATTTACTTCTCCTCTGAATACTTTCGCCGCTTGACCGGTGACATAACGCTCCACCAAGTCCAGTGCACCTCTGCTGTCGTGCTCGAGACGAGATGTACGGACTAAATAGTCTACATCTCTAACCCAGTCGTTGACACTGATTCTAGAGTCTTTTCCAGAAAAAGTTTGGACTTGTTTGAGTTGATGACGTGTTTGGACTCTCTCCACTCCTCTATCTCTTTCTTCATGGGCCAGAAGTATTTCCATTTGCCGAGTAACTCGTTCCAACTCGCATCGAAGTCTTGCATTTTCGTCGATACTGGATGTAAACGGATTAAACGAAGGACGTCCGCCAATTCCTCGACCGAAACTGCTCGAAAATCCATCCACATTAAGTGAATGATCGTCGTTTCCTTCTTCTGTGTAACTCATCTTCAATAATCCTGGTCACGGCACCAATTATGTGGCCCAGGTTCACGTTAAAACCACATTTATTCCGACAGTAATCTCCAAAACATTACATTACATGACAATCTTCCTCGTGTCCCCCATCATGCATTGCGGGAACGTCATCCGGGTCACACTTACAACTGTCGCACGCAACGGCAACTCCATTCGTGTACCAGACACAGTTTACGTAATTCAATAGAAACAACAACTAAACAACAAAAGACTCCAAGTTAACAATAGAACGAAGCTAACAAAGAATACAATGGGTTTCCGGTACACGTCGGAGGAGCCCACGCAACTTGCTCAAGTTATGACTTGCGTACTATTTACAGGGCTACAACTTTTAGCTCGCGACACTACAAAATCGTATACAACTTGCTCGGTTTGGTTATATGCTTTTCGATTTCTTCGTCCAACCATTCTTGTTTCGCTTTCTTGGTGGAAACCGGAGGTCCATTGCAAGCGAGCAAAGCTTTGTTTACATTTCCGCCATTTTAAAGTCAAATACCTTCCCCGCGCTACCCCCCTTCGGCAAAATTGTTTCAAGATACGCCATTTTACGCCATATTTTTACCTATTTTGGCTACGACTGTCGCTACAAGTTTTTTCGTGTTGTGTGCAACAGTCGCGAGCAAGTTGTAGGCTGATTTACACGAAACGATTCGTGTCGTAAGTAAGCGCGAGCAAGTTGTGTGCGACAGTTGTAGGCAAAAGTTGTACCGTGTAAATCGACCTTAAGGAATATCCTTTGTTTGTTTATCCGATCAGTAGTCGAATAAGGATTTGAATATCGGCCTGCTTATTATCAAACGGAACCGAATGTTCAAACGAGTAATGCTTTTATTTTTGCAATAATCAAGTCAATAATATATCCATTGTTGGAATACCCTTGAGCAAAGGGTTGAATTGATATATCGGCTGCAAAAATTCCCGAGTGGGGAGGGTTTCACTTCCTGGCCCACGGACTAAAATGTTCGCACGATAAATACCAGATTGATATATTGACAATACTAGGTGAGCGTGATGTCTGCAAACATTGTCATTATAAAGGTAATTTGACAACCATTTTGATAATGGGATTGGCTTTGCAAGCTCAGCAACCAATCAAATCGCGCGTTCTTGGGAGGTACACATGGTTTATATTATAATTATTATATTGTCGGTAAAAAGCTCAAGCTGTTTTTACAAGCACAGCAGATATTACGTATTGCAATAGCATTTCTGACCTGTCGCGTACTTTTACCAACAACCTTGAAAACAGCTGTATAACCTTTCCCCAGTCCTTCCACTAATCGGCCTGAGAACAGAAATACCCATAGAATAGCCTAGTGACTAATATACTTTATTACTAGGAAAACTCGTTGGTACTCTTTGTGCTTTGTCTGGTGTACTGGCCATAGCTCTACCTGTACCCGTCATCGTATCAAACTTCGAATACTACTATAAAGAAGAGATGGTCAGGAAAGAAAGAGAGGAGAAAATAGCCAATGCAAAACTGGACCACGGATCAGCAGCTACACCAACCGAGAGAACATTGTCTTACAGAAGCTTGAACCAATTCGTACCCAAATCGCCGTTCCTCGAACGAAAGCTCCTGGAAAAGGAATTGCGGTCCACTCACTCCACCCCAGACCCCCTCCGAAAGCGTGACAACTTTCATTTCTCTCCTGCTCCTCAGACCCCCTCCGAAAGCGTGACAACTTTCATTTCTCTCCTGCTCCTCACAAGAAGAATGGGGCGATGATATTAGCACCACGTGACGTCATTAAAGAGATTGACGAGACACGTCAAGCAGACGATGACATGTTATTTCACGGTGGGAAAATAAAAGGTGCTGAAACTAAAATTTGATGACAAGACTTTCATATTTCAAGCAGCAAAAAATTATTTCAATCTTCAATGGATATAAGAAACGAGAAGCTGTCTTTAGATGGTGTTAATATCTACCGACTCACAAATGAACTTGAGGAGAATTGGGAATTGATCACCAACTTACGGCAAAGAGGTTCGTCTAGACGTTGGAATCTCCGTCCGTCACGGCGAACCAAACAGTGGGATCATTTCTTTCTTGACTGGCCGGCTTTTCCACTAATAGTCTTTTACTACATGATAATTATGCAGTAACACAGGAGGCCTGGCGATGAATATCCAGTTTGTTTACTACCGTCGCAAAACACGTGCTATGCAAGAAAAGTGTTGATTTCTATGCACGATGTGATTACATCCAAACCACACTACCATGGCAACCTTTGACTGGATGTCTTGTCATGGCCGATTCTATTGATTGAAGCTCAAATGGACATAAATTTTTTTTAGGAATTTAAATGACGAACAATTTTTCTAGTGTACAAAGAAAATGTCATCTGGGAAGCAATAGTCACTTGTATGGTCGCTATAGTTAACACGATGTCCATGGTCGCTAATTCGAGGTCCATGGTCGCTATTGCGAGGTTCATGGTCGCTATTGCGAGGTCCATGATCGCTATTGCGAGGTCCATGGTCGCTAATGCGAAGTCCATGGTCGCTAATGCGAGGTCCATGGTCGCTAATGCGAGGTCCATGGTCGCTAATGCGAAGTCCATGGTCGCTAATGCGATGTCCATGGTCGCTAATGCGAGGTCCATGGTCGTGCGAGGTCCATGGTCGCTAATGCGAGGTCCATGATCGTGCGAGGTCCGTGGTCGTTAATGCGAGGTCCATGGTCGCTAATGCGAGGTCCATGGTCGCTAATGCGAGGTCCATGGTCGCTAATGCTAGGTCCATGGTCGCTATTGCGAGGTCCATGGTCGCTAATGCGAGGTCCATGGTCGCTAATGCGAAGTCCATGGTCGCAAATGCGAGGTCCATGGTTGCTAATGCGAGGTCCATGGTCGCTATTGCGAGGTCCATGGCGAGGTCCATGGTCGCTAATGCGAAGTCCATGGTCGCTAATGCAAGGTCCATGGTCGCTAATGCGAGGTCCATGGTCGCTATTGTGAGGTCCATGGTCGCTATTGTGAGGTCCATGGTCGCTAATGCGAGATAAAAATTTCTCAGTTTGTTGAAGGGAGCTGTGGCTTTCTTGTCATCTCGTTGGTCAGCAGTCGATCGACTCACGCTAGAGTACTAGGCTGTGAGGGGGATCGAACCCAAGTTCACTCCTCTCCATTCCAAGAACGATCAAAGAACGAGTAAAGGATGAGAACATTTTGAACGTTTAGGAATGACAGTTCTGAAATCCCAAAAAATGATGATAAGCCGTCTTGTTATACGGCAAATAAGATTGTGATTGGTCAATTATAATTAGCGGTCCTTAACTTTATGTACGGACCTAAAAGAAACCAACGGTATAATATTTGCCTTTTACTATATGCAAATTGTACAAGCCATTGATCGTCAAACCGCGCGATGTACGTACCTTAAGGAAGAGTTAGTTACCTCGCACGTCAGCATTAAGCTATATACAGCCCGAGGGCCGTAGGCCCGAGGGCTGTATATAGCTTAAGGTGATTCCCTTGAATTGCATTGCGCACGCTCTACTGCGCACGATTCTGAATAAAATTTTAGTTGACGAGCGCGCGCTAACTTACGCCATCGAGCTCGCGCACATTGGAGACCATTGGAAATCGTTAAATATTTCAAGTGTAACTGAAGTTTTCTCAAAATAAATCGAAAACGAGCACGGTGACCCCCATTTTTTATTCAATAACTTTCATCAAACTATAGTTCTCTAGTATATAGCAAAGTATTAAAAAAAGTTAGGATTTCAAACATTAAAAAAATTGAATAAAAGCATACGGAGTATCGATTTTTAGACCCTCTCGGTGCTTCGAACATCTGTGTTTTTTGTTCTATTTTTCGACAACTATGCAAAATTCGAGCACTTTCTTACTATCAGACGGTAGGCTAGAGATACAAAAGCTATAGCAACCACTTTAGTTCATTATTATTAGTTTGTCTTTTAAGTTGTGGAAAATTATTTACCCGATCCCGATGTCACGCGAGACTCGACTGAAAGACCTAAAATACCATAATTTCAAAGCAGTGTAGCGCAAAAATGAGCGCGGTGACCCCCTGTTTTTAGTGCAGTTTTTGAAACTCAATACCGTAATGTATCACCATGCCAAGTTATAGAAAATTCTAGGATTTGCTTCTATTTCAAGGGAATCACCTTAATGCCGACGTGCGAGGTAACTAACAGACTTAGTTCCCAATTCACGTGGTTTTCGCAAAATACCAACAGACCCAAAGGAGGGTCTATTGGTTGGAGGACGAACAATAGAATACCTATCTCCTGAGAATTATGTACAATTCTTTCTTTCTTTGTTGTGTGTTGTCTGATTGAAGGCTTTGTAATGGGGCGTTTTTCTCGGGTGGGCGGAAAAAACATTCATCCCTCAAAAGCCTTTCATATGAATGCATGCAATCTGAATTTGAATAGTTACTATAAATATTCAGAATAGAGTAGTTTCAATTTTTCACTTAATTCATTTGCAACTATGGCGAGTAGCGACGGCGACATTTTTGTACCGGACTATTAGCGATATCCTGCTCGATTTGGAGTTACCTACATGTAGTACTACTGCTACGGTACCTAGTACTACTGCTACGGTAGATACCGAGGATGGCAATTGCTCAAAAAGGGGAAACAAAAGAAACATCACAGCGATTTCTGATATTGAGCTTGCCAAAAGAAATGAAGCTAGAATCCCAGAGCTAGGGACAAAATGGAGTACATCTTGGTGTATTCGAACTTGGATTGAATGGGCCGAAGAGAGCACAGAGACCAATTATTACCACTTCCACTTCTGATTTATATTATATTTATATTTATTTATTGAATCGGCTCATTATGAATTCACCGGGCTATATGTGTTTGACCCGGGTCAACGCATATAGCCCGATGAATTCATAATGAGCTATTCAATTCCATTCATCAACCCCTCTTTTCCCTGCTGAATATCAAATCCCTCCCCGGGCTTTTAATGACTCTATTGTTCAACCGGTCTATATCATAGATAATTCCCTATGAATAACAAAGAAAACCAAGTGAATTGGGAACTAATTATAAGTTATAGACCTTCGATCTTTTTTCACTTCATTATATAAGAGGGCCACAAGTTTATCAGTCTGAGACTGTTTAGTGTCACCCTCATAAAATAAAGTCTTTTGATTTGATTTGATTTGATATATCTTACGGTATGGAAATCACACGGTTAATAAGAGGTATATATAGTCTTCTCCGCATTCTTGTTCAATCGGGCCAATGATCAAGGAAAGTCGAGTAATCCAAGTGTTTGTATAACACAAGAAACAATGCTGCGGTGGCGATATTTCCAAGATATCAAGAACGTTTACTCACAGTAATAATTGCGCTCTTTGCATCTTAATAAATTCAAGAATTTCAATAAGTTATATTAATATCTAATAAAAAAGTTACACAATGAAGCTCAAAAGTGTATTGAACGTTTCAATAAAGCACAAGGAAGGATTACTCATGTTCGGGTGTCTGATCCCATCCCAATACCAATACTCATTCATCAATAGTTTGTGTCATCAACCTGTGGTATTTTATTTCAATTGAAATAAAATACCACAGGTTGATGATACAAACTATTGATGAATCTTCACACAACCTACAAGAATCTTCTTGAACCATTACTCATGTTCGGGTTTCTGATCCCATCCCAATACCATTACTCATGTTCGGGTTTCTGATCCCATCCCAATACCATTACTCATGTTCGGGTTTCTGATCCCATCCCAATACCATTACTCATGTTCGGGTTTCTGATCCCATCCCAATACCATTACTCATGTTCGGGTTTCTGATCCCATCCCAATACCATTACTCATGTTCGGGTTTCTAATCCCATCCCAATACCATTACTCATGTTCGGGTTTCTGATCCCATCCCAATACCATTACTCATGTTCGGGTTTCTGATCCCATCCCAATACCATTACTCATGTTGTTCGGTTTCTGATCCCATCCCAATACCATTACTCATGTTCGGGTGTCTGATCCCATCCCAATACCATTACTCATGTTCGGGTGTCTGATCCCATCCCAATACCATTACTCATGTTCGGGTTTCTGATCCCATCCCAATACCATTACTCATGTTCGGGTTTCTGATCCCATCCCAATACCATTACTCATGTTCGGGTGTCTGATCCCATCCCAATACCATTACTCATGTTCGGGTGTCTGATCCCATCCCAATACCATTACTCATGTTCGGGTGTCTGATCCCATCCCAATACCATTACTCATGTTCGGGTGTCTGATCCCATCCCAATACCATTACTCATGTTCGGGTTTCTGATCCCATCCCAATACCATTACTCATGTTCGGGTGTCTGATCCCATCCCAATACCATTACTCATGTTCGGGTGTCTGATCCCATCCCAATACCATTACTCATGTTCGGGTTTCTGATCCCATCCCAATACCATTTCGATTTCGAGAGAAATTTTCACTGGTTCTCTAGAAAATCCCCAGGCGGGGGACTCCGATGTGACAGGGGTGGAGATGTTTTAGGGGTGTAAACTATGGTTGTTGGTATCACTTAGGATGTTCACGACAGAACATCAATAGTTTTAGCCATCATGGTATAATATAGGGTTGATTGCACACAAAGAAATAAAGAAACATCATTATACTGTGTTGGTGTCATTGAAGTGAATACATAGTTCTTATTTGTCTCTCTGTTTTAGAATGGTATATTTTAGATACTGTAGTTCAACAACGATTATGAGTGCTTTTAGCGCTTCGAGGTGTTTGGAACTCCTGATGAAACACGAAGCACGAGTTTTTGAACTGACTTCTCAAAACTCATTATAATTCATTGTTGTTTTTCAATTCTGTGAACGTTAACGAGCTTCATCAAAACAGCTAGAACATTTTTTTGTCCACGAATTTTCATCAGTTAGCTCAGTAGTATACAGTGTAAAGTGTGGTATAATAAGCCAAAGGTGTATTTACCAACAAAAAAAATTATTCATATTAAGGTTGTGACAGAAAATTTCTAAGTCTACTTATCACTCTGGGCCCTGTTGTTCGAAAGCGGGTTAAACGCTAACCCAGGCTTAAATATGGTTAACCTGACTGCCTTAAGAATTAACCCTAGGTTAGCGAATTTAACCCCGGGTTAGCTTCAACCCGCTTTCGAACAACCGGGCCATGGGATTGATATCATTACCGCCTAATTTGCTAATGATCATTAAAATGCTAGTGTTTGATCACCGTGTTTGAACTGAGATCAAAACCCTTAAGATCTTGATCTGATGTTTCATTGGGTATCAAGATTCATCCACCTGACCGAATACGATGTTCTGATTGATTAAAAATATAATGAATTATTACGCCGAGGGTACATCAGAGGAGTTGAAGAGAGTTCTGGTCAGCGCGGTGTCTATGAAACCCTTCACAACGTTAAAAACATATCTTATGAAACCTAAAGACCCAATCGCAGCTTTGGATCAAACAGGAGTAGTCTATACCACCCCATGCAAGGACTGTGGTGTAGAATACATTGGTGAAACGGGTCGTGCGCTTAGAACACGTACGCGTAGAAGCGAACATCATAGAAGCGTGCGATACGCAAAAACAGAGACTGACTCAGCGCTAAGCCGAACATGTATACACCTATTTCAAAAAAGGTTGTCAGAGAGAAAGGAGATAGGAGAATGGTTATTCTATGACCAAAGTTGACTGCTGGCCAGTTTAAATTATTCTATTTTGGTTTCGTAATAATTACTTACAACTGAAAGCTTTATGAACTAAATTGTCAGGTTATTTGCATATACACACACACATCTATAGTTCTATCTGGTCTTAGAATGACTATTCACCATTCTCCTATCGCCTTTCTCTCTGACAACCTTTTTCGAAACAGGTGTATAAGAACGACGACGTGGAATGGGAAGATACGAAAGTGATCTGCAGAGAAATGGTCTCAGAGGAAATGGAAGGAGGTTTGGATCATTGGAAGCACGAACAGTGTAATCGCTAATAGGTAGGGACAATGGAAGGGTACTCCCTGAAGTATACGTATTATTTACAATATGAGTGGCAATGTTGTATCTTATTTACAATCTCGAGCCGAAGGCGAGAGATTGTAAATAAGATACAACATTGTCACGAATATTGTACATTACTTATGATATTGTTTAATCATTGTTTGAACCAGGTAGGCGTTTCAACCAGAATTGAAGTCAATATCTGATTGAGATGAAAATAATATAATAATTAAATAACTGTTCTTTTAGCATCCAATCATTCCGATTGCTTGACCGCACTAATCAATGAAGGCAGTTTCGTATTATACTAGCTTAGTTAAGATATCGATTGTTTAATAAATGTTTTATTCCTTTTCATACTTGATAGTTTTTGAATAGAGTTGATTGCTCATTGAGACATACACCTATTTCAATAAACGTTGATAATGGACGATCTGAAATGGATGATCTGACATCAAGACGAATTATGGGAAACTGAGAGTCTTTAGTTAGTAACATGGGAAATTCATTCATTCGACCTCAAGCTTGGAATCATGCTTGATGTTTGAACGAGATATGGCGGAGGTTAACGTGAATTTAAAAGTTTCAGATCATCCAATTCAGATCGACCGTTATCAACGTTAATTGGAATAGGTGTATACAAAGAACAAATACGGCCGAAATATGTAATATGCCTGCTTTTTCATTTAGAATACATTTACACTTTTGTTTGGTTTTCAAAGGGCGCTTTAATTGTGAATGCGAACGGAGTTTTGATTATTTTCAATCAAATCAAGAACAGTTCTCACAGGAAGGTCATAGAGCTAAGACGGGCATTTGAGACGATGGCTGACAATTTTCGTAAACTGCCAAAAGTGTATCACATGCAAGAGAGTCAGTTGTTGAGAGAATGTGCCCAAACTAGCACCAAAGTGGAGTGTAAAGATTTCTGAAGTCTGTCAGATGTCTCGTAAAATCAAGGTAGCAAGGAAAGAGTATAAATACTATTGACTTTCTTTTGACACATAAATTCCGTATGAAGTTCTAGTTCGACTAACATTACTTTACCATTTTCTAATTCGAGGTTCTTGAAAATAATAATGTAGCAAGTAACGCAATATTTAGCGAGAACTGTGCGAAGTCCTTAATTTGAAGTAATCTCGTGTCTTTCAAAGTTTGTTATAATTTATTTGAGATTGTGAAGGTATTGCCGCACAAAGCTAGAAATCCAATGGTTGTATCATTAGTAAGTAAGTTAAAACTGTGAAGGTGCTAAGCTCCAATAGAGGAAGGGAGTTACATTAAAGAAACTGTGGACAAAATCTAACGTGTACTGATTTTTCTTAATTAGCTTTTGGGATAATGTATCAGTGTTCCTCTCATATAATGCATTGATCGATACAGAATACTTATAGAGCTTATTAGTATTCTGTATCTGATACAGAATACTAATAAGGTCTATTAGTATTCTGTATCAGATACAGAATACTAATAAGCTTCATTACTATTCTGTATCATATTTATGAATAATTGCAGTAATTAATCAACCCCACCTATTCCCTGCCAACTATTCAAACCCTCCCCGTGCTTTTCTTACTCACTTGTAAAGAGCATTGAGATTTATATGTAATGCGCTTTTTCAAGAATTAAATTATTATTATTATTATTATTATTTTAGTTTCTTGGAAATTGTTTGGGAGTTACAAGGTAGCCACGTGACCAGAATGCTGAGAACAGATTGGACAGCTGCCTAATGAATTATTAATGAATATCATAAAAGACACTTATAGACAAATAGCTTCGCATAGGTGTCGTTATCAGACACAAAGCCATGGTCATGTGAACATCCTTTATTCAACCTATCACAGCGCATAACACGGTAGTGACATACGCACATGAACCATGACATTGGCACAACTTCCAGCTCATACTCCACGTTTTCGAATGCGGTCTTAAAGTGCTGTATAAAGTCCTACATATCCACCTTGTTGGTAATCCACTCCATAATTATCTCCCCCAAATGGGTGATCGACAAGAATATTTTGCCATGCTGTGGTATTTTTATGCAAGCCATCCGCTACCATACATGTCCAATACACACGACCTGATACGGTCCGTGAAAGCTCCTTTACGGCCCGTATCAGGTCGTGAAGTAATTACTATTCATATATCTTATTAATATGCGTAAACAAAGCATGTCATTATTTTGAGTTATTCAAAATTGATGAATTTAATGATTCATACCCATAGTACCGTTCGACATCGAATATTCAATTCGGTCACTCGTGAATTGGTCACCCTGTGTCGCATAATTAATTTGGCTACAGGGTCGGCCACATTGCTCACGGGTCGATACGGGCCGTACCGCCGGTGAATACCTTTTACGGGCCGTGCATCTCATTTGCAGGTCGTGACAGGTCGTGAATTGGGTACCCTGTGTCAAAACACGACATATTAAAATTGCCTTCAAGAGGGGGCCTGAAATGTTCACGGGCCGATACGGGCCGTACCGCCGGTAAAGACCTTTTACCGGCCGTGTATCTCATTTGCAGGTCGTGACAGGTCGTAAATTCGACACTTACTCGCCATCTATTTCACTCCTTACGGACAATATAATCACTTCCACTGAAATGATTGGTGTTTCGTCATTTTCAAAGCCCTCATTTTGCCGATATTTTAAACATATATCTTCACAAATAACAAACATCTCCCACAGTCAAGCTAAAGTCGCGGTAGACTCTATGAATGGAGCGAATCCAATGGAGCTAGTTTCGTCGTTTTCAAAGCCCTCGATCGATATCCTGATATACAAACATATGCAATGATACTGGTAGATTCTATGAATGGAGTTTCGTCGTTTTCAAAGCCCTCGATCGATATCCTGATACAAACATATGCAACGATACTGGTAGATGCACGACCCGTAAAAGGTCTTTACCGGCGGTACGGCCCGTATCGGCCCGTGAACATTTCAGGCCCCCTCTTGAAGGCAAGGCTAGTAATGTATTTGTTCTTTGACACAGGGTACCCAATTCACGACCTGTCACGACCTGCAAATGAGATACACGGCCGGTAAAAGGTCTTTACCGGCGGTACGACCCGTATCGGCCCGTGAACATTTCAGGCCCCCTCATGAAGGCAATTAATATATTCGTGTGTTTTGACACAGGGTACCCAATTCACGACCTGTCACGACCTGCAAATGAGATGCACGGCCCGTAAAAGGTCTTTACCGGCGGTACGGCCCGTATCGGCCCGTGAACATTTCAGGCCCCCTCTTGAAGGCAAGGCTAGTAATGTATTCGTGCTTTGACACAGGGTATCCTCTTAGTTATACTAATACATGCGCTGAATATAATGACATGCATATACATATTTATAGTCTGTCTTAACATTTATATGCGGTGAATGTAATGAATGCATATATTGTGCATATTAATAACTTCACGACCTGATACGGGCCGTAAACCTACTTTTACGGCCCGTATCAGGTCGTGTGTATTGGACAACCCTCTCCGCTACCGAGTGGTCTCGGTATCCCAAAACTGAACAGATGGAATAACTCAGGAGAAAACCGTGCTGCGACGACGCCTTCTATATATAGTGGACAAAAACCGATGTTCCCCCCAGAACGGGGACCCCATCTATATTCACCCAATTATTTTTTTCGCTGAGCTTCACAGAGCTGAATAGATGAACATCAAATTCTGCAGCATCTAGGAATTCCCATGCGATTCATACGGAAATACTAAGCTTTCGACATATTCTACGAATAAAGAATACAAACTAGGGAAGAACATAAAGGACAGCGAAAAGTTTGATTCCAAACTCGAGATCCGTGCTATACTATGCGTAGGCAAAAAATGAAATACAACGGGGTCCCCGATCAGGAGGGAGCAACTACCCACGTCCGTGAAGCAGCCTATAGATAAAAGGCTAACCTGAGTGAGTTACTCACCCCAACCTGAGATAATAACCTACACTACCCTGGAACGGCTAGAATACTGAAAATGGAGTAGCCAACTACAATTTATATAATTAACGCCTTGTAAAAAAATCGCAAATCCTGTAAACTTCCATTCATAAAGTTGCAATCGTAATTGCACCCAGAGTGTTTGCAACCCCACACAGTTTATCATTCATCTTATTTTCATCCAATACTATCATGCAGCCTCGATCCTTCAGGTAACACAAGCGCGATTTTCTACATTTCCTGTCACAGCGTGCCTCGATCACGGGCAAGTACACGACTTTCTACATTTCCTGTCACAGCGTACCTCGATCACGGGCAAGTATACGACTTTTTACATTTCCAGTCACAGCGTACCTCGATCACGGGCAAGTATACGATTTTCTACATTTCCTGTCACAGCGTGCCTCGATCACGGGCACTGAAGTACATGACTTTCTACATTTCCTGCCGCAGCGTGCCTCGATCACAGGCCAGTACACGACTTTCTACATTTCCATTCACAGCGTGCCTCGATCACGGGCAAGTATATGACTTTCTACATTTCCAGTCACAGCGTGCCTCGATCACGGGCCAGAACACGACTTTCTACATTTCCTGTCGCAGCATGCCTCGATCACGGGCAAGTATACGACTTTCTACATTTCCAGTTACAGCGTACCTCGATCACGGGCAAGTATACGACTTTCTACATTTCCAGTCACAGCGTGCCTCGATCACGGGAAAGTATACGACTTTCTACATTTCCAGTTACAGCGTGCCTCGATCACGGGCAAGTATACGACTTTCTACATTTCCAGTTACAGCGTGCCTCGATCACGGGCAAGTATACGACTTTCTACATTTCCAGTCACAGCGTGCCTCGATCACGGCAAGTACACGACTTTCTACATTTCCTGTCACAGCGTACCTCGATCACGGGCAAGTATACGACTTTTTACATTTCCAGTCACAGCGTACCTCGATCACGGCAAGTACACGACTTTCTACATTTCCAGTCACATTGTGCCTCGATCACGGGCAAGTATACGCCTTTTTATATTTCCAGTCACAGCGCACCTCGATCACGGGCAAGTACACGATTTTCTACATTTCCTGTCACAGCGTGCCTCGATCACGGGCACTGAAGTACATTACTTTCTACATTTCCTGTCGCAGCGTGCCTCGATCACAGGCCAGTACACGACTTTCTACATTTCCATTCACAGCGTGCCTCAATCACGGGCAAGTATATGACTTTCTACATATCCAGTCACAGCGTACCTCGATCACGGGCAAGTATACGACTTTCTACATTTCCATTCACAGCGTGCCTCGATCACGGGCAAGTATATGACTTTCTACATATCCAGTCACAGCGTACCTCGATCACGGGCAAGTATACGACTTCTACATTTCCAGTCACAGCGTGCCTCGATCACGGGCAAATATACGATTTTCTACATTTCCAGTCACAGTGTGCCTCGATCACGGGCAAGTACACGACTTCAGTTCTACATTTCCTGTCGCAGCATGCCTCGATGACAGGCCAGTACACGACTTTCTACATTTCCAGTCACAGCGTGCCTCGATCACAGGCCAGTACACGACTTTCTACATTTCCAGTCACAGCGTGCCTCGATCACGGGCAAGTATATGACTTTCTACATATCCAGTCACAGCGTACCTCGATCACGGGCAAGTATATGACTTTCTACATATCCAGTCACAGCGTACCTCGATCACAGGCCAGTACCGACACGACTTTCTACATTTCCAGTCACAGCGTACCTCGATCACGGGCCAGAACACGACTTTCTACATTTCCAGTCACAGCGCACCTCGATCACGGGCAAGTACACGATTTTCTACATTTCCTGTCACAGCGTGCCTCGATCACGGGCACTGAAGTACATGACTTTCTACATTTCCTGTCGCAGCGTGCCTCGATCACAGGCCAGTACACGACTTTCTACATTTCCAGTTACAGCGTACCTCGATCACGGGCAAGTATACGACTTTCTACATTTCCAGTCACAGCGTGCCTCGATCACGGGCAAGTATACGACTTTCTACATTTCCAGTCACAGCGTGCCCCGATCACGGGCAAGTATACGACTTTCTACATTTCCAGTTACAGCGTGCCTCGATCACGGGCAAGTATACGACTTTCTACATTTCCAGTTACAGCGTGCCTCGATCACGGGCAAGTATACGACTTTCTACATTTCCAGTCACAGCGTGCCTCGATCACGGCTAGTACACGACTTTCTACATTTCCTGTCACATTGTGCCTCGATCACGGGCAAGTACACGACTTTCTACATTTCCTGTCACAGCGTACCTCGATCACGGGCAAGTATACGACTTTTTACATTTCCAGTCACAGCGTACCTCGATCACGGCAAGTACACGACTTTCTACATTTCCAGTCACATTGTGCCTCGATCACGGGCAAGTATACGCCTTTTTATATTTCCAGTCACAGCGCACCTCGATCACGGGCAAGTACACGATTTTCTACATTTCCTGTCACAGCGTGCCTCGATCACGGGCACTGAAGTACATTACTTTCTACATTTCCTGTCGCAGCGTGCCTCGATCACAGGCCAGTACACGACTTTCTACATTTCCATTCACAGCGTGCCTCAATCACGGGCAAGTATATGACTTTCTACATATCCAGTCACAGCGTACCTCGATCACGGGCAAGTATACGACTTTCTACATTTCCAGTCACAGCGTGCCTCGATCACGGGCAAGTATATGACTTTCTACATATCCAGTCACAGCGTACCTCGATCACGGGCAAGTATACGACTTCTACATTTCCAGTCACAGCGTGCCTCGATCACGGGCAAATATACGATTTTCTACATTTCCAGTCACAGTGTGCCTCGATCACGGGCAAGTACACGACTTCAGTTCTACATTTCCTGTCGCAGCATGCCTCGATCACAGGCCAGTACACGACTTTCTACATTTCCAGTCACAGCGTGCCTCGATCACGGGCAAGTATATGACTTTCTACATATCCAGTCACAGCGTACCTCGATCACGGGCAAGTATACGACTTCTACATTTCCAGTCACAGCGTGCCTCGATCACGGGCAAATATACGACTTTCTACATTTCCAGTCACAGTGTGCCTCGATCACGGGCAAGTATATGACTTTCTACATATCCAGTCACAGCGTACCTCGATCACGGGCAAGTATATGACTTTCTACATTTCCAGTCACAGTGTGCCTCGATCACGGGCAAGTATACGACTTTCTACATTTCCAGTTACAGCGTGCCTCGATCACGGGCAAGTATACGACTTTCTACATTTCCTGTCGCAGCGTACCTCGATGACGGGCCAGAACACGACTTTCTACATTTCCTGTCGCAGCGTACCTCGATCACGGGTCAGATCACAATCCATACATTCTCAGTAATCGCGTGCTTCGAGCTCGAATTCTTCCACTGTTTCTCTACGGACTAGATCAAGCGGATTCTGGAAATTATCAATACAATTATCCATACATACGTTGCTTCTAAATAATAAATTGCATGTTTACTGCCCAACAAGCATAAATTCGTAAACTACCAACACCCGACCCGGCAAACAGACTACAGCCCCATGCAGGCAAAAAGAAACAGAGATTATTAAACGGAATACCGTCGCCGATGCAGAATTCTAAGCTTATTTCAAACGAACTTTCCTCGGTTTGCTGCCACAAGCACACAATTTCCCGCAAATTAAAGTTTGTACACAATTTTCAACAACTGAATTGCACGCTCGACGAGTCCCTTACAAGCTCTTTCACACATGCAGGTCATTTACACACAGGCTTCCCATCCTCGACGTTTGTGTATTTGTCTTTCGGGCTTCCTGTGTCGACTTCTCGCTGTGCTTCGAAGGAAATCATAGAAGAGTTTGAAAATCTATTCTGAGAGCATCGTTTTTTATATCAACAAAGAAATAAATGTTCACAAATAAAGGTTACTACTTTATGAAGCTTTCTGGGTGGTTTTGGGGGTATTTTGGGCTGTCTAAAGCACAGGAAACCCAGGCTGTATATCTGTATATACATAACGTCTTGTCTTCATTTTGCCTCGTTTCGGTCGATTTTGACGTGTTTTGGCTGCTCTAACTCTCCCCTCCATAAATAATGAGAAGGACGGAAACATCGAGTCTCAAATCACTACAGGTCACGATCGATCCGCCTCCTCGATTTCTCTCCCGAAAATGTATTCCCCATCAATTCAAACGACCTCAGGTGAAAGAATGATAAATATGGATTCCTCGAGTCACGACAAGAAAAAGCATCAAATTCATTCTCGAATCCTTCGAAGAATCCATAACATACAACCATTTTCATCCGGAGTTCCCGTTTGCTGTCCACGGAAGTAAACGTTACACCACAGGAAATCCCAGCGGGCTTTGGCGCTCGGACCTGATTGGACAAAAACCAACAAAGGCAATTCAAATATTTCACTCGTGGGGACTATGCTTTTTGTTATATTGTCGTGATCATTCTGGACAATGATATTATGTTTTTCTTCCAGTGCATGAGTTAAAATATCACCACGGAATGAAAAGCATCCTGCAGTTTGCTCATAATTACGCAAAACCCTGAAATAAAAGAAGTCATTTATCGAACAAACTGAAAACTATTGATGTAAAATATTATTGAATCGAACGGTCGTAACTTCAAACTTACCAGGCTTTCAAAGATACATAAAAAGGAACTAAAACTTTTTCGCCTTTACTCTTCTTCTTCGGAACATTTTCATGGCATTCTTCATACAGTAAACACCCACATGTAAGAACCTAGTTATTTAAGAACCTGTAGGCAGAAATTTTGGATTTTAATACCCCAAAATATAAGAACCTGCTTAGCCAACCAAAGCCACAAGGTTCTTATATGAAGAGTCACTATGAATAATGAAACAGTGCTGTAGCCAAAATGTGTGACTATAAAATAATTTGCTATACATTTGGCCCTTCCATAAAAAATATCATTACAGAAATTACATACATACAGTATAATCTGGTTTATATAGTCATGTATATAATAAAGCAAGTTGAAAAAATACTGAGGAAACTGTTTAGTGACGATTATATTAAGGCTTACACCCATGCTTCCTTGATGTTCTGGTCACATAACAATAGCATTTGCCTTAAAGAAATTTTAAGAACCTATTAAGAACCTATTTTGCCTAAGTTGTCAGTAACTACCCGAAAATATATTTCCGCTTCAGCGTAGACAGCATTTTGTTTTGACAATATCGAATAATTATTATTATAAATGCGATAAAGTAACGTTTTGAATCTCGCTATAAACGCTGGAATTTTGCGGGGTTTTCCATGAACGGGTCGTCATGTTGTTATCGATTTCGGGTTGTTCATATTCTACCCACCCCTAGATGTGTATAATTTGTCTATCCATTTCTTACTCTCGATAGTCCCCACGAGTGAAATATTTGAATTGCCTTTGTTGGTTTTTGTCCAATCAGGTCCGAGCGCCAAAGCCCGCTGGGATTTCCTGTGGTGTAACGTTTACTTCCGTGGACAGCAAACGGGAACTCCGGATGAAAATGGCTGTATGTTATGGATTCTTCGAAGGATTCGAGAATGAATTTGATGCTTTTTCTTGTCGTGACTCGAGGAATCCATATTTATCATTCTTTCACCTGAGGTCGTTTGAATTGATGGGGAATACATTTTCGGGAGAGAAATCGAGGAGGATCGATCGTGACCTGTAGTGATTTGAGACTCGATGTTTCCGTCCTTCTCATTATTTATGGAGGGGAGAGTTAGAGCAGCCAAAACACGTCAAAATCGACCGAAACGAGGCAAAATGAAGACAAGACGTTATGTATATGTGAAATACACTTTATTTGGAAGCTATCATTCATTTATTGTATTTTACTATAATTTACGTAAAGACCCAGACAGATATACAGCCTGGTTTTCCTGTGTCTAAAGGTGGTTTTGAGAGCGACTGAGTTGGACTTTGTTTATCCGTAGTAGAAATTTTCACAAGGTAGGCAACTCGGCCCCTGAAATCGGCACTTTTCCTTATCGCTCGCTGTTCAGCGTTTGGTACACGGTAGAAGAGATATCAAGAAACCACTGATCCGAACTTGAAAAAAATCAAAGCAAGTTTTTCCATAGAAAATAAATTTCGAATACCCAAAATGTGCAATCTTCTGATGATCTGCAGATGGATCCTCGAAGACCAAACCGACACCAAGCCTACCCCCATCGGGTACTTCGAAGTTTCTTATTAAAGGAAGTAACGAATAGATTCAGTTTATTTGAATTACATATTTAAAATACAACATAGAATTGGAACAAAAATATTGCTATAAGATTGGAAAACCCCAAATGAGTTAAATATATCTGTGGTGGAGTGATCCCAAGCGACTTATTGGAAGCGTTGACAGAAATGTTATATTTCTGCCAATGGGAATTTTGCGTTTTCTCAGATACGCAGAATTCAGGACAGAATTGAAGTACGTGAAGGCCACAGTCCCTACTTCTCGCGCTTCTCGCGCAAACAGGAAAAGGAATTTAGGAATAAATCGCTTCATTCTCGACCAATCAGATTGCAGGATTTACTAGTGGTTTCAAAATGAATGTCTTTGTGCGTTTACTCGAACTCAAGCAACTCTAGTAAAAAAAAAAACCGACAAAATTACACTGCCAACAATGAACAGTATTTTGTCGTTAACAATGCATGCACTAAAGAATATTAACAAAATAGTAATCAGAAACTCGAATTCTATTGTTTTGAACTCGCTAAGCTGATTGATTAACGAACTTCAAGTGTTAGAGTAGAGTAATAAGTCAGTGATGTTACTGTACGTAATATAGACAAATAACTACTATTGTTAACAAAAATAGTCATAACACAACTTTTATTGAAATAGCTGTATTTATAACCCTGTCACAGGTACATGTACTCAACAAAACCTGTAAGTATTTCAATGTTTGGTATATCAGAGATCTAGTGACAGAAACAAAACCTGTAAGTATTTCAATGTTTGGTATATCAGGGATCTAGTGACAGAAACAAAACCTGTAAGTATTTCAATGTTTGGTATATCAGAGATCTAGTGACAGAAACAAAACCTGTAACTATTTCAATGTTTGGTATATCAGAGATCTAGTGACAGAAACAAAACCTGTAAGTATTTCAATGTTTGGTATATCAGAGATCTAGTGACAGAAACAAAACCTGTAACTATTTCAATGTTTGGTATATCAGAGATCTAGTGACAGAAACAAAACCTGTAAGTATTTCAATGTTTGGTATATCAGAGATGTAGTGCATTGACAATCAACTCAAAGGTGCCGACAGTTCATTCGTGCTCTTTCAGTAATGAGCACTTGTTATTTCTGAATGAATCACTTTCAATAGAGCTTTGACAAGATAAAACCATTGGTATAAAGATATCTGCTCAACTCATAATTCATCAGAAATGAAATCATTTGGTTCAATAGAATAACATGCTGGGATTTCATTGCACAACATGGGTTTAATTCGATGCGTCGTACGTTTTGATTTGATTTTAATATTGGATTTAAGTTGGCGTGAAAAAATACCATGAAAACTCGATTGAAATACGAACTACGAACAACAAAACTACAAGAATCATTGACAGTGAAGTACTACAATTGAAATAATGCCTGTTTTACTTCAACGCAAAAACTAAACGATATTAAACCAATATGGGGCTAAAAGAAAGGCAAATATCGATGTTCTATTGTGATGTCTATCCTTTTGTTGGCTTTGTTTGCTCAGTACAAGTCTGAAAACATCATTTTTTTCAATATGTATTTATTTAATGACTGAAAGAGATAAGGCGCGGTTACAGCAGCAATTATTTTGTAGTTTCAATTCGTAGATGGTGACATTGCAATTAGCAGTCCATCATGTTGACAGTTTGGTCTTCAACCAACTCAATTAAATTTCGATTTGGGTTTTATTTTAATTATGTTCAAGCCGGCAAAACAAGACTTTGGTCACAAAGATAATGTGTGTCATAAAAAGCTGAACAATATTGGAATCGTTTCAGCTTTTGTCGGCAAACCATTCAAATGACAGGCATAAAATTAAAGAAAATTCGCAAACATTTCATGGTGTTTTCCAAGGAAGGCCATTTTAATAATAATAATATTTAGTAAACAACGCTCTGAATGGGATGAGAATTTTTAATAAAAATTCAAATTTTAGCGTGAGAAAACGCTAACAAATGTTGCCACGGCGACGGCTGTTTGGTCATTATGACTTTTTGGGAGAAATGTTTGAATGGCGAATAATATTCCTAATCTGTCCTCAAGAGTTAATACTCTCTTGATTATTTTTTCAATACTTTGAGTCTTCATTCTTGAACAGATTGGAGTTTATCCGGAAACGCAGCTTTCCTTGAAGAGATTGGGATTACTAGATTAGTTATCTCAACAACACATTGAATCAAGAATTGCGGATTTAGTACGAGATAGCAGTGATTGTATCCTGATTACAGTAACAAGCTTGGGAAATCCTTGACAGCAACAGCCTTTTGAGTGGCATACTAAGGGCATACCTAACTACTCTCGCTACTGTTGGTTCAAGAACTACTCTCTGGGAGACGATACTACAATAGTGCTTTCTGATAATAATATAGCGCACCAGTCAGTTTAATTGTGGTGTAGACAGACGGCAAGCAATGGAGTATGTCATGTTTTTTCAAGGTTATTTTCTCAAGTCTAACTTAACAATCGCCGTAATCTTGATATTTTTAAGCATCTATACAGTGGTCGGTAACACACTGGTGTGTATTGTGTACGTCAAGGACCCTGCCAAGAAGTTGAGGACCATCTCCAATCACTTTGTCTTAAACTTGAGTGTGGCCGATATTTTGGTAGGACTTGGCGTAGAGCCACTTAATGCTTCTTCAAACTGGAGCTCAGACCAAAGAATTCTGTTCTCTTTCTACATTACTGCTATAATATCGTGTGTTTGTTCGATTGTGACTATAGCAGCGTTGATGATCGACCGTTATATTGCAGTCAGGAAACCCTTCAAATATAAAGCCATTGTGACCAAAAAAAGAGCTCGCATTTCGCTAGTTTGTATCTGGGGTTTTTCTACGCATTTTGCGCTTATGCCCATCTTCGGCTGGCACACCGCAGGGTTTCAAGTTTATCTGTACGGTCTCGGGATTCTAACTCCTACAGTCTTCATGTTGTGGTCGTACTATGGTTTATTGAAGATATTAAGAGAAAAGACACTGAACCTTCAAAACGTCAACGATGCGCGGAAGGCGACATTTGCCAGAAAGGCGACTGAAAGAGAAAAACGAATCTCAACGACAGTCTTCATAATGTTAGTAGTCTTTCTTGTAGCTTGGTGTCCATTCGTTGTCACTGACTTTACGTTGGTTTTCTGCCCGAGCTGTAGAGACAGCAAAGAAATTCGTTGGGTTCGAGATATAACTCTGGTTCTTGGCTTCTTTTCTTCGGGAGTCAATCCCATTCTATACGCGTGGCGAGTACCAAACTTTCGAAAAGGATTTTTGTTGTTGTTCAAAATCCAGAAGCAGAGCAACAAAGTGTCTACGTTTCGAAAATCTTCGAGCCAGAAAGAACCAAGTATTGCTCTTGCTTTTCCTAGCGAAACACATGACTACACAGATTCGATACTCCACTTAAGTCAAAACACAACAGTAAATTAAGAAGTGAGATTTTATAGCCCTTATATTTGCTGTTCTTACGCTGATTTATTGACCCTAAAATACCCTAACGACAACTTAATATTCTTTAATTTCTTTTAAAGGAGTAATTTGACAAAAAAGGTTTATTGCATTCTTTTTTTGTATTAATGGCAGCTAAGAATGGTGATGAAGACTAGTACCAGTTTAGAGTGAGAAACTGTTTACAACTGCGTTAATATCCATGTACATTTCCTGGATTATTGCTGATAGAATTAGATGGTTTATATTCTACCAAGGTTTGTTTCTTCCCACAGACTATAGACTTATATACCAAACCGTTTTAGGGAATACATTTTCAGGTTGTTATTTGCAATTGCATGCCAATGTATTTGTTCATTTTGCTGAAAGGATTAATAAAGGGAAAAGTAATATTGTAGGGAATTACTGTACTATGGCAATTCATTCGGCTAGTAGTCGACCTATTCGTACCATAGCATATATTAGAATAGTTCTGGAGATGCTAATACGGCCGAGGGACTTTTACTGACTCTCCCGAGGCTGAGGGGGCATTTAATCACTAATATCACGAAGATGGCATGAACAAAAATACAGGCTTGAGTTAACCGGCGCAAAGGAGAATATATTATAGTGTTTTGTGAAAGAGTCTTGATTGGACTGTACTCTGGGGAATGCTTCAAGTTGCACATCTATGTTTACATTTACACAATGAAAGAGTCGAAATTAGTAAGTAGAGTACCTGAAGGTACACAGATCAGAAATGGAGGAAGGTCGGCTTATCAGTGCCGCCGAAGTAGAGCATACTGAAAATCGGAGAAAATTGCCGAATAATATAATACTTCATTGTGTGAAAAATAAAGAAAAGAAGTGAAATAGAATATACTTTGCATTGGCTTTTGTAGATTTCCTTCTGTCGGTTTTGATATTCAGAACATCGTTAACGCATGTGCAATTAAGCAAAACAATTGTCCCACACGTCTTGAATGCTCGAGTCACCGTAAGTAGAGAGCGATTAATTACCGTCTTAGGTTTGCTCTTGGGTCCCAATGATTGTGTGTACACCTGGTGTATATGAGGGACTGACTTGCATCCTCATGCATAGTAATGAGGGATATTTAGTCTAAATTTCCCTCATTACTATTCATGAGCGATGCTTGACTTAGAGCTTTCGCGAGGGATGTTCGATGTTAAATGTCCCTCGTGGAACAATGAAAACCGAGGTGATCATGGTATTATAATAATAATAATAGGGTTAGGCATTATTGAAACGATCGTTTGGCAACGAAACTTGAGTTTAAAATCTAACTCCCTCTCGTTCTGTGTACATGTGTTCTAACTCCCTCTCGTTCTGTGTGTTCGAACGGCTCCCTCTCGTTCTGTGTGTTCTACCTCCCTCTGGTTTTGTGTGTTCTAACTGCCTCTCGTTTTGTGTGTTCTAACTCACTCTCGTTCTGTGTGTTCTAACTGCCTCTCGTTATGTGTGTTCTAACTCCCTCTCGTTCTGTATGTTCTAACTCCCTCTCGTTCTGTGTGTTCTAACTCCCTCTCGTTCTGTGTGTTCTAACTCCCTCTCGTTCTGTGTGTTCTAAGTCCCTCTCGTTATGTGTGTTCTAACTCCCTCTCGTTCTGAATCTTCTAACTCCCTCTCGTTCTGTGTGTTCTAACTCCCTCTCGTTCTGTGTGTTCTAACTCCCTCTCGTTCTGTGTGTTCTAACTCCCTCTCGTTCTGTGTGTTCTAACTCCCTCTCGTTCTGTGAGTTCTAACTCCCTCTCGTTTTGTGTGTTCTAACTCCCTCTCGTTCTGTGTGTTCTAACTCCCTCTCGTTCTGAATGTTCTAACTCCCTCTCGTTCTGTGTGTTCTAACTCCCTCTCGTTCTGTGTGTTCTAACTCCCTCTCGTTCTGTGTGTTCTAACTCCCTCTCGTTCTGAATGTTCTAACTGACTCCCTCTCGTTCTGTGTGTAACTATGGCGTACTTGACTCCACCGTACACGACTATGCTACTCTGTGAAAACATCGAGGCAAGCTAAAGAGGACTGTAGTTTCAAATCTGTGATCACCTAGCGAAGTTATAACTACATCTGGGAATCTTTTATCTCGATTTAAGTTAAATTTTCATAGGGTTAAAAAATCATCAAAACTGATTGACAAATACATAATTTAAGAAACATATTCATTCCATCGCTCGCCAATAGAAAAAGGTACTTAATAATGTCGGTTGTCAGCTGTTATGTATTTGCACGCACGACTACAACCACCAACCAAGTAATTGAAGCAATAAGTGTTTATTCACGTACCGCTTAGACACTTGTTCATCAAAGACCTCCATCTCATAGGTGAGACTCGTCTAATTTTAGAATATGAAAGAAGGTTGCCATGGATAAATTAGACCGGGAACAACAAAGGTTTTACCATTGTTGCATGCTTCCGATCAGTCACGAATCTATATTACTGAAGTTGTAAGGAATGGCAAAGCTTTCAAATGAGAGGTAAAATCTTGGTAAGGACTTCATATATGGTACATTATGGTGGTCCATAGTACATTGTCTATATACTAGTAATCCTTATTTTTAGGTACATTCTTAAAGCTTACTTTCTTTTTTATATTCTTTTTATCGACTGACATAAGCTTACTAGACATTTGGACATTAGTAAGCTTATGTCATCATGTGTAAAACACCTTGAATAGTGGATATGAGCGATAAACGTGATGATGATGATGATGTGGTATTCTTAGCATTTTTTTAAAGTATTTTAAATACATGATGTGCATTGTATTTGGCTCATGTACACAGTTCTTTGACATGCCATTTAAGCTTATATAAATGTTGAAATACTAATAAAGTTGTTCATTCATTCATTCCAACTGAAATTCCTCTCAGTTTCTGTGCTAATGAAAACCCTACATGTTAACTATTTCTTTTTATATTTATAGGTGCACTTGTGGGAGCTGTCAAAGATTTGACAGAAATGAAGAATGCAGATGCTGCAAGGAAACACCACAGATTTTAGCCAAACTTAATGAAGCTGTACAGGTCGATGGCTTGCCAGAGCCTCCACCATGCATCACACAACACTCTGGTTTTCTGGCTGTATGTACTGACCAACAAATGGGTGCTTGATACTGCTTGGTACCTGAGTACAAGCAACAGTACTCAGGATCATATGAGGGCCGCCAAGACAAGTTATACAGATATATAGCATATATATCTGTGTGCCATTACCATCTTGTGCTGTATGCTGCACATGTACGTGCACATTTTCCACCACCAGGTCTGGAAGATGACTTTGTATTTGAGGGATTTCACTTCCCAGATGAGTAGTTAACATAAAAGTGGCATATTAGAAACAACACTAATATTGAATATCATGAATCCTGATTCCCACTTTTGAAATTTTGTATATCACATAGTACTTATCAAGCAAGTTCTTGTAATTTGGAGTAAATACAGATATATATTGTCATAGACCTTCCAAGAGTTACCCATAATTCTTTACAATTAATCGTCCACATGTGCAAGCGAAGTCAGGGGATAAAATTATGAAAAGGTGCATTGAACGGTTGAATAGTAAAATATGATTACTGTAACTTAGGAAATAGTTATATTGACTGTCTGTTTCTTGGGTTTAGTTGGTCATTCACATGTTATTTTATAGCATGAGAAAGGAACATTATAAATCACAAACAATATATAGAAGTGGGTTTGTATGTGTGGGAAATTTATTGTCCATGCCATATTCAAAGCATTTGATTGAATGAGATGCCTTGGTGACACATGTATAAATAAACTACCTCAGAATAGGCATAGAGGTCAAATCAAAATCCTCAATGTTGTGGTAGGCAAGCTAGTCAAATCCCTAGCCCATCCCCCCTTTCCCACTCAAGCTCAATAAACATGGTTTATATTTTAACAAATTTATTATTGCTCATTGAGTTTGTCAGAACTAATACTACATGTATACTCAGGATAACAATAATGAATAAAACATACACTTATCAACTGATAAAGATCATAAGTACAGAGTTGATGCTATTTACAAACCTATGTATTGTCTCAAAGAATACATCATGGAACTTCTCTCAGTTGCAGTCATTAGCAAATGCCAACAATGTTATTTACATAATTGCTAGTGCAAAGTCCTGAAAACCCCAGTACTAATTAAAAGTAAAAACTGTTTTACACCATCAAAATATTTTGACTGTGGGAACTGTGACATGACTGCTACAATGTATGTCTATTGGTTCATCAGTGATATTTAGTACTAATAATTATTAGTGGTAATTATACACAGTACTGTTTCACGGATATATTATTTTCACTCTATCAATGTTTATTTTATTTTTTTAATTCATTAATTTTGCCACAAAATGTGGCAGGATAATAGTGACAAGCCCCAATTGCTACACTATTCCCTAAATATGTATAAAATATAACTTAAGTTGAAAATGAAAAACAAAACAAATGATAGACTGAGTATATATTAAGACCAATAATATTTGAATTGAATGGCTAATCCATATGTTATCACCGAATACTTAATAATGTAACCATTTATCCTAAATAGAGTTGATTTCGGAGAGTGGCATAGCCACTGTTACAGTACAGAAGAAAAAACATGAATTCAAAGTATGGTATGTTCACGGTACTGCTTTGAATCTTACCATACCTCATACAAAAACAACTCTATCACCACAAACTACACCTACACAAATCTTGACCGGTGTCTTGCGATCAGTTCCTCCTTGTTTGGGGGGGACGTTCCAGAAATGTTTCTGGGTAGATCCTCTCTGGCATTTTCTTGATCCTCAAGGTTTCCATCTTGCACTTGAATCACCAGGTTAGGCATTAATCGTCCAATGTGATCATATGACTTTTTCTCCTTGATGGGTTTAACAACCCATTGTTTTTGAGACTTTGGGAAATTGACCTTAAATCTTGCTTCTCCCGACTCTGTTACTGCCTGGACCCTCTCTAAGTGAGAATTGTGGTCCAGGGCAGCAAGCTGAGTCCTAGCAAGCATTCATTTGTACGGATAATGCTCGCGCTTTGAACAGTATTTGAGCATCATGGAGTGATAAGACTCTAGTTCTCCAGTATGACAGAAGTGTGTCAATTTTGCCAAGTCCTTCAGCAGTTTCTTATTTGTAATAATTGCTTCCAAAGCAATGTGGGGTACACTCCCAGCAATCAGCCATTTCTTTCTCCTACTTTGAAGATTTGTCAGGGGTGGGTGTGTACAACTGTGGAAATGAGTGTTGCCTCTCCATGTATGTTTGAATGACAGAATACTGCCACTGTCCTGCATTATTGTGTACGTACAGTACTTAGCGCAATGACCCGGACTGTCACACCTTCCATCTCCACAGACGATGACATTTTCCTCTTCCTTGACATTTGCTAATACACTTCTTCTTTCCTCTTCCCATGCTTGATTGATTGATGGGAATAGATATTTATCTTGAATGTTATAGTAGGTATTTGGGCTAAAGAATTGAAGTTTCAAAAACGATGCTATCTGGCAAACTCCATGGAATGTGTTGCCACTAAACAGAAGTGGCAGCTGAAGTAAGTAGGTTCCCAGCAGGCATTTTATTGATCAATGGTTGAGAATTCCAATTAGAAGTGTGACCATTATGACAAATTTACTTCACTGAGAGCATGCTACCAGTGGTTGACTTCTCATTCTCTTCAATTACACCACCACAGCTTGGACAGTATATCTCAAGAGTAAATCTAAGCAGGACTCAAACACCAAGAACTTTCTTTCATCATTGGCAGGTACATGTAGAGGGATGTCCTTATGTTCTATGTCGGACATGCTGGATGATGATGTTGTTTCTCCATCATCATTGTAATCATCGTCATCATTACCACTAGATGCAGATGAATCTTCTGAATTCGACTGGTAACACTGTTCATACAAGGAGAGGTGTTTTTAGGAGAAGATTTCTGTTGCTCAACCTGAACAGCAGCATCCCTTACTTCATGGTTTAGAGTTGGAGGTTCTACTGGCTTTTTGATGTCATAACGTGGCTCCATACAACACTGAGTCCCGACATTCTTAGTAGCTGCATCATTATACAGGTCATGCAGTGAAGGATCATCTGGTACTACAGTTGATTGTAGCTCTGATGCCACTGAGGTACAAGTACTTGGAGTTGGTGTTAGATGTACATCATCACTTGGCTGTTCATCTGTTACCGAAGCACTGGTACTTGCATGAGAAAAATTATTCAAAACCTACAAGTAAAATAGACCATCAATGCTTTAGAAATAAACTCCATACCCAGCCTACTATTCAAATCTAGCTAGGGGTTCACTACTGGCTACCAATTAACCTTCATTCAGGCCCTGTATTCTGTTGTTTAGCCAGCCTAGTAGTCCATTTTGTACCGTAATATTTCTGTTATAAAGAAGCTTTTTTGTTGGGTATTCTAAATGTGACAGTGTCACTTCGTTCACATCTTTGAAAATCGTTTTTAAGTAGTTTAAGTATAATTCTTTATGTTAGAAGTAATGTAGATTTTACTTCCACGAAATTTGGGTTTAATTCAACGTCATCTAGTAAGTATTTAGCAACGTTTTGCGTAACGACTTCCTTAGACGTGTTTTTGTACATTGCGTTACACATTAATCTGATTTACTGATAACGGATTAACGCGTGTTGTCACGTTTATTACCTAACATTATTTCACAACCTTGCCACTAGGCATATGTATTCTGTTAAGTTAGATATAGTAATTTCTACAGTAGTTTTAGGATTACTTTGAACTAGTTTAGTTTGAGTTGGGATCAACTATTAATTGGTTTATCCACGTTTAGGACACAAGCTAGTTACTCTTTATGTGGGATGCATGACGCATTTCCGGTGTCAACATACCGGATAGTTGCACGTTGTTACGACACTAACTATTATAAATACAGCGTTCTGATGCATTAGTTTTCCGAGTTAACATTGGGGTTGCTCCCCAGAGGAGTTGTAATCTCTGGTCAGCGAGTGTTGTGCCATGTTCTCAGAATGCTAGCTCATTCCCGTTTTGTTTTGTATACACGTTTTGTATACACGTTTTGTATACACGTTTTAGTATGTACCCGTTGTTTAGTATATGATTCGTTTACTATGCCGTTTAGTATTCGTTTCAGTATTTCGTCTAGTTTTGATATATTGTAGTTTTCAATATCTGCTTAGTGAACTCGAGAATATAGTTTACGATGCGTTTGCTAAGGGATTTAAGCAATCGCACATGTAGTTATATCAGTTCGTATCCAGTTGTTGTATATTTTCAGTTAGTCTCACAATTAAATTGTAGTTTATCTTTCTCTTGTATTCAATAAACATGATATAAGTCCACACCTTGCATTCAGAAAGAATTCATTTTCTTCATTTAAAAGATTTCCTCGCGCTTACCGCTCAGCGCTTCCTTACAATATGGTGTCAGAATTCCCTGCGTTAGTTTCTATAGTGATTCTTCATCGTTTCATTACAGTCTATTGTAGTAACCATTTTCCCCGGTTACATAAAGTTAAATCTAATGTTGGTTTGTAGGTTGGATAATTCATTCATTCCTTCCATTCATTTACTCATTCTTTCGTTCATTCATTATTTCATTCATTTTTTCATTTATTCTTTCATCCATTCGTTCATTCATTATTTCGTTCATTCATTCATTCGTTCATCCATTCTATCATTCATTTATTTGTTCATCCATTCGTTCATTCATTCGTTCATTCATTCGTTCATTCATTCGTTCATTCTTTTATTCAATCATTCGTTTACTCAATTTTATTCTGTTTTTATAGTTCATCATTTGAATTCTGAATTCAAATGTAAGTCATTTAAGACAGTGATTCTCAGGTTAAAATATACTACTGATGAAGCCTTCACCGGCGAAACGTCTGAATACGCGTTTGTCGTCTATTCCCTTTGCCTGACGAAGTTAGTTAACGTACCCTCAATTCATATATTACCAGGCATGGCATCTAATTAATAATAATAATAAATAATAATAATAATAATAATAATAATAATAATAATAATAATAATAATAATAATAATAATAATAATAATAATAATAATAATAATAATAATAATAATAATAATAATAATAATAATAATAATAATAATAATAATAAAAAAAAATAATAATAATAATAATAATAATAATAATAATAATAATAATAATAATAATAATAATAATAATAATAATACTACTACTACTAATAATAATAATAACAATAATAATAATAATAATAATACAATAATAATAATAATAATAATAATAATAATAATAATAATAATAATAATAATAATAATAATAATAATAATAATAATAATAATTAATTACAATTAAGTTAAGGAGAAAAACTAGTGATATTAAGTTACTACGTTTCGATGACATCCTGTCATCATTATCAAGTAAAGTGAGATGAATAATGAGTAACATATAAGTTACGTACGAAATTTACATAATTAACATAAGAATAGTGTTCAATGTTCAATGGAGTTCAGAGTTAGTTAAACAAATACTTTTGCACGGATGGATCCGACTGAATGTTAAGCTTCGGGCTGTTCTTTTTAATTAACAACATCTCGTATATGAGGCAGTCCAACTTTAATAATAATAATAATAATAATAATAATAATAATAATAATAATAATAATAATAATAATAATAATAATAATAATAATAATAATAATAATAATCTTATAAGGCAGGATTGGGAATAACATTTTACAATGAAAATTAGGGATATTAACGAACGACGTTTCGTTGTCATCTTGACAACATCTTCAGGTTCAAATGAAGAAATTGAAAATGCGCATAATTAAAGAATAAGTTTGGTTGAAAACAATAACCATTGTTGTACGCATAGTTAAATGGTAACCATTGTTCTACGCATAGTTAAATGAATAACTTTGCTCTTATAGAGTCTGATTGTACGTTAAGTTCCGATTTTCGTTCTCTGATAAGAAACATTTCATAAATCAAGCAATCCAGTTTGTTGTTGCACTTCTTTAAGACTGTGAACTGATTGTCAAGATTGACTACTTCTAGGCCATGTACTTCGCGGACATGCTTGCCGATGGTGCTTGTTGGTCTTTGGTGTTTTACAATACGCTGGTGGAGGTGTCGGCGCGTGTAACCAACGTAACCTGCATCGCACAGGTCACATTTATAAACAACGCTTTGTTGGTTGATTACTGCGGGCTTTTCCTCACGTATTTTGAGATTATCGCCGATCTTCCTACTGGTAAATATAGGCCTTAGATCTTTACCAATGACGTTTCCAAGATTCTTAAGCTGCTTTCGAATGGTGTCGGCTGATTTCTGATCCTTGTACGGCAAGGCAATTCGTACCAGACTGCTGGGTTCGTTACATTGGGTGTTACTCTGTGGCGTGTTAGTAGTCCTATATTCAAGAAACCTTGAGATGGCTGAATCAATCAGGCGCACCGGGTACTGTAGCTGTTGGAAAATGACTTTCAATCGCTCACATTCTTCAGTAAAATAGCTCCAAGTTGATGATAATTTGAATGCACGATCCAACACGGTGTTAAGTAATGACGTTTTGTAACGAGAATCGACATGACTTCGGTGGTGTAAAAGTAATTAGCCAGTATTAGTCGGTTTATTATTTTTTTTGTGGGTGGTAAATGCAATTAAATCCATACATATTGAAAGAGGGATATGTGAAAAGAAGAAAAATAGAATGGAGAAGTGAAAATAAATAAATGGATGGATGGTTATAGATGAATAAAATGAGAACTATCTTTGAAATTAAAAATTAAAAAATTAAAAATTAAGAAATAAAACTAATAAAAAGTAAGAAATAAAAAATATTAAATAAAAGTAAAAGTGGACGTGGATTTTTTGGGGGTGGCAAATGCAATTCAACCCATACATATGGAAAAATGAAGAGAGCAGTGGTTGTATGCGAGGGTAAAAAACAGACAGTTTTTATGGGCGGTTTTTATGGGTGGCAAATGCGATTCAATCCATACATATTGAAAGAAGGGGAAGAGGAAAGTAAACGTAAAAAATAAATAAAAATAAATTAAAGAAAGAGAAAAAAATATAAAGAAATTTAAAGAAATAAAAAATTAAAATTTTGATTTAATTTAAAAATATTAAAATAATAATAATAGAAAATAATAATAATAATAAAAAAAAAAATATATAAAAAATAAAAAATCATAAAAAAAAAAAAAAAATAAATAAAGTGGCTGTATGTGAGGATTAAAAAATAAAAAATTGAAAAATAAAAAATTGAAAGTAAAAATAGAAATAAATAAATAAATGTATAAATAAATAAATAGATAAATAAATGGATAAAGGGTTCAGAAATTCAAAGAAAAAGATAGGGAAAAAGGTGAGTGAAGAAAGAAAATGAAAAAATGAAAATAGAGTGAAAATATAAATATTTGGTATACGAAACAAAATGGTTGTTGAGGGGAGGGGACGGCGGCGAAGCAGGGAGGGGAGGGAGGGAAGGTGGTTTTCGTCAAGGTAAAACGAACGACCATGGAGGAGGGATAGAACGTATAGAGTGAAGGAATAGACAACAAGCAAAATTAAATAATAAATAACAGACAAAAACCGTACGCAATTGATGACGCTAGCAACGTTGCGAGCACGCGTGAAAGCACAAACGACGGCTACCGAGGGAAGGAACGGGAAGATCGTAGCAGGAAAAATAACACCGTGGAGGGAGATGGGACTCAGTGGTACCACGTTCCACCAAGATTTAATCAACGGGAGCTTGAAATCTTGGTGGAGATATAGATCAATGTATTTCATACTTCTAAGCCAGCTACGAAGTCAAGCCCAATACACACGAGGTACCGGTGGGAGCCGTGTTTGTCGCTAGCGTGGCGTGAGGACTAGTACGTGAGCACAAATAGAGGTGATAACAAAGTGGCGGTGTATAGCAATCTCGTGAGTGGATGGTAGGACTTACTTGGTACTTGGTTTGGGCAAAGGGCCTATAACCTGAGGGCAAATAGTTGTGTTGCTGGCGATACATGTCGGAGTTCAAATGTAATGCGATATACAATGGGAGGGGTCGATGGCCGGAATGCGAGGAATGGACGCTGGGACGGTAACATGAGAGAAACTGCTGGAGTTGGATGAAACCGGATCGAGATAATGATAGGCCTGATTCGGTTTGTCAAAGCGTACGTTTTGTATGGAAGGATAGTGTATATGTTTATGTGTGCATAGAGAGGAATGGCTGTGTGTGTTGTATTGCATTGAGGCATGTGTAAGGGGGTTGGGGAGGGGGTTTGTTTGAGTGCATGGGTGGTGTAGTGCTGGTAGGGAAGGGAGTATGTAGGGTGTGTGTAGGGGGCGTGGGTCGGCATTCAGTAGGTCAGAGGGGTTGGTTGGTTTCGTGGAGGTAGTGGTAGGTGTGCGGAAGGTAGTCGTGGAGTGGAGGGGGGTGGGGGGTTCAATGGGCAGGGTGGTGGTGGTCGAGGTATGGGGGTGGTGGGTGTTCTTTCTACTTTCAGTAGCTCCATACCTAGAAAGGGTAGCAAGTTATTAGATGGCATTTCCATTGTGAACTTTATCGACGGGTGTTGCTCGTTCAGTGTATTTAGAAACGATTCTGCTGAAGCCTCGTCACTCATGGCTGTTAGAGTATCATCAACATAGCGTTTGTAGAAAGAAGGTAGTTTTCCTTGACCTTGGAGATGTTCTTCAATAGAACACATGAAGGCGTTGGCCATGAGGGGACCTAGGGGGGCCCATCGCGACCCCATCTATCTGCTCATAGAGGATTCCATTGAACTGGAAAAGTTGGTCTTTTGTAGCAAAATTCAAAAGATCGATGAGATCGGCTTTTGTGATGTTCAGTTTGTGTGTCGTATTGAACCAGTTATTGGCAAAGGCCTTGTCAGCTATGATGGAGATTGTTTCAACCAGGGGTACGTTCGTGAACAGCGAAGTAACATCATACGATATAAGGACATCGCTTTCTTTGAAAGACATCTTGCGAAGTTCGTCGGCAAACAGGAAGGTGTCGGTTATAGTATATTGATTAACCGATAAAGGCTTCAGCTTTTCATCGAGCCACTTTGCTAGATTGTAATTGTAAGTCTTAGTGGCCGATAAAATAGGTCGCATCGACAAACATTTCTTGTGGGTTTTTGGTAAACCATAAAGATGGGCAAGTCTTGAGCCTTTCGAACAAAGATTATCTGCTAGTGTTCTTGGTAGGATCTTTCGAACTACTGACTCGAGCTGTTTTTCTTTTTCTAATAGGGGATGGTAGTGTTTAGGTGGTCTTCCCTTTCTCTTGGGTCTTTCAGTGCTACGTTTCCTGAATTTTGAAGAATCATTTACTGAGGCCTCTTTTAACAACCTCAGATAGTCGGATTTATCCATGACTACAACACCCGTTCCCTTGTCAGGCTTGGTGATGACAATATCATCTTGTCGTTTAAGGCGGTTAATAGCTCTCCCTCTCAAAAGAGTCTTGGGTGGTCTAGGGCCTTTTCTTTGGGCATAGTTGAGTGCAATGGATCGTAGGGTTGCAGATGTTAGTTCTTTTAGGTCACTTGGAAGAGTGGGATCAAGAAACCAATAAGCCTTTTCAAAGCTAGCTTTAATATCCAGAGGTGAGATTTTCTGCTGCAAGGCAAACTTTAAGCCACGGCACAGTACTAACTTCTCAAGGAATGTCAACTTGTATGAAGATATATATTTTTATGTGTTTGTCAACGTCAGTGTTTTTGTTGTAATAATAATAATAATAATAATAATAAATAATAATAATAATAATAATAATAATAATAATAATAATAATCTTGATTAGTAGGGATTTAATAATAATACATAATAACAAAATAAAACTAAGCGAAATTATACGACGTTTCGGCGTCACAGACGCCATTATCAAGTAAGTTTAATGAACAATGTGGGAGTTTATAAAGGCATCAAGATGAATAACAATGAGTTATTAAATGAAGAGTTTGGCCCTCAGGGAGTCTGATTGAATATTTAGAGAAGGTCTTTTGTCTCTTATGAAAACATTTCATACAATAGGCAGTCGAACTTATTGGTGCATTTTTTCAGAATTGAAAAGTTATTGTTCAGATCTTGTGGGACAATAGAGTGCACGTTCCTGTAGTGTCGGCCAATACTCGATGAGTAACTCATTGTTATTCATCTTGATGCCTTTATAAACTCCCACATTGTTCATTAAACTTACTTGATAATGGCGTCTGTGACGCCGAAAACGTAATATAATTTCGCTTAATTTTATTAATAATAATAATAATAATAATAATAATAATAATAATAATAATAATAATAATAATAATAATAATAATAATAATAATAATAATAATAATAATAATAATAATAATAATAATAATAATAATAATAATGAAGAACAGTTATTAGATGCCATGCCTGGTGATATATGAATTGAAGGTATTTAACTTCGTCAGGCAAAGGAAATAGGAAATATACCACTGAAATATACCATTGATGAAGCATTCGCCGGCGAAACGTCTGAATACGCGTTTGTCGTCTATTTCCTTTGCCTGACGAAGTTAAATACCTTCAATTCAATAATAATAATACTATTATTATTACTATACTATTATTGTTCTATCGTCGAAAGGACGGCGGCAGTTATGAGCATAGTTTTCGCTTTGTTTGTTCGTTTTCTTTCTTTCTTTCTTTCTTTCTTTCTTTCTTTCTTTCTTTCTTTCTTTCTTTCTTTCTTTCTTTCTTTCTTTCTTTCTTTCTTTCTTTCTTTCTTTCTTTCTTTCTTTCTTTCTTTCTTTCTTTCTTTCTAAACAGTAAAACAAAACAGTAAAACAAAACAGTAAAACAAAACAGTAAAACAAAACAGTAAAACAAAACAGTAAAACAAAACAGTAAAACAAAACAGTAAAACAAAACAGTAAAACAAAACAGTAAAACAAAACAGTAAAACACTATTTTCCATTTTGTAAGAGCCGATGTGCCCTAAAAGTCGTGCGGAGAAAAACAAGTTATTTACCGACTTACTACGACGAAAAGAAAAAGTAAAGAAAGAGTACTGCTTGAAAGAATATAAACAAGTTACGTCAAAAACGAAACTGACGTCACCGAATTAGCATATCCGATTTCAAACCTTTATAACTAGAAAATGCGAAGCTCAAATCACAAAATACTGAAATATTCCAGGTCACGTCGGGCTAGAAAGCACTAAAAATGTTTCATTATATTAATACTAATAATAACTTCTACACTTTTAATCCAATCAAAATGAAACTTGGCATCGTGACAGTTTATGTCAATTCAAGAAATCGTGTCATTTGGGATTTTTGATTTTAACGATTTTTGGCGGGAAAATAACGTCATGAACATGCCAACAAAAAAATTGTCATTCAGAATAACACTAATTTGATCATGGCATTCGAAAGAACATGTAAAAATAAAGTTATTACAGAAAACATATCTCAGATATCGTCATTCAATCCAGAGATATGAATTTTTGAAATATTTTTAGAAACATTTCTAAATTTCAAAAATTATAATTCTAATTCTAAAAGAACTAATTGATTGTGTAATGAGTGTGAGTATTTATTTCCATCACTTGCTTGAAATTTAGCTATTTGTAGCAAGGGTTTCCTTTCTTCTGAATTGAGTAAATGAACATTCGCTAAATGATTTGATAATTGAATCAAGTTTCTTGATTGACATCCAATTATAGGAGAATCTTTAGGATATCGCCTTACCATATCGAAGACTGTGAGAGAAATGAGATATTAGAACGTTTCCCATATGCTATATAGGTATGTGCCCCCAAATAAGGTATGGTTTTTGAACCTCCAGATCCTTAAATTGGGTACCATATTTTTCTTTTTCACCATAAAATAAAATATTTGATCTTTAATTTGGGTACTTTTTTTATATTTTGACTAAAAAATCCGCTTAGCGTAACAGTCAGCGTATGCACTTCTGATATTAGCGATTTCCAACATATATGAATTCTTAAAGTCTACTATCTCAGGGCAATCAGAGCATTTTTCATAGGATTTCACTCACTTAATATTTTTGAAGCACTAGGTCGGGGCAATCAGGGCATTTTTCATAGGATTTCACCACTCACTTTAAAATTTTCGAAGCACTAGGTCAGGACAATCAGGGCATTTTCGCAGGATTTTGAATAAGCCAATAGTACAGTAGGGACTGAGCTCTATTTTTAGTAAATCTTTTCCTTATAGGTTTATGCAGGGTGTACGTTCTCTGTGATCTCAACCATCGTTCTACTTGAGGTTTCGTTATTGTTTTATTATTTTCCTTGGCAGCATGAAGTAAAGCGTTTACACCACCCAGACTTCCTCCTTGGTTTATGTTGTATTACAGATTTGTTAATAGTTTGTTCACTTTCTCCGCCATCAATTTGAGAGTTTTCTATAACCATTTTACCCCCACAACACGCGAGAACACAACGAATTTTACGAAATATGTTTTGAAGCGAAATGTTCGGGGTAGAACTTTTAAGTTTAACACCCACAACCCATGTCTATACCCTTTGAAATCAAATTTAATAGACTAATTTACACATAGAAAAACAGCTTTTATTTAAGTTGTCATACATGTTACAAATCTGTCGAAATATTCCAGTGGCGATTCACTGTTGTTCTGCATGATGTCACACATGGTGATGACAGTATCAACTATTGTTTGTTCTATGAATCCTGATGGGAAAGTCATATCCATCCATATTGAGCAGGTAGTACAAGCAGACATGGAGGGGAGATTCAATACAAAGTCTCTCCACTCTTGGGTCATTGGTATGTCTACAAGCTTGGTGAACTGGCCGCATAGATCAATCAGCATATCTACATCAACCTCTTGCTTGACATTGTCATAGTGATCGTTAAATATCTCATATTCAGTTCCGATGCAACATTCGTGGTCTCGTTGACTGGGACGATCCATTTCACATCCCTCACAGTGAAACTTCTTGTAAACGTTTCTTTGGCAGATTTCTGCATATAGATACGTTAGTACTTGGCGGACTTTGACGCGTCCTACTTGTTCTACCTCATCACTGACAATCATCACCACTGCATCGCCTACAAGTGAAATACTCTGAGCTATCGTCGACATATCGTATTCTTCAGACTTGATTTTAGCTCTAATGTACCACAAAGGTGAGCGAAAACTATCTTGTATGAGGCAGTAGAGGAGCGGTATTATTGTCAGAAGCATGAGTAACCAGAACAACATTTGAATAGATTGAAAGCGATTATATAGTTTTATACTGTTCTTTCAAGATAAATTACCTATTCTATTTTCAGATGATGTTTTTTTCGGTTGCGTTATGATGGTGTAATAATAATACTAGTAATCGCGCGAATGAGTAATAAGAAACCGTAGTATTTGAGTACGGGGGTTAGTTTGATCTAGATGGCAAGCTTGAAGTGGTATGTTGGCCAGATCTATGATGACACCTGCAATGGTTTTAGAAGATCTCTTACAAAAGGTGAATGTACAAAGTGTGACTGTGGATCAACCCAATTCTATGGTTGTGAAGTTTAACCTGGACCAAACCAATCAAAGAAAGCGAAAAGCACCCACAACACCTGCGTCAGAAGTGTACGTGAAAACCAAGAAAGTGGTCTTAGACGATCGAGCGATTGTGGAACGCATGGGAATAAAACAAGAGTTTAGTATGCCAGCTGAGTGGTTCTATCGCGTAGAGGAAACAGGCGAGTTTTTTAGAGCCCCAACGATGGATGTGGTCATGGCTTATGAATACTGGCAAAAGAACCGTCACATGATTGACTGTTATCTTACCCCACATGAACGGATGCGATTTTTAGGGTCTGGGAAGCAAGAGGAGGAATGCAAAGAGAAGGAGACCGGGGAGAGGAGCGTTTTGTCTGGTTCACTACCCTTGAGTGAAACAGCTAAGATAGCTTTGCATAAACTATCAGAAAATGGTAATGTTGGGAACAAGGAGGGAGATAAGAGTAGTTTCTTTGGTTTTCCACCCAAATGTGGAAAAGGGTTACTTGGTGGGTCCTGTCATGTGACGGAACTTTATTAAATAATAATAGAACCTTATCAATGGAAATGCAAAATATTGTTGTTTTAGTGATGTAATAATAAAAAATATATATACACACATGAATCATGAGCATACTGTTATCATTTATGGGTTAGGGTTAGCAAAAGATGGAAATACAACACACAACGTTAACCTTCTTTAAATGAATTTATTTTCGTTTTTTTAGTACTGTACATGCGTATAATTTTGACTGCTTCTTTAATCTTTAGATGAAGGCCTTGTCTTGAGAGGAGTGGGTTGTTGTTTAACCAAGTGTATAATCCAGTCTTTGTCTGAGCTGACAGGTTGAAAGCTTGAATCATATTTTCCATGATCTTTTCAGTAGATTTTTGGAAATTAACGCATCCTAGAGCTTCGTCAAAGAAAAGTTCGATTTTTTCTTTTTCTGATAGCATGAGACATTCCACTGTTTTATCCAGTTTACATCCACAACAACGCTCTATATCAATTTGAATAAGATGCCGACAAACCTCCACGGCGTAGGTTGAAATATAGAGTTTTTCTGTTAGCGTGTAGGGGTCCATAGTGATAAAATGATGCTGGGTTTTTTTTTCATCGCTATTTTATAGTTGAGAGAGTTACATCATAATGTTGTAATTAGGGGGTTGTTGTTTCAAAAATAAAAATATAACTGATATCAGGTTCGATTCCTATCTGAGTCGGTTTATTTTCTAACTTCGCATGATAATGATTTCCAATTGTTAAACGCGTCACTGAGTTATTCATTTTGTTTCAAAGTGATTTTTTAATTTTTTAATTTTATATTTTATTCATAATACCTGTGCCAACAGCTACACCCCTGCTCGCGACAAATAATCTTTAAACTCTTAGCTTTTGTAGTAAATGTAATCTCGTTTGGTGGGGCGGTTTCCATAAACCTCGCATGTCTGGCGATTTAAACGACCACAACATAGCATGGGATTCTTCTCGATCGTGTCTTGAAATATGATAATCGCTACTTTTCTTCCCATGTTGAAATTCACGGCGATACTTAATAAATTGGTTCAATTTATCTTTGGGTAGAAGTTCATTAACAGAAATGTTTAACATTAAATGTTTAATGGCATTGTGCTGCAACTTTTGAATATAATTCTTCATACTTGTATGGATGATGACCCGTAAGGCAGAAGTGGTATAATGCAATTCTTCGTCGTATGCGACCATCAATTTCTTTACAACATTTGATACATCCACCCAAACTCTGAACTCCTTTTTGTTTAAAAACTCCCGTTGAACTCTTTTCATTACTTGAACCCACGGTGGTAGTGTATCCATGATTATGTTATTGTATTTGAATGCTGGTTCACATGTTTCATGGTTGTTGGTGTGTTTAAATTAACATATAAATAACCACATACCGTGACACACGTGCGAATAACAATACTCGGTAATGGGTTGATGGTGCAATTACTATGTTTTAAAAGAGGTGACTTTGAATGATGTGAATTTGCCGATTTGAAAGCACAGCTTCACTCCATCGATGAGGTCGTCCATAATACTGTGCTTGAGATGTCGAAGAAGACGTCTATCTATCAACGGCAAAATGCAGTAGATGAAACGAGCCCAGTACCCCCATCAAATACACCCATCATAGAAGACATCTTGAACGAACAAGATAGAGGAAGATGTGAGAAGAGGAAAATGATGAATACACGAAATATAGAAACCAAGGTTAAAGGAGAACTGAAGCCTAAATGTATCTTTCGATAAAAACAAAGAGAATGTTGTGTACATTCATTTTCTGAAATAATATTCAATTGTTTTTATTTTTATGGAGAAGAAACTTGAGTTTTAATTGTAAAAAAGACATGGATTACCGCTGAATTGAGCGCGGCTCACTTCAGTAATTATCCCCATGTCTGACGTCACCTATCCCAAGGGAAAGTGCAGTCACAATGTAGAGTAATTATAAGTGCATTGTATTTTCTTGTACCCGAGAGAATGTTGTGAGCGGATTTTAATATTCCCCATAAACGACGTCACAAACAAAAAGATCTGAGCCGACGGTAAAACGGCAAAATGGCGGATGATATTCCATATTGAACGTAAATTATGTTGATATCTAAGAAAGATTTGCAAAAATTAATACTCAAGTAATGCTAATATAAGAGATATCTAACTTTTTTGAGAAAATAAATGTTGCCTTCAGTTCCCCTTTAAGAGATTAAAATATAGGGAGCCACCCTGTGACGTTGATGAGAATGCACGGTTTCCTTGGAGCTGTGATTAATAATACCCCTCGAAAACATACGCTTATATAACTGTTTAGAATACACGTAAACTTATTAGGGATAAGAATAATTTACTTAAACGTTTTGATGATGAACTTTAGAACCTTCAATGGTTTTATAGACACAGTGTAAGATTATAAAAAAATAGGAAATGGTTTCAATGAAACATTTCATCTTTGGAATGGTGTTTGTGTAAATACTGTTTAAGGCAGGGTGGTTAACCAAATAGTTTAGGCGAAAGTTAACCCAACGGTTCGCGATTTTACCAATAAAAGGCTTTCGGTTTATGTTGATGTGTGGATATTTCGCTCAACAGTTTTTGGCGGGAAAATGGACAACTAAATAATGACACAATATTTTTGAAATATCTATTTTAATGGAAATGCAGTGATTACGTAATTATTTGACACCCTTTTTACAACTATGACCTTATAACAGTTTTGCTTTGATATCCCAGAATATCCCACGGGGTAAGAAAACCGTTTTCGAAACACCTCTCTATCATTGAGAGTGTTGTGTGGTTAGATTTTATCTGGATTGTTTAAAACATCCGCAATGATAGCGTTTATAACATTTACATCAGTATCTATAAATTTGGATTTTCCATCACCAATTCCCCCACCGGTGTGGAATTTTAAAATGTGTTGGTTTATGTACATTTCTAAACAGGTGCTTGAAAGTTTGGTAAATTCCTTACGTTTGAAATGTACATAGGCCAACAAAGCCTAAGGAACCTAATACTAGATATATACTTACTCATTTACATATGTACGTTAATCCTCGTCTACTAGAGGTGTTATGATTTCTATACAACACATGGTATACATGCAGACTTATAAATCACATCAGTTCTAGTGTACCACTTTAAGTTTGATCGAGGGAAGGAAAATTTAACTAGCATACCTAGAATACTTCTCGAGAGTGACGATGACGAAATTTGGAGAAGGAAACTTCTACATAAGAACAACATCCCACAATAGTGTTCTACGTTCTTGTGTTCTACGTGAATAAATAAATTATTATTATTAGTGATGGAGATGCAAACGTCGAAACGGAACTATCGATTGCTGAGTGGTCCTTGTTAAAAAGATACATTTCTGTAATTGATGATGAAGTTGAAGAACATCAGCGAAGAGAAGTACGACCTCAGTATCATCGACAGAATGGGAATGAAATGACCAACCACCCTGAATTTGACGTAAATGCACTGGCACAAGAACTATTTGAAGATGGACATCATGTACAGAGTATGAGTGAAGAACATACATCTAGTCAAAATATAGACTTTAATGATCATTCAGTGAACAGTACTGAAAATTTTAGTGAAGATGATAATGTATTCCGTGAAAGGAAGGAATAAGATACTATTTAATGTAGAGAAATATCATTTGAAATGGGGAATATGGATAATAGAAAATAAACCTCTTTCAAACACAATACAGTTTTAAGTAATATTTCTAATCCGAGTCAGTGTGTTGGACACGGTTTCTAGATCCGAGTGCCATGAACAATGCCGAGGCGCAGCCGAGCATCATGGCACGAGGATCTAGAAACCGTGTCCAACACACTGGCGAGGTTTAGAACATACTTCTCATATAGCATTAGCTATTCATATCGCAGAAGCTTTTTAATAATACAATGGTGGTTTAATTTTGCGTGCTTTTCGGTTGCGAGGTGAGAATTCCACATGAAATTGCAAGCCATTCTGGCATTGCGACTCAGCTCATCACTCATCAGCATATGTGATGGCGGACGGTTCTTCAAGTTCTCCAGCTAAGCGTTTTAGAGAGCCTCTTTCCTCGGAAGAGGCTCTCGAATCTGTTAAAGAAGGGTAAACACGAAGAGAAGATGATAAGAGAGCGAACGGGACATGTTTCCTCAGCTTTGTTTACCTATGGAAAAGCAGAGAAAGAGCAAAAGAAGGCCGTGTCTAAATGCATCGCGCCACCACCACAAGTGCAGTGATTGCTCAGCAGTCTAGTGTAAAGGGACAGGAGGAATTATATTTTTCAAATACTGTAATGAATTTGACGAGATTGTAAGCCTTAGAAAGACAAAATTGTAATGATACTGATAGAATTGCAGAGCAACTGAACTTATCGAATAATGTATTTAACAGTTGTACCATCAATTAATGTTTCCTTTAAATAAGAAAGGATTACAGAACGAAATAGATAATAAAGGTGTTGGTTCTATGGGTTATTTGTGCTGTAATTTTATTTATTTCCCTCTTTATCTGCAGTTACTAACAATTATTGGATTTGTATTATTTGTTTCTCACATAGGCCACAGGACGTTCTCGTTTGTCACCGAACATTTTGAAGGTTAGAGTAACAAACATTTGATAATGCAAGTGTTGATATTTTTTTTTTGGAATTTACGGGGTAAAACGTTCTTGCTCTTTTGCTAAATTTTTCGTACCTGGAAATCGCTTCCAGAAACGATATTTATGCAAATGAGTAGTAAATGTAGCTGGAAAAAATTCCAGATACAGTTACTACTCATTTGTAATCAGCAACGCTTTACCCCGCAAATTCCCACGGCTTCAAAGCCCTGCCCACTTGCATAATTAAGTTTGTTGTTCTATCCTGGGTTTCAATAAACCAACATGTGACCTAAAACGAAAACGCTCATTGGCCGATGCGATATGAATGGTTAATGCTGTATGAGAATGTATTTACACGTGTTAAACAATAGCCTGGCGCTGTCAATTGCTAAATGCTGATCCAAGAATAATACCACCTGTAACCCAGACAATAAAACAGTCTGGATCTCTGGACCCCCTCCCCAACCACTTAATAGGGAGTTTAAGATTTTGACTACGTCTGACGTACTACGTTACCGGAAGTAAAATATCAATATGTACATACCCACTGCGCATGTGCTAGACGTAGTCGCTGGCGTCGCCGTTGTCACTACGACGCCGAAAACAGCAATCGACGTAGTGGATAAAACGTGAGTAGTTTTCCAACTTTTTTCTCACTTTGTTAGATGTATTTATTAAAATATATATATGATTTAAATAAAAGAATGTTTATTATCATTATTCTTTCGAAACACAGTGACATAGCGGAGGTTAACCTATATTTTTTTGTCTTTTATCTCAGACTCTCACGATTGAGTCATGGCCGAAAACAAGGAGTAAGTATTTCCTTCGAGGTTTAATTTGAATGCAATTAGTTCTCCTTCGATGATGCGATGAATTTCTTATATTTATTTGGCGTATTAACCTGATTAATTACTTATTAATTGACAGCTACAGATTTTCGACACGTAAACAAAAGAAACATTTTGAGAGAATGTGTAATAACGATAAGCTTAAGCTTAAGCTCATTGTTATTTGGTTTACGATTTTACAGTACAAGTGTGTATAAATCTTGTGTTTCTCAAAACAAAGTACAAAAAGGAAGTGTTCCGGTTGTCAAACTGTCCCTTATTGGAGTACAGTACAGTACGTACTTTATAACTCATCCTAATAGCTAGCACTCTAGACCTAGTATATTTTATCCTCTTATTAAAATGTGCCTATTGCTCAAACAGGATGTATTGAATATATTTCACAAAGAATAAACAGTAACTGAACCATACATGTATGTAGTATATGTATCAGGGGCGTAGGCAGGGGGGGGGGGGGGGGGGGGGTGCCTGTGAGCTGTGAGCCCCCCTTCCTCTGGGTCTACTAGGTTTGAAATGATTTTTCATAACTAACTAATAATATTTTTTTGTATTGCATTTACAGAAAAATGATATGGACTGAACAACACGATACAATGTTGTGTTGTGAAATCATGTTTTCCAATCCCTTTACATTTAGAAAGGGATCCCAGGGTCGAGGAAAGTTGTGGCAAAAAATTGCAGAAAGTCTCAACCCCAGCACAACCCGCAAGTTCTGTGTGGATGATAGAGGTATCCGTGAGAGGTACAACCTCCTAAAAAGCAAGCATAAAGGCAAGATGTCAAAAGAAATTAAAGCCTCAGGGATTTCCCCAGAGGAATCTGAATATACAAAGCTCATAACAGAAGTCATTGATTTGGAAGAGGCCTCTACAGCTTCACTTGAAACAGGAAAGAAGGTAGACATGGTCCTTGAAAGGGAGAAGGCAGAAGATATAAGACTCAAAGCCATGGAGACCCTGGCAGAAACCAAAAAAAGGAAAGAACTGAAGAAAGACGATGAAGAAGAAGAAGATCTGGAAGAACTAATTGAAAAAAAGCCAAAGCGTTTCAGGAGGAATGCCAATGAAACTTTGAGTTACCTTAAGACGAAGAATGAGATTGAGGTAAATTTGAGAAGGGAAGAAATGGCCATGAGAAAGGATATCCAAGAAAATGAGGCAAACAAAGTGAAATTGTTAATGGAGCAGCAGCAGCAACAACAACAACAACACATGCAATTGATGCAATATATGGGCAAACAACAACAGCAGCAACAACAGCAACAAATGCAGATGCAACAGATGACAGCAGCTTTACTCCAACAACAGCAGCAGCAAAACAGCACCATCATGGCAGTGATGCAAAAATTTCTGCCTCAACAGTAACAATACAATGCATAGTCTAGCCTGTTTAGCCAGGCGCTTAAGGGTTACCAGCAGGCTCTCGTTACTTTTTTACCTTCTCACCTCCCTTGATCCCTTGAGAGCCTGGATACACAGACTAATTAAGCATAACCAGGAGACTTAGATAGGCACATCATGTCATGTTACAGGTTGCCCCATGTTTAGTCTATAGTACTGGGCCTGGTTGTTCGAAAGCGGGTTAATGCTAACCTGTGGTTAAATTCGCTAATCTAGGGTCAATTCTTAAGATTTTACCCTAGGTTAGCCATGTTTAACCCTGGGTTAGCATTAACCAAGTTAAAAATTAAATAGTCCAAATACAGGTAACGTGAAAATGTACCTACCAAAGGATTTTATTGGGTTACATGTCTCAGTTTTCTGGTTATCACAGTAATATGCATCTATGAGAATGTTACCTTTTACCACTGATTCTATTGAAGGTGATCAAAAAGACCTCAACAATTATTGCACATGCACATTAGACAGACATCATGCAATCGTTATTGCCCCTTGAAAAATACAAGTTTTACAAGTAATATTTTCAATGTTGTAAACATGTTGAAGAGATGCAAATTTATTGTCTTTTCTGTGTCATTTGTAAAAAAAATATATAAATTACTTCATAAAGAGCATTTTGATATATTATATACAGAGTATTATTATATTAAATTATATATACATATTATATGCAAATAATATTCAGGTATAATGATAACTTTTAAAAATTATATTTACATATTTATAGCTTGACATGCATGTTTGATCATTTATATTTAACTAATACAGCCCTTTGCAAATATTCTGGCACTCAAGTATATCAATATATCAATATATCGGGTGCATTATGGGTAATGCTATTTTAGAGTTTTCCTACAAAATATGCATCAGATACTTACAAACAACAAACTTATGACTAAAACGAACATTATGCTAAATATATCCACCAACTTTGCTAGTGTCAAACCACTTTAAGGGGAATTTTTGATTATTTAATTACCCATAATGCACTTGATATATTGATATACTGATATACTTGGTCGCGACAGAATTTTTGCAAAAGGCTGTAATTGTTTGCAAATATGCATTTTATAATAAATATTGCATTTTAAATTTATTTAAAATATGCATTTAATTCAAAGATCCTTCTTTCAAGCCAAATAAAAAGTATTTAAACTGTTAATAATAATTTCTCTTTCATGACACTTGTATTCCACAAAACAAGCTGTGGGACAGTACAGCTTGCCCCATTCAGACATTAACTTACTGGTATCTTGAAAATTATAGTTATAGAACATGATTTTATTCATATCTGTGGATATGATAGGTTCAATACAATATTCGCGTCCATGTTGTATATATACATGTATAAGATCTACAATCACTCACCTTTGGCTCGTAATTGTATAAAACGACACGGCTGCTCATATTGTTTGCTGCCAACCATTTTTACAAGTACAGTTTTTTTGCTATTTTGTTAATTTAAATTGTCATGCACTAATAAAGTACAAACACTAAAAGTGTTAGCAATAGCATTACATATAGTGCTAAATTATGCTAATATGTTCTCTTGTTTTCTCTTGTTTAATTAGTGTTATTTAGCACTAAATAGTGCAAAGTATTGCATGCTTTTAGTGTTTGTACTCTAAATGTATTTGTCTTCATTGAGGCCTATAGGGTTTTAATTGCTTGCATTAATGTTAATTAATTAATGTTAATTAATTAATGTTAATTAATTAATGTTGCATTAATGTTGAGTCCATGCAGGGTTAAACATGTGAAAAGATAAAAATTGGTTAGAGGAACACATTATGCCAAGAAATTCACAATAACTTAATTGTGAAAAATTGAAGCAAGCTATTAAAATTATTCACAAGAATATAAATAGTCCAAAATGGCCTTTCAAAATGATATACAAACACTTGGAATGTGTTTCCTTATCTAACCAATATATTATTCATGAAAATTAAGGTGCAAAATATTCAAAAACAGTTGGTGGTTCTAATTGAAAGAACTCTGATGTCAAATTATAGTAGAGACAAGTTATAGCATTTCTCAAGATGGCACACACTATATACATTTTCCCAATTTGGCTAAGCCCAATCTTTAAATTATTCTTATAATCAAGAAATTTGAAATAAGTACTAATATCGCCAAATAACCACTCGACAGATGTACGTACAGTTCCCATAGACTTGTTGAATTCCACCATCTGCGCTGTTAGACCTGGTTGTCTAAATGGTGCTTGTAGTTGTACTCTTAAGGGATACGCAAGGTCACCATATATACACATCAACCTGCCAGTTGTAGAGAGTGCATGTTGTTCCAGGCAATCGTAAAGATGGGACTCGGCAAGCATACTGGCATCATGTTTTCTTCCTTCTGTATTGAAGATAAATATATAATAAATTCATTTTTATAGTATAACAATAATTTTTATTGAAATGTTAATACATGTATGTCCAAAAAATAAATTTATTGCATATTTATGTCCCTTGGCTCATGATATCTCTTGTCAATGTGAATAAATTGTCTGTATGGGTAAGTAATTAATAATAATCATAAAGGGATAAAAATTGAAGAACAAATTATGCTTACATCATAAAAATATTTTAAACACCCTGAGACAGGCAAGATATTTTTAACTTTAATATTAAACAGTCTGAATTAATATGTTTTAAATGATTTTTTTTGTTCAGAGCATGCATGATTATTTTTGAAAGACATTTTGTACTTTATCTGAGAACATTTTTTAAAGCCTAGTATTTTCAGAACATTTTAGCATTATTATATTAATATTTTTTTACATTATTTTTCACGCTGTTGATTTAATTATTTCAACCTTTTATACAATCATTGCTTGTGTTTTTCAAATACAATGCCAACTGCATAGGTATGTGTGGTTGATCAGACGGCCCATGTTGGGTGATATGTCAATGTGTTTTTGAAAATAGTTGAAACGTGTTTACGTAATTGCGACAGTGAAATCAACAGAACAATAAAATACAATTTTTAAGCAGTTCAAAACATTCGCTTCTAGGCTAATTTGTACTAAGATAAAAGCAAAATTACTTACCGATTGGGCCGTAAAGGTGGCCAATTAATCCATTAGGTAATGCCAACGATTGAAACTTGAGTGAATGGACTCTTTTATGTCCATTGAAGACGATACGTTGGTTGACTCCCGGCCGACAAATTGGCCTGACCGTACCGTCAACAAAACCGAAACAATTAGTTAGGGCAGCTCCTCTAGACGCCACAGCATTGGCATGCATTTCGAGCAGGGCTGGAGAAAGGATTCTGTCGTTCCATGTTGTAATAAGGTGGCCATGAGTCTCGTAGATAAAGTTTAAAACTTCATTGTTTATCATCGATAGTTCAGGAACAGATCGTCCAAAGAGTGGTACAAGATCAGAGTAGCGACAGGGATATGCAAATCGTCGTAAGAAGATACATAATCCTTCAATTTGATCACATACCGTTCCTTGGTAGCATTTGAAGGTTGGAGGAAGTCTCAAGGCTTCTGCAAGCAGTGGTATGTCTTGTTTTTTCACACGGAAATCAGAGATGCACTCGACATCATCTTTGTTCTCCAAATCAAACTTTTCGTAATCGGCGTGCGCGAAAATCAGATTGTTTGATTGATTAATATCAAAAAGTATACAGAATTCGTCTTCATCGATTATACCATCGTCAAATGCAAAGAGTACTTCATTACGAGCTGTTTTTAAAGAGGCCATCGCTGAAACACGTGTATATAAGTTCTACGTCGTTCTGTTTGTTTATCTTAAACTAAATTTCCCGCAACGCGAACGGCGTACTCGGCCCAGTCAGCACTCGTCATTTGGTCACGTAGTACGTCTGACGTAGTCAAAATCTTAAACTCCCTAATGTAAGCTTAGCGAAATAAAATATCGCTAACGTATGTTCTACCGAACTCTCAAAGTTTTACCTCAGCACAATTTCGATGACTTAGAACAAAAGCAACTTCTTACTTGATTGCACCATCCCCTCTCATCTAATTAATATTCCGCCGCCGTGTTCCAGAACTCTCACTCTCCTACTACTCCGATCCGTACTGCAGAGGGTCGTCAGGACTTCCACAAAATCTCCCTTTAATTTAATCACTAATTTCCCGAATTGTCATGGTATCAGTTTGTAATACCATGATCACAGAGGAAATAAAATAAAATACAGTTCACTTTGATTAACTTAGAGCAGTACGAACTACAATATTTTTCTCAAAGAGCGTTGATTACACCACACTCTGGAGAATTTAGAAATTGTGATGCTTTGTTTCATTTGTACAATGATCGAGTAATTTTAGTCAGTTTAGGAATATTTATTCGTCATTTTGGTCACAAATCATGGCGGAGAGTTGTTTTGCCTTTGTAAAAGACGCTGTAGTTGACCAATCAAGGGAAAGTGCCCGAAAATACGAAAAAAATTATTCCTTGGTGTGCTAACGTTTAGTAAGCAATGGGAAAAGGCAAGAAACGAAGAGTTCCAAGATTTTAGTCCAGAAAAGAAAGAACTCCGGTCTTTGCATATGCGCTGCTCATGCGCAGCGTCGAGGACATAGCATCCCACATGTGTTAGACTCTTGACTAACTTGGAGTAGAGCCAGCTTTCAGGTTAAACGTAATTCGGACAGACTACTCTGTCCAAGGTACCAGTGATTGCTATATGAGGGACAAACTGGGTACGATCCGAGTCTCCATCTCTAATTTTCCCGCCGGGAAAATTAGTGAGACAATAACAATAATAAGTGGCATTTATATAGCGCTAATTCCGTAGAGTCCATTAGCGCTTTACAAGTAATGTAAAGGGGAAATTAGACAATGGATTTCTGCATTGTCTTACTAAATTTCCCGGTTGGAAAAATGGTATTACTTATATAATACCATGATCGCCTCGGTTTCCTTTGTCCTTCCAGGGACATACAAACCACTAAATCTCCCTTCTCCAATTTTTCCGACCGGGAAATCCATGGTCTAATTTTCCCGCCGTGAAAATTAGACAAAGGATATATCCATTGTCTCACTAATTTTCCTGACGGGAAAATTAGAGAATGGAGACTCTGGTCGTCCCCAGTCTGTCCCTCATATAACAATCACTGGGACCTTGGACAGAGTAATCTGTCCGACTTACGTTTAACCTGAAAGCTGGCTCTATTCCAAGTTTCAAAAGAGTCCAACACATGTGGGATGCTATGTCCTCGACTCTGCGCATGAGCAGCGCATATGCAAAGACCGGAATTCTTTCTTTTCTGGAATAAAATCTTGGAACTCTTTATTTCTTGCCTTTTCCTATTGCTTACCAAACGTTAGCACACCATGAAGTTTTTTTCGTATTTTCGGGCACTTTCCCTTGATTGGTCAACTTCAGCGTCTTTTACAAAGGCAAAACAACTCTCCGCCATGATTTTTGACCAAATGACGATTAAATATTCCTAAACTGACTAATAAAAATACTCGATCATTGTACAAATGAAACGGCAAAGCATCACAATTTCTAAATTCTCCAGAGTGTGGTGTAATCAACGCTCTTTGAGAAAAATATTGTAGTTCAGTCGTACTGCTCTAAATTATGCAAAGTGAACTATATTTTACTTTATTTCCTCGGTGATCATGGTATTACAAACTGATACCATGACAATTCGGGAAATTAGTGATTAAATTTCCCGCAAGCCGAGGGAGAGTTTGTAAAAGTCCCTCCGCCTACCGCGTCGGGACTTCCACAAACTCTCCCTCGGCTTGCGGGAAATTTAATCACTAATTTCCCTCTTGTCATGGTATTACTTATAATAATCATGAAATCATGATGATGATTAATTAATAGTGATCATAATTGAAGATGGACATGATGATGACAGCAAGTGATAATATTAACTTGAGACAAGGGATATAACATGTTTACAACAAAACCCTAACAAAATATTTTACCTTGTATGTAATTGTAGGTTCAGTCAAGACAGAGGTCTTTCGCATCTGTAAAAAAATTGCCAGGGATAACAATTTTGGGTCAATTTGATCTGGTGTAAAAAAAATTGTACTGGCGGCCAGACAAAATGACTATTCCCTCACTGATGAAAACACTATAGAAGTTAACAGTTTTGACCACAGTGCAGCTGAAGGAATGGGATTTCCACTTTCACATCAAGATTCATCTGGTGTTCTGGTGCGATTTCAACCTTGGCACGAAAGACAGTGCAAGAGGATGTTAGAACAGGGAACAAGGCATCAGTTTAAAGGGGAACTCTGACCAAAATCGTTCGAAATTTAATTTAGATGAAACTTGAATAATTCTTCAATGGTCTAATAATCACTAGTTAAAATCTTTTTTCGATATTCCAGAGGGAAGTACTATATTTTTATGAATCTTTCGAGGTGTCAGTGACGTCATCTACTCAACCCAACATTCAGCTCCATACATTTCTTTGTAGTTTTGTGATCAAAATATCTCAATGTTTTGTTCAGATAATAGCTCTGCATTGAACAAAACTGGTCAGATAATCAATTCTAAGCACAAATAATGTAAGAAAACTCCTTCACCCAAACTTTTAGCATCATAGAAATAAAATAATTCAAGAAACTAAACACAAAGAAATGTATGGAACGAAGCCGTGTTGATTGTTTGGGTTGAGTAGATGACCTCACTGACACTTCTAATGATTCATAAAAATGTAATACTTCCCATACGAATTTTGAGAAAACACATTAACCAGTAAGCGTATGGCTCATTGATATTATTTCAGAGAAGTTTCAACTAAATTAAATTTCGAACGATTTTTGTCAGAGAACACCAAAATCGTCCAACCTTAAAGTTACCATATAGATTTGTCATGGACATGCAGTCTGAAACGTATGAAAGATGCATGTATATTAACAGTATATTATTCTATTCAATATCAGATTGTACATGAGCTCATAGCCAACAAGGTTCATTAGTTCAATGAACAATGCATGGACTGTACATTTATAAGATTGAGTGGAATAATTGTTCTATTTATAGACAACTCACTGGATTATGTGAAATAAAAATGTTTTTTTTTTTACTTTTAGATTATACCGTAATAAGCTTAAAAAATTAATCTTAATAAATTCATTCTGTCAATGGTGGACCTCTCAATCACTAGGTGGCGGCTAAATGGGATACCTCAAAATTACCTCATTAAAATAAAACATAAAATAATTTAGATATAACGCGCGCTCTGATTGGTTAAGAACAGGTCTCTGTAAGAATCAAACAAAGTTGGAAATGAAATTTTTTACCCCCCCTTGAAATTTTGTGTGCAGGTAGGCCACCTAGGGGGGTGCACAAAAACACCCCATGTTGGGGTCATCAAATGTATTGTTGCCATGGAAACGGCAATTGTTCCTTCTGGCCCAGTCCCCACAAATTCAACCCAAAATTCCCTCCTGCAAAGTGCAAATGAATGAGGCTGGTTCTCCGGCGCATTTAAACCAATTTTATTCAAATTTGTTTCCAAAGCAGATCAACTCTTCTAGTTTTACAAATGGTTAATGACTACAATTATCTTCGAGTATTCGCTCAGAAAATCGACACTTGGCGAGGGGCCATGTCGGCCATTTTGACAGACAGGAAAAACAGGCACAAATGTTTCGCTTATAGCTCCGAAAGTACGCACTTCTGAGAACTTTTACTTTTATTACAACTTCTATAGACATCGATGTTACAGAATCCAGAAAAATCTCTTCGGGGAGTATGATAATTTTACTATGGGGATTCGTACCATTTGAGGGAAATGTTCAAAATATGAAACATTCGTCATGTTGTAGCTTGATTATTTCCCTCAAAAATTCCTTTCATTGACTGAATACAGCTATAAAGCTAACTCCTATTATGTAGTGTACCCATTCAATGCAATTATTGAAAGTCTAAAGATGCGAAGTCTGAGAAATAAATATTCATTCAAGGCCCACCTTGCGAATTTGGGCAGTTTTCACGATGTCAGTCTAATCGATGAAATTGTACTCTGATTGTTCCACATTCTCGGCTATACATGGTACAGACACTAACAGGCATGAAAGAGCTTTTATATTACAACTTAAAAGCGTCCAGATAAGAAAACTTTTGGTTCTTCCGCTCACACAGACCGGCACACACTATCGAACGACTGGTGAATAAGAACTGTAAATATTGACGTTCACTCCAATCGAAGCAGGAAAATCCTTCCACAGAGCTGTATATATGGTCCATACACTTCGTAAGAGCCTCGTGGTGTATCCTGAGTACTGTACTGTGCTGAAATGTTCCCAATAAAATCTTTAAAACAACAAGAAAATAGTGTTTGGTTCGTATTATCAAAACCGGAAATGTCATGCAATGTTAGCCGCTGACCGGAAGTGAGATCACTTGAAATACCTAGTTTAATTTTTATAGCTATAATAGAGAGCGATCTCTTATTTGTTTGCAAAATTAATCATGAAATACTTATCCTTGTCTGTCCTGCGTTTGGTCTCGTCGGTTTGAAAAGTATGGAAGACAAAAAAACAAGTTTATTTCATAATGAGGCAAATACTAGTCGCCAGAGGGTGTCCGCATATACTGGACCTTCGCCGCCTAGGCTTCGCGTCCCCTGACATGACCCTTGGCTCTATTAAATATCTCCCTGTATCCCTTACCTTGTTTTCACGTATGGCTTAGAGTTGACTGAAATCATATATTGGCAAAAACTGAAAAGCTTAACCGCGTTTTGAACAACATTCATTGGGGTGGATTTAGTTTGTTAATAGGGACTTTTTAAAAGCATCGAGGACGGGTGTTTTCAGTCTACCGACGACAAAAAGACGACTTATTCATCAAAGAGGGCGCAAATTTAGTGAAAAACACGAAAAAAGAAAACAATACGAAAACAATAGACAACAAAACACTTTATTCGAACTTCTATTCGTCGTCCTCACGTCCTCGATGCTTTACATGTAAAGTCCCCAATAGGTCGCAACTGCGGCCTTTGTCGAGGTTTAACAAGTCGGCCGTAACGTGATCTTCGTTGGCAGATCTGGCACTCAGGTTCAATGGCACGTGATGTAACAAGTATAGTGGTAACTTATTGCGTCACTTCTCTAAGTACTTCCAATTGTTCTTGCGCTTGACATTCCAGAACCGTCAGGTTCCTCCGTTTGGCTGTTACACGAGAAAGATAGGACGCGATTTGGTGAGAAGCTAGAAATTCTTCAATGGTAAACAATCGTTTGCCGTCCTTTCCGCGAGCTCGTCTCATTTCTCTAGCAACTTCTTCGCCGTTCGTTTTCTTCCCAGTCTGTTCGCCAACGTTATACTTACAGTCCAGAAAGGTCTTCTGTTTTTCACTAAATCTAACTTTCTTGGTTGTAGACTTGAGTGCCCACTGAAGAAGTTATTGAATTTTGTAGTTAGTGCTATTGTTTCTCTGCCGTCGTCCTCACGTCCCCGTCCTCGCTCGATGCTTTTAAAAAGTGCCTATTAATAAATCCACCCCAATGAATGTTGGTTAAACTTTTCAGTTTTTGCCAATTTATGATTTCAGTCAACTCTAAGCCATACCTGAAAACAAGGTAAGGGATACAGGGATATATTTAATAGAGCCAAGGGTCAAGTCAGGGGACGCGAAGCCTAGGCGGCGAAGGCCCAGAATATGCGGACACCCTCTGGCGACTAGTTATTTGCCATATTTATGAAGTAAACTTGTTTTTTGTCTTCCATACTTTTCAAACCGACGAGACCAAACGCAGGACAGACAAGGATAAGTATTTCATGATTAATTTTGCAAACAAATAAGAAATCGCTCTCTATTATAGCTATAAAAATTAAACTAGGTATTTCAAGTGATCTCACTTCCGGTCAGCGGCTAACATTGCATGACATTTCCGGTTTTGATAATACGAACCAAACACTATTTTCTTGTTGTTTTAAAGATTTTATTGGGAACATTTCAGCACAGTACAGTACTCAGGATACACCACGAGGCTCTTACGAAGTGTATGGACCATATATACAGCTCTGTGGAAGGATTTTCCTGCTTCGATTGGAGTGAACGTCAATATTTACAGTTCTTATTCACCAGTCGTTCGATAGTGTGCCGGTCTGTGTGAGCGGAAGAACCAAAAGTTTTCTTATCTGGACGCTTTTAAGTTGTAATATAAAAGCTCTTTCATGCCTCACAGCACGAAAAAACAAATTTAATCATGTTTAAAGAAGACATAAAGTTTGCATAAACCTCGCCTTTAAGCACATTTACGCCAGAATTACGGTGCATAAAGTTCGTCTTTATAGGAACTTTATGCCTGGGCATAAAGCTAGTTTAAAGAGACTCGCTTCTGTAAGCCACATTTATGGTAGGTATAAAGGTAGCATAAATGTGGTATAAACGCGATATAAATGTCACTTAAAGTACTTTTAAACCTTGATTTTAAGATTGGCGTGAACATTAAATGTAGCATAAAGCTACAATAAACCCATTTTTATGACGTTTAAATCTCACTTTTGATTAAAAAAATGTAGCGTAAAGCAACAATAAATGTTGACAATCGAAGTTAATTATATATAACCATAATATATTCAACCATAATATCGTTGCTTTATTGCCAAAATGTTGCATAAATCGAGATTTGCTGGCATTGATTAACATTGATATGAATTTAGGTAACACACAAATATAAACCACCCAAGAAACTACCAGATATAAATTCAAAACTCTTTATTTTCTAATTTGACTGCAGTAATGGTGTGTTGTAATTGTACAAATTCATACTTATATAAAAAACATTAAACAGTCTATTGATGTATTTTTTTATATGTAAAAAAATGTACCAGCTTGCATGGTCTAAAGAAGCAACATTATGTTGAAAATGATGTGTCTCTCAAGTGCTTGAAACTGGACTCAGTATTAAAATATACAGCACTTGCAAAAATAAACCACAAGCAAGCATAAAAATCTAATAAATTTACAAATTATTAATAATATAACAAATTTAAATGCACTTTTGCAGGGCCATCACTGGGACATTGCTAAGAGCTGGCAAAATTAGCTGGTTGGGATTGGGAAAACAGTTTAACACTGTTGAATTTTGACAAATCTAGCAAACAAATTAATCATCAACCATTCAGCTGTCTGGCCCTGGTTGCATGAAAGGTGAAAAGTATCCAACAGATATAACTGATGCATTTATCCGATAAATGGTATCCGTTCAATAGGACGTATCCGGTGGATAGCGCTATTCACCTTTCATGCAACAAGGGCCTGCATATTTGTTACTTAGTGACAACCCTGCTTTTGGCCATTCAAGTGCCTCCTAAAATTAATTATTTGGTGTCGAATCTGCCCTCCTTCGTCTTCGGAAAGGTCGCTTTCATCTGAGCTTGTATAAGCCAGAGTGAGTGTCTTTCTTATGGCATCCCTCTTTCTCTCTTCCACTTCCACTGTCTCCAGGGTTTCCTTCCTTCTTTGCAACTTCTAAAAATAGAAATGAATGTTTACTAAATGACAGCAACACTATATCATTTTAAACATATTAATTAGTGGTATATAATGTCATTATATAACAATAATTATTGTTACAATTTTTAACTTTTTAGCAAGAAAATATCATCCTACTTCGGCATCTAGATTTAGCGGAAACCACGGAAACCGCGGAAACCACGGAAACCGCGGAAACCACGGAAACCACAGAAATACGAAATACCGCAATATCCAATATATAAAATATATACCCTGATTCAACACCTTTGGTCATTATTTAGCTCCGAGTAGTTATGCTGTATTTGGTCAGGCTGAAATGGTTCTTATATATTGGGTGTCAAGTGAGAAAACAGGCTGAATAGGTTCTTAACAGGTTCTTATTTACAGGGCAAAAAAAAACACAATTGTTTCTGATACAGTATCATGGTGTATTTCCTTACAATTTGTTTTAATTAGTGAACTATTGACCCTGAAAGGTCTAATATTCACACTAAACATTAACAACCCGCGGCCAACTGTATAGTAAATATAATATTTCTGCATGTTCAGCACCGACTGTCCCTGTGTGTTCTGAGCTTTAGTCATTTTTCACATAAGAACCTGCTTCATTTGTCAGGCTGAACTGGTTCTTATATATTGGATGCTTAATTGGCTAAATATCAGCCTGGAGGTTCTTAATCCGCAGTTTCTTATATGCGGGTTTTTACTGTATACGGGCCTGTGCGAACTTCTCGGTTTTGCCAGGGTATATATTTTGCCCATTTGCACTGAGATAGGGTTTTTTTTTTTACAGCGAACCAAGTATTTATCATTCATTTTGCATTTTTACGAGGATTTGAAGATCTCTAATATTTATAAATGATCGTAGCGGCAAAATAAAAATTCTTTATTGATTTTCAAGCTTAGATTCTGGGATAGGGTATTGATTTTCACAAGCTTAGGTCTGGGATACTGTAAGGTTTTTGGGATCATGGCGGCACACCCCTACCCTACGAGAAAGTTTGGGCTCCCTGTGTTCGTTGGTGGTCTTCCTGTGTTAAAGATGGCGCCCAAAAAGCATTCTACTGATTGCAAGAATTTCGGTTTATTTCTTGCTTTTTTCTCAGAACAGAATGTTAATATTTGAAATTTATTGATAGGGCAGTGCCACTTGTCACCACAGATGCGAGAAAACGGCTTCTTTTGCAGTTTGAGGACTTTTTTTCTAACATCCGAAGACCTCCACGAACGTATTTGATATCCACGACCAAAATTACAGCATAATTTCTACTCGGAGCTAAATAATGACCAAAGGTGTTGAATCAGGGTATATATTTTATATATTGGATATTGCAGTATTTCGTATTTCTGTGGTTTCCGTGGTTTCCGTGGTTTCCGCGGTTTCCGTGGTTTCCGTGGTTTCCGCGGTTTCCGTGGTTTCCGTGGTTTCCGCGGTTTCCGTGGTTTCCGCGGTTTCCGTGGTTTCCGCTAAATGTAGATGCCGTCCTACTTCATTGTTTTCATGATAAAAAAGAGCGAAGACTGGGAACGAGCAGCACAAAAGATTAATGCATTCAGAATAATATTGGCAATACAAGAAAGACCATGTCAGTACAGTTATGAAGTCAGATATTAAATTAGTGCAGAGTTATAAGCATTTAAAATGTACCAAGAACATCAAGAAGGTGGACGTGGTGATCTCTGCTGTCTTTGTCACACAAATCTTACTATGCATTTCAAAGAGCTGTAGCGTTTTACATTTTTATGTTACATGTACAACGCTAAAAGTTTGCAAGATCACTGTGTTGGTATACTCTTTCAAATTTAGCAATGGTGTCTTCCTTAAATGTTGAAATAAGGGACTTGTCAGAAATTAGGGGGGATGGAGATTTTAAATTGAGCATTGAAAATGTTGTGACCCTCCCCTAGCGATGGGAATGAAATTTGTTTCATGACCTTCCCAAATCAGAGGCTCAAAAAGTCTGACAAGTCCCTAAGGTCTATCCTTAAAAACTCCTTAGGCTATAACTCTTGAGTTTATAACAGTTCTAACTATGTGTTTCTTAGGCTATAACTCTTGAGTTTATAACAGTTCTAATTAACTCTGTGTTTATTAGGCTATAACTCTTGAGTTTGTAACAGTTCGAACTCTGTGTTTATTAGGCTATAACTCTCGAGTTTATAACAGTTCGAACTCTGTGTTTATTAGGCTATAACTCTTGAGTTTATAACAGTTCTATCTCTGTGTTTATTAGGCTATAACTCTTGAGTTTATAACAGTTCTATCTCTGTGTTTATTAGGCTATAACTCTTGAGTTTATAACAGTTCTATCTCTGTGTTTATTAGGCTATAAGTTTATAACAGTTCTATCTCTGTGTTTATTAGGCTATAACTCTCGAGTTTATAACAGTTCTATCTCTGTGTTTATTAGGCTATAAGTTTATAACAGTTCTATCTCTGTGTTTATTAGGCTATAACTCTTGAGTTTATAACAGCCAACTCTTGAGTTTATAACAGTTCTATCTCTGTATTTATTAGGCTATAACTCTTGAGTTTATAACAGCCAACTCTTGAGTTTATAACAGTTCTATCTCTGTGTTTATTAGGCTATAACTCTTGACTTTATAACAGCCAACTCTTGAGTTTATAACAGTTCTATCTCTGTGTTTATTAGGCTATAACTCTTGAGTTTATAACAGCCAACTCTTGAGTTTATAACAGTTCTAACTCTGTGTTTATTAGGCTATAACTCTTGAGTTTATAACAGCCAACTCTTGAGTTTATAACAGTTCTAACTCTGTGTTTATTAGGCTATAACTCTTGAGTTTATAACAGCCAACTCTTGAGTTTATAACAGTTCTAACTCTGTGTTTATTAAACTCGTGAAGCTCGATTCCGTTCGAGTAACTTCGTATTCATTTGTGGACATTAGGATTTACAAGATTGTTATTAAGGAGTGCATTTAACTGTAAATACTTACACTTTTATAGTTTTTCCAACCACTTTCCAGCTGATAAGAACACCACGAACAGGAGACGTTGGCACCACGATCGAACGAACCAAACTGTAAACACGAACAACATGGCGGTCGGCGCCTAAATTCAAACGTATTTCTCGTCCATCTTGACCAATCACAGCAAGCCATTCGATGGTGCGCAATGAACCATGGGTCGTGGATATTTTTCCACGGCCCATGAATCATTGCGCATCGTTGTCGCTCTTCTCATTTTATGCGGCGTACGATAAAATGTTCAAAGTATTTTAATGATGAGTTTCATAAACAAAAAAAATCTAACGTAATTTATTGCAATGGTCAACTTATCGATCGGAGTCGGTGTGTGTCTCCATTCTGCTCTGATCTCAACCCAAACAGAAAGCATCCAGGAAGCATATCAAAATTACAAATTAAAAATTAAAAATGAGGCAAAACTGTATCGGCATCAAGGAAAATATGGTGCAAATATGTGGTGTTAGTTAATATTTACTTTACGTTTGCATATATTTGCAACATGTGCAAACACCATCTTTGCATAACTTACACTAACATGTGCAAATGTGGTGCGAATATAGATCCCTAAATTCACTTCATATTTGCACCGGTGCAAAGTGTTCGTAAATCCAATATTTCGTGCAGTGCTAGGTAGGTAATTTGACACGCTAATAAAGGTTATTATTTATTATTATTATTATTATTATTATTATTATTATTATTATTATTATTATTATTATTATTATTATTATTATTATTATTATTATTATTATTATTATTATTATTATTATTATTATTATTATTATTATTATTATTATTGTGTTCGATTGGAATGGATTGTTTACATTCACCTGAGACTGAGAGATATTAGGGTTCCAGAGATTCTTCACTCTCTTGCTCCGTGCCGGTTTATATTTGGTCGGGCTGTTGCAACATTGTCACAACAATGGATAAGATGATGACTTTGCTACATATGTTTCCTTTATATTGGACTAATTTGAATAGCATAAAGATGAACTTAATGGTGAAGTAAATTTGGCATAAATCTGAAGATTACACCGATTTTAGATTAGGCATAAACGTCGCTTAAATTTGGCATAAACCTGACGTTTACACGAATGTAAATCACCTTTATATATTTCTTAAAGCCTAATTTATACCAATTTTAAATTAGGCATAAACATGGTTTAAATTTCGTCAAGCAACTTTATGCTAACTTTAATCAAGCTTTATGCTCCAATTGCTTAAAGTTCAACTTTATACAGATTTAAGCTCCTTTAAACTCTGGCTTAAAGTTACTTACAGAACTTTAAGCAGCTTTATGCAATGTTTAAATTTCCATAAACCTGCTTTTTCGCGCTGTGCCTGTTAGTGTCTGTACCATGTATAGCCGAGAATGTGGAACAATCAGAGTACCGAATTTCATCGATTAGACTGACATCGTGAAAACTGCCCAAATTCGCAAGGTAGGCCTTGAATGAATATTTATTTCTCAGATTTCGCATCTTCAGACTTTCAATAATTGCATTGAATGGGTACACTACATAATAGGAGTTAGCTTTATAGCTGTATTCAGTCAATGAAAGGAATTTTTGAGGGAAATAATCAAGCCGCAACATGACGAATTTTTCATATTTTGAACATTTCCCTCAAATGGTACGAATCCCCATAGTAAAATTATCATACTCCCCGAAGAGATTTTTCTGGATTCTGTAACATCGATGTCTATAGAAGTTGTAATAAAAGTAAAAGTTCTCAGAAGTGCGTACTTTCGGAGCTATAAGCGAAACATTTGTGCCTGTTTTTCCTGTCTGTCAAAATGGCCGACATGGCCCCTCGCCAAGTGTCGATTTTCTGAGCGAATACTCGAAGATAATTGTAGTCATTAACCATTTGTAAAACTAGAAGAGTTGATCTGCTTTGGAAACAAATTTGAATAAAATTGGTTTAAATGCGCCGGAGAACCAGCCTCATTCATTTGCACTTTGCAGGAGGGAATTTTGGGTTGAATTTGTGGGGACTGGGCCAGAAGGAACAATTGCCGTTTCCATGGCAACAATACATTTGATGACCCCAACATGGGGTGTTTTTGTGCACCCCCCTAGATGGCCTACCTGCACACAAAATTTCAAGGGGGGGTAAAAAAATTCATTTCCAACTTTGTTTGATTCTTACAGAGACCTGTTCTTTCAACTAAACAAGAAAAACTGTAATTCTATGGCTTTTGTTTAGTAAATAAAACATGTTTGACAACAGAAAAAAATACATTTGTGGTCAGTTATTTTTACAATCAAATCCACTGCATCGCTTCAAGGTTGTTCAAGGTCATGAACCATGTTTACATAGCCTCATATCAACATGGTTCATGACCTTGAACAACCTTGAAGCGATGCAGTGGATTTGATTGTAAAAATAACTGACCACAAATGTATTTTTTTCTGTTGTCAAACATGTTTTATTTACTAAACAAAAGCCATAGAATTACAGTTTTTCTTGTTTAGTTAAGTTCAAGTTCTATCTAGATGTGATTTTGATGATTTTAAACCGAAAATTAAGTAATTTTGCAAGAATTGAGCTTCAAGTTCATTCAAACTCGGCCGGCAAGAAACTCGACGAATCGCCCAATTATTTCTGCCACAATAACGAAGAAAACTAAATATAACGGCTCTGCAGTTTTCTCAATCACATACTAACCATTTTGTAAGTTATACGTAGCTACACATAAGTCTTATATTTTCTCAAGTGTACGACTGAAAATATCAAGAAAAGATAGCCGTATTTATACTCACAAAAGAGTAAAAACAGAGCTATTCTTGTAGCTACACGGCGGGTTCGCCAGAACATTCATAGGCTAGTAAAATATGTCAAAGAGAAAACATATCTTGAAATGTCTCAAAAACATCCATCGTTTATACATTCTTGTCGAGAAAAGCGACGAAAAGATTCAAAAATACGACAAAAACTGTGGATATTTGGCTACCTGACGTCGTGCTCCATTCATCAAGATGTCAAATACTGATTTCAGAAAGTTTGACGACTCTTCGTCATTGATCGTGATTCGGCTCAGCTTTTCTCACTTTTCTTCGTGTTTCGTGTTCACAGGATACAAAAACAAAGTGTAACAAGCATTCTTCTGCAATTTTCTGACAGAAAACAGCATTCTTCTAATCGTTTTTCGTGTCAAAACAGTAAACTGCACAGATGAAAGTTGTCGAGTCGCTTTGCCATTTTGATTTCTTTCGTGAGATTTGATTGGATGATGGGCGATTTCTGACGCTTTTCAGGAGAATTGAAATTTTGATCACTAAAATCTCGCGTAAATAAAGGAGTTTTACGAAAGAAATCCTTGTAGTTATTTAATAAAACAAATAGAAAACGTTTTCCCGTGTTTACATAGCCTGATATAAACACTCGGGAAAGTTTGGGAGAAGTCTCGAGCTCTGTGTAAAACCTCGCCGGAGGCTCGGTTTTACACAATAGATCTCGACTTCTCCCAAACTTCCCTCGTGTTTATATCAGGCTATGCAAACACGGGAAACGTTTTCTATTTGTTAAATAGAACGATGCAGTAATACAATAGATTCGTTCTATTGTTTGGTCGGCCAAGGGCAGTTTGGGTTATGGAAATAAACTAAGTTTGGAAGAATACAAATGTAGTTCTTGTATATCCCTGTGTGTATGGGTTACCTGTGTCAAAGATGGCAGCTGCTTTGTCGCTGCCGTAAAAACTTGACTGATTGATTTGAAAAAACCGCCACTGGAAAACCATTGGGCCGGACACGTGAATTTTACTCCTCAAAGTAAGAAGCTGTTTTTCTGGGTGCGGTTTTATTCATGGCAAGCGGAAAAGACAGGATATTTTAAGTCCTATTCGGCATATCATCGAGCCAATTTTATCCTCTAATAAGCAATTATTGGACGAGGTTGAGCAAAATATCGTGATTTGTCAGTGGCGAGCAGATTAATTATTTGCCACGAAGGCAGAGGTAAATAATTAATCTGCGAGACACTGACAAAATCACGATATTTTGCGATAACCGAGTTCAATAATTGTTTTATCATTCGACTCATTTCTATCAATAAGGAATTTATTGAATATAAACATCATGAAAAAAATATTGTAAAACGAGCTGCCATGTTTACACTGTGAATGATCAATTAAGTGCGCATGCTCAGACCGTTATTTGCAGCGAACATTGCATAATCTTCACTGCGCATGCTCAGACCGTTATTTGTACGCAGTTATTTGCAGGTCTTTCAGCCAATCAGAACTGCGGATAGAAATGAGTCGAATGATAAGGTGCGATATTGCAGAGAATCCCATAGCTCATATGAAACTCGCGCGCTGATTGGCTCAGAAGCAAACCGGATGAGAGGAAATTCAGCGTGGAATACAACACTTTTCGTCTTTGTTTCTCACCAAGATCACAAATAAACATTGAGATTGCTTACAAAAGGAACAAATAAAAACATTTACAGACAGAAATAATGAATTTTTGTTTTGCAAATGAGATTAAAATCAAAACATTTGAAAAGCTGAATTGAATGAAAAAAACAGGAAACCCGCACTTTTGATGTTGTTGGCTTTTCGCAAAACGACAACATTGAAAACAAAACAATCGTAAAACGTAGTACCTTGCAAGCTTAAATTAATACTCTTCTGAATGAATGATACTCCAGATCGATGCACTGATCATGATAATTATTGAAATTTCTCAGCGAGATAAGAATGTATTTATTTACAAAACTTTCACCTAAGTTTGAGAAAGAGACCACGAAGTACAAGTCATGACAGTCACTGCCTAGCAACAACTACAATCTAATAGAAGCCAATAGATAAACAACAACAATAGTCCAATTTAATACATAATTAACACCTAGCAAAATCTGTACCTGTAATATGGCCAAAATCATACAAAACTGCAAATTATCCAGTTGGCTTTGCTTGTCACTCGGCTGCCGGCTTTGACCACAGGGAGCCCAAGCATAAATTCAGTAAAAAATAAAATTGGAAATAAAGTATTTTTGTCTGTTAACTTAACCTGCCTGGTGATTTTTTTCCCGAAATTTTTTTTTTCTCGGACCCGTAAAGAAAAATTAAAAGGGTGGACACTCCACTTCGATTATCGATTCAAAATGCCCAAACAGCTCGGGGAAATACGATTTTTTTGCTGTAAATACTCAAAAAAAAAAAAACAACACTTTCACAGCATATAATCAGATACCTATTCTTCTTTCTCGTACCCATCGGGAAGAGTGAATTTCAAATTAGTTGGGAAATAAATCGCCAGCGAATTCGAAACTACTTTCAAAAATAATGCGTACCGAGGCGAATCCGTGCAAATTTTGACCGTTGGCACGGCCGTCCCTGGAACCGAGAACAATAAAAGACACTACGGAGGCCGAGCGTAGCTTTTAACCTGACAAACCGATTCCCCGACCTTCCCACTCTCGTCAAAATTGCAGTCTTCAGCAATCTACAAATGTTCTATAATGTAATACTCAAAATCCTTTAATTTTCCTTGCCTTTTTATACGATGTTGACAGTCGAGCAGGAATCGGTTTGTCATGTCAACAGCATTCAAGGAACGTAGTCAAATCCATCAATGTCGACGTCCTGTGAAAAGTTGAAGTTCAGCTTCTCATGCAAGCGGCAGTTCTCCGATCGGATTGAAAGATAACAAGAAACGGTCAGTCGAGAAAATGTGAACGATTTATTAAAGTCTTATGAGGATAGAATAAGTCCGTAGTTTTATATCTTTCCGATTAACTTCTTTGTTAAACAGAAAATTATCAGAAAAGTATATCTTACTTACAAGTTTGTCAAGACTGATTCAGTGAGTTGTGAAAACTTGAGAACTTCTCTCCCGTGTAAAGTCAGCGTGTCATCGCTTTTAGTCTTTCTGGTTGTAAGTTTTCGTTAACTATGAATGTTCTCCATATCTAGATCTATAGCTGTGTTCCTGTTGTAGATTGTCCGTAAATATAGACGTTAAAACGACTGAAGAAAACAACTTTTGTCCTTCAAAAAAACTGATTTTAGTATTCAATTTTGCTTGATTCCTATTGGCTGGCGTAGCGAAAGACTGAACACTGCACTGGCTTTCTTTGCGACGCGCGATATAAGCGACTCAAAACATGATTGTCTAAAAACCAGGAGCAAACTATATTTTTCTAAAACAAAGTGAACGCTATGGGATTCAAGGAAAATTCATTGGATGGCTCGATAATATACACAATAGACCGGCACATATGTATAATTGTGAGAGTCTATTTTGTATATATAGACATGAGTGTCAATAGACACTACCATCAAGAATAAACACAAATAGACACTAGACAGTCAATGGATGTCTATTGTGTATACATAGACACAATAGACACTTTGTATCTTCGTTCTTTGATCCATAGACACAATAGACACAAATAGACACTAGACAGTCAATAGATGTCTATTGTGTATACATAGACATAAATAGACACAATAGACATAATAGACACTTTCTATCTTCGTTCTTTGATCCATCCAAGGTCGAGAAATATACAAAATACTGTAATATTCTAAATAATTTTTTTTTAAAGTAGCAAACTGGATTATTACAACCAACAATTTGAGATTCATATGACCAACCTTAGATTACTTGGAAATCAGTGATTGGTTCCCTAACAAAACGTGGTACTAACAGTCGAGCCTCAACATGTACTTCCACTCTTATAGTAAATGGAACTATTTACTCAGATAAAAAAAACATAACTGAACAATTTAATACCTTTTTTGTCAATATTGCATGGACCTGATCTACAATTCGATTCAAAACTGTTGAGACAGTTGTGCTTCAAAGGTGCTTACATGACTATTCTCCCATTAAAGACAATGAAAAATTATGTTCATACCAGATATCTCCCCTCCCCTCCGTACCGACAATGTTGATTAGACTTTCACGCCATACCCAAAACACGTGACTATGAATCAACATTGACACAGGGGGGAGGGGGAGGGATCGATTTTCCATATAGCATAAATACTAAGAAATATTCAGAAATGTCTCAACAAGAAATGCAACGAATTGTAGCAGGAAGAATTAAAACCACTAATTTAGATCCTAATCAGTTCTTATCATCTTCCCCTAGTTCTAGTTTTTATTTATCATCTGTTAGTTGCCGTGAAATTGAAACACTACTATCTTATCTCAAAATTAGCAAAGCATCTCTAGACATTCCAAACAAATTGATTAAAATAGCTGGTCATGCTCTGTCTATAATGAATCTATCTCCTTGGGTATTGTACCTGATATATTAAAGATTTCCAGAGTCACTCCAGTACACAAGGCAGGGTCAACTACTGATGTTGGCAACTATAGACCCATCGCTTTTTTTTGCTTTTTTTTATTTATTTATCATTTATTTATCTATTTACTTAATATTTATTTATTATTGATTGATTGATTTATTATTTATTTATTTATTTATTTTGTCTTTATCTATTTAATTATTTATTAATTATTTACTTATTATTTATGAATTTATTTATTTATTTTATATTTATTTATTATTTATTTATTTATTCATTATTTATCATTTATTAATTGATTCATTCATTTAATATATATTATTCATATGTTTATTAATTAATTTATTATTTATTCATTTACTATTTATTGATTATTTATTTATCAATTTCTTTTTTAATTATTTCTTTATTTATTCACTATTTATTTATTTATCTAGTTATTATTTTCCCTCATCTCCTTTCAATATTTATGGATTGAATTGCATTTGCCGCCCATAAAAAAAAACCATCCATTTGTGAGGAAAGCTCTTGAACCCTCTCCAATAATTCGTTTAAGAGAGTCGCTTTGGCCGCCATTTTCACCACGCGGTTCTCGAAAGACCGCTGACCGCATACCTCGAAGACGCAAGAATATTCCAATCGATATTTTATGAATGTCAATCGATATTCTCGACTGGTGATTTCGTGTTACATCTCGACTAGTGATTTCTCATTCTCATATGGTGATTCTTTATACTCGCATATTGATTTTGTATCTTATTCTCGCATGGTAATAATGGTGATTTTATCATTCTCATATAGTGATTTCTTATTCTCGTATGGTGATTCCTATTCTCGTATAGTGATTTCTTATTCTCGTATGGTGATTCCTATTCTCGTATAGTGAATTTTTATTCTCGTATGGTGATTCCTATTCTCGTATATAGTGAATTTTTATTCTCGTATAGCGATTTTTCATTCTCGTATAGTGATTCCTTATTCTCGTATAGTGATTCCTATTTCTCAAGGGGTGATTTGAAACTCAATACACTTTTGTCATGTTTGGCTTGCCATAATATTACTCAAAAAACTACACCATTATGGAATGGTTTAACAATTATTTGACTAACAGAATGCAGTACGTACAAATTGATGATATCAGATCAACTATCCTCAGCGGTCTCACTAGTGCTCATATATGAGAACACCCTATTAGCATAATTCACTTCATCGCAAACCTGCGGAGTGGCAGGTTCTCGCTCTCCTTGCTCCTCGACAAGGACAGACCTATGCCTTAACACTACAAAAAGCCTGCTCTTTCGTCTCAGTCGTTTTACAATTTGTCATACAGTATTTGAACGGTCGTAACTTTGGGCATTCTACTAACTCTATCCATGTATTATGTTTCTTAGTTTCTCCAGCAGCGCCATGTGCTATCGGTATTCCGGCTCGTCGGACGTGTTTCAGTTTTAGTTTGGGTCTGTCGTGTTCGCTTCTTGTGGTGGAGTTTGGCCGCGACACATTGGACCGTCTGAGAGATGTAAGCCAGCGTGAAGAAGCTCAACCACAGCACGGCCGCTCTGGTTCAGTCCTCAACCACAGAACAGCAGCCGTAAGAACCACAGCAGTAACGCTGTAGCACAGCTATCGCTGCAGCGCCTTAGAAGGTGGTAGAACCCCTTAATTTTACTTGTTGCTTCTCGGGCGGTTGTTTTAGCTAGCTATACCCATTTTATTTACTGGTTTGCTTTGCTCGTTGCGTTCATTTTACAGTTTGTTTGCTTACTGTCATTTTTGTCTTTCGTACGGTTTGCTAATTTTCTACTGTACTCCTTTGTGTTTTTCCATATTCCCTGGGCTCGTTAGACTCGTTAGTTATTCCATTCTTTTGTTTTAGTTTTAGACCTTTGGTTTCACGGTCCCCCAGGAATTCTGCTCGACTTTTGCTATTTATCTTTTGTGCTGGAGTTTTCATTCCGATTTACGTATTTTTTATATATTTCAGATTCATCTATCAGTCCAAGTCTCGTTGCTTTCTTTGCCTTTCAGTTACCGTGAGTTCAACCTTGTTTTGGCGTGTCGTGTGGCGACCCTAGCTAAATTTGTTTGACCGTGTGTCGGTCCTTACTGTTTGGTCGTGTGTTCGACCTATTGTAGTTTCGCCTCACAATATCGGTTTTGTTGAGTTGCTTGTTCCTAATTAATACGTTTTGTTTGGCCTCGCATACTTTCGAGTTTGTTGAGTGCTCTAATTACTATCATCAATATTCGCCTCACAATATCGGTTTTGTTGAGGTGCTTGTTCCTAATTAATACGTTTTGTTTTGCCTCGCATACTTTCGAGTTTGTTGAGTTCTCTAATTACTATCATCAATATTCGCCTCACAATATCGGTTTGTTGAGTTGCTTGTTTCTCGCCTTGCTGAATTCACGTGTGTGTGTTCGCCTCGCAAATTAGTTTGTGAAGTGCTTTGTATTAGAAATATCGGAGTATTTCTCGATTTGCTTCACGTGTTTGTGTTTGCCTCGCAAATTGGTTTGCTGAGAGCTTTGTATCGGAAATATCGGAGTATTTCTCGATTTGCTTCACGTGTTTTTGTGTTTGCCTCGCAAATTAGTTTGCTGCGAGCTTTGTATCAGAAATATCGGAGTATTTCTCGATTTGCTTCACGTGTTTTGTGTTTGCCTCGCAAATTGGTTTGCTGAGTGCTTTGTATCAGAAATATCGGAGTATTTCTCGATTTGCTTCACGTGTTTGTGTTTGCCTCGCAAATTAATAGTTTGCTGAGTGCTGGGTATCGGACATATCGGAGTATCATTTCTCGACCTCACGTGTTTGTGTTTTGCCTCGCAAATATAAATTTGCGTAGTGTTTGAGTTTGTTACATCCCTTATGACTTGTGTATTCGAACGTTATAGCGGCCATATAGAATGTTTATCACCCTTTGTGTCGCATGTGATGTTTTAGCACCATTTTTCTCATGTCGTTGTTGGGCATTCTATTGCTAAATAATAATGCATGCGTTATGATTTATGCACTGTAGGTGTTATTTTAGCGGCCATGTTAAATTATTTTGCCGCTCTTTCTGTGACATGAGATGTTTTGTCATAATTTCCCTCATATCTTTGTTGGGCCTTATTACTCGGGCTTCCTGTGGTAGGCCCGCGTCGTCGTCGTCGTCATGAGATAACCCAAGATCACCCAACGATCACACGCATGAGAAGAAAGCGAATTATTCGCTTTAAATAATCACGGATCATTCGAGGTACACTTGGTTGCAAGACGTTTTCAAAGCACAACCTAGGGGGAAATAGTTCAGTTACGTTCACTTTGTGATTTTATTGTACAAGTGTTCCTAGCAATTACTTGTTATTGTTCGCGTTTTGTTGGTGTGAAATCGTTTTTGTAAGGTCATATGATGTCGATCAGTGTCATTGAAGTTGACGTACAGAATACACAAAATATTGTTCGTAGTAAAATATAATTGCATCGCAGATGTTCATCAACTATTGAACTTTAGTTCTTGGATGCTTTGACACTTCTTTCATACTCGTATATCGTCAAAATAGAAGGGAAAATCTACTAACTTGATACACGCTAATTACGCATGCATGCTCTACTCAGTCACGCAACGAATGATGAAACACTGTTTGGTCACGCTGCGATGTCTATATTTCAGCACTTTTTTGCACTATTTGTGGAATACTTTGTGAAATACAGTGGTATCTAAGGATAATCTAAGGATGTTTTCGATTGTATCTTTGCTGTTTATATGCATTCTGAGCTGGTATTGTTGAGTGTGGAAAACTACTTTGGATGACGATACAATTAAGTTTTAGATTTAACCCATCACAATAGCTGTATTAGCTGAAGCCAGAGTGTATGCTGGTAGTGTCTAGTTGTTGTTAACTGAATGTATGTTTATGATTTGTGCACTGCAGTTGTTGGTTTACGGCGGCCATGTTTTGAGCTGTTTTGGCATCATTTTCCTTATGGTTATTATGTAATTACTGCATGTGTAAATTGGTAAATTTACCGCACCTCATGTGCATATTGTTACTGCATGCCATGCGATTTCCTTGCACCGCCGGTAATTTCTGGTACTTTTCGTTCAGGTGGATCTGCTCCATTTCCCTCCCGCTCTAGGATGACAGTTTTGAAAGGGAGTCTAATTCCCTGTCGGATTACTGACACTCAAAACTGTCATCCCCTGAGCCACCCCCCTTTAGAATTTCTTTCTAATTTCCTTAGCCTCTTGTCAAACGTTTTCGGGAGTATGGGACCCATCGTACGATAGGTCCAATCTGATAGTCCTCCCTTCACAGTGGCTCAGGGGATGACAGAATTTGAGGGTCACGTCACCTCTGTCACCCGCCGTTGGCATGCGCTTGGAGATGTTTAGGCTGGGTTTAGGAGTGTGCGAAAACACATGCATGAAAACTGGTCTTATCTTCTCTCAAACGTTGGACTGAATTACTCTGGATTTACGAAGATGTTAGGGGATTTCTCAAACTGCTTATGGACGTACGATGAGCTGCCGCGCGGTTTGCCATCTTGAGTAACATGTTTAGTGGCTACTGTTCCACGGTTATGAAAGCAAGCACAGGATTTGAAGAAGGTGTCCATGCTCACAATTGACAGGAATTACTCCACTTCGTTTTATCTTTATTTGGAAATCTACTCAGTGGGTCTTGAGGTTGAGGCTCTGCGGTGGTTTGAGCTTGTGGCCCTGCGGTTGTTTCAGGTTGGTGCTAGTGGTTTTAGTACGCTGTACCGCAGCGTCTTACAAAGCAGAGCCAGGTCTCTCCCATTCTCAAATATGAGTACAGTGGGACCGTTGAGAATAGTATACTATCCTCAGCGGTCTCACTAGTGCTCATATATGAGAACACCCTATTAGCATAATTCACTTCATCGCAAACCTGCGGAGGGTGTTCTGCTATCCCGTAACCGGGATATTTATTTGCGGTTTCATTGTGCTCAACCAGGCGGTTGCTCTTGAGAAAATTGCTCCCAACCCTCCCTCCCATGATATGCGTTTCCCTTCGCCTTTTATCGAGAGCTCCGCCAGGTCTCTCCCATTCTCAAATATGAGTACAGTGGGACCATTGAGAATAGTATACTATTCACAACACTCGTAATGACATGCAAATATGAAATAAGGTATAATACTACTTCATTAGTGGCTAGGTGTGCATAGGCACGTGAATGACGCTACGGGATGACAATAAATACGAAATCAATGTTCAGCACTCCCTTCTTGCTCAGTTTCCAGCGGAACAGTGGTCGGAGGAACTTTTCTTCTTTTCTTTTTGGTTTACGACCCACGCGAATCTGAACATGGCCGAGGTCGTTCCTGTTCGACGACCTGCAGTAGACGAAGAGTAGCCGGGTTGTTCCACTTTGCTCCGCCAGCACCACTGAACGAGTTGAAGCCGAAGCCTCAGGGCGAACTTGAGTCGAATGTTGATTTGTTAAAGTAAGTGTTGAATGTACATGCTGTTTAGCAAGGGTTTGTCTGTATAATGAATCAGGCTCCATCGACTGGATGGTTTGTTGAAATGTTTGCTCGCTGCGTGTATCGCTAGGTGAGAGTTTGCACGAGTTTATTTGTAGAATGAACCCCTCGTCAATATGTTTTTGTTGGGCGACTGCAGATGATGATTCAATGTTATTTTGCATGTATGGAGAAGAATTTTCACCGTTTAACTATCTGTAGAATGGATTCTTCTACAGGATGGTTCGTTCGACGACTCTAGATACTTGAGCCATATTTTTGCCAGAGAAGGTATACCACGTGGGATGATCGCATGCGCATGGCCTCGACCACGTGGGATGATCGCATGGCCTCAACCACGTGGGATGATCGCATGGCCTCGACCACGTGGGATGATCGCATGGCGATGACACAACAGTGTTCCAGGGCGAGATTTCACCGTTTCAGTACCAGGGTGAGTTTTCACCGTTTCAGTACCAGGGTGAGGCTTCACCGTTTCAGTACCGGGGTGAGGTTTCACCGTTGACCAGGGTGAGTTTTCACCATTTCAGTACCAGGGTGAGGTTTCACCGTTTCAGTACCAGGGTGAGTTTTCACCGTTGACCAGGGTGAGGTTTCACCGTTTCAGTACCAGGGTGAGTTTTTTCACCGTTTCAGTACCAGGGTGAGTTTTTTACCGTTTCAGTACCAGGGTGAGTTTTCACCGTTTCAGTACCAGGGTGAGTTTTCACCGTTGACCAGGGTGAGGCTCTACCGTTGACCAGGGTGAGTTTTCACCGTTTCAGTACCAGGGTGAGTTTTCACCGTTGACCAGGGTGAGGTTTCACCGTCTCAGTACCAGGGTGAGGTTTCACCGTTTCAATACCAGGGTGAGGTTTCACCGTTTCAATACCAGGGTGAGTTTTCACCGTTTCAGTACCAGGGTGAGTTTTCACCGTTGACCAGGGTGAGGCTCTACCGTTGACCAGGGTGAGTTTTCACCGTTTCAGTACCAGGGTGAGTTTTCACCGTTGACCAGGGTGAGGTTCCACCGTTGACCAGGGTGAGGTGCCACCGTTGACCAGGGTGAGGTGCCACCGTTGACCAGGGTGAGTTTTCACCGTTGACCAGGGTGAGGTTCCACCGTTGACCAGGGTGAGTTTTCACCGTTTCAGTACCAGGGTGAGTTTTCACCGTTAACCAGGGTGAGTTTTCATCGTTGACCAGGGTGAGGTTTTCACCGTTTCAGTATCAGAGGGAGGTTTCACCGTTGACCGGGGTGAGTTTTCACCGTTGACCAGAACGTGTTTTCACCGTTGACCAGGGTGAGTTTTCACCATTGACCAGGGTGCGCTTTCACCACTGACTAGGGTGAGTTTTCACCGTTGACCAGGGTGAGGTTTTCACCGTTTCAGTATCAGAAGGAGGTTTCACCGTTGACCGGGGTGAGTTTTCACCGTTGACCAGAACGTGTTTTCACCGTTGACCAGGGTGAGTTTTCACCATTGACCAGGGTGCGCTTTCACCATTGACCAGGGTGAGTTTTCGACCGTTGACTATAGGGTGCGGTTTCACAGGGCCAGATGTTTGCCAATGAATTGTGAAATGATTGAATGTGACAATCAAGTCTCAGAGTTTTGATAGCTTTGAAAAAGGGGTACCTAAATCACCCCCCCCCCCCCCCCCCGGTTATACTGGGTCTTAGCTGTTATCTCTCTGCTGACTTGTCGGGGTTTGTATTGTTTTTCACAAGAATATTGTAGGGAACGTAGTTAGGCCTTGTAAAGGCGATGTACAGCATGCAGATCCGCATGCACGGTCTTCTGCATGGAAACCCCGTCGTACTGTCGGCAGAGGGATGACAGCCAGTATCACGTGGTTGTGATGTGGAAAACTCCCTAGCAAAGCGGAGTGTTCCCTCCAGTGATTGGTCGATCGAGTCGGGTGCGTTTGTTCTTACGAGTTCCAGGCGGTTGTGCACTGTTGTAAGATGAACACGTAGCCGAGGCTGTTATGTATTGCGTTGAGTATACAACATAGCAACGTGTGAATGAGTGAGTTCCTAAGGACTAGACTCTAATATAAATATAGTGTTATGAATAAAGTAATTCATTCAATCCAAATGAGTCTCAGTCATGACATGACATGGTGTCAGAACTAAAACGAAACCCACAAGAAAATGGCTACGATATTCAGCATTAAGGAATTGGATGTAGATTCTTCGAATCTTAACGAAGAGTGGAAGCGATGGAGACAGACAATAGAACTAGTACTCCAAGGTCCTCTTGCGGACAAGAGTGAGAAACAACAGTGTGAATTATTTTTGCTGTACGTTGGGCAACCGGCGAGAGATGTGTACAATATTGGTTGATCACAGAGTCCGAGAAAGATAATATTCAGGTTCTATTCAACAAGTTTGAAGCTCACTGTATTCCAAAACAGAATGTAACAGTATTAAGATTCAAATTTAATACACGAAATCAAGAGAATGAAAGTATCGATCAATACCTAACCGAGCTTAGGAAACTTGCCAAAGATTATGCTTTTGGATCACTCAAGGAAGATCTTATCAAGGATATAATTGTTTGTGGAACAGACAACCCAGTAATTACTCGACAATTCCGCAGGAAGTGACCGAGTTAGAAAATGTGCTTTCTTTTTCTTTTTCTTGGTAGTACACAAAATGCGAGAAATGTGATCGTATCGGTCAGGAATGTCTGTTTCAGGGTTTCGTTGGGCTGAAAACGGGGTCGATGATATCCGTACGCCTAATGAAGTAATTATATGCTCAAATGGGTGAAATGAGTTTCCGAGCGTATATCAAACTAAATCCGAAGTATTGTTCGCTCTAGGGTCATCGTTAATAGAAGTGCTAACTCGTCGTTCCACGACTACCGACTAGAAGTGCTGTGTAGCTAGAAGCTCGTGCTGTATCAAGAGAGAAGCAGTTGTGTTTAATATGCAGAAGAGAAATGAAGAAGCATGATTGATTGAAAATAGTGCTATTGAAGCCTTTGCAAGCTTAAATATATTTAACAAAAACAAACGCGCCTTGAAGGGCGTTATCAGAATCATCTGACCTATGCAACCTCAAGACGTACCAAGTACGTACTGATTCGAGATCTTTATCTATGATCACCGACAAATAGTCTCCCTCGTCACGCAACTGTCATTGTCATAATGTACATTAGACGTATGATCAAAAAACAGGGTCAAGTATCGGAGATTGTCACGGAAGAATGACTCTTTTCTTCTCTTCGTCTGTCAATTTTGAGATAGCTGTTCTACCAATGGTGTGTGTTGGTGAGCAAAGATAGAGATCTACTTGTCATAATGTCCGAGTATACGCTCACTAAGCGTCTTGTTAAAACAAAGCTTCTACAAGAAGAAGAGTTAATTACTTGGAGAAGGTGCTTGACCGTTTGCACGGTTCGCTCCGCCAATCCATTTGATTGTGGATATAATGGTGATGATGTGATGATGTGACGATGTGAGTACTATCTCGGATATGCCATGACGGGCAAAGACAGACTTTGTATGAGCAATTACAATTGAGCTCTTGGTGTTCTCCAGCTTTGCGGTCTCAAAATAATTACTGTAAGAATCTACAATAAGAAGATAGTTAGTATTGTTCCACACGAATAAATCCGTGCATACCATTTGCCAAGGGCGTACGGGAATTTCGTGCGGACACAGGGGCTCTTTTTTTGGTTGGCATTTTGGGTTGCTGACATATCTCACATAAAGATCCTCGATTTCCTTATTCACTCCAGGCCAGAATAAGATATCTCTTGCTCTACTTTTGCACTTTTGCATACCCAGATGACCAGCATGTATTTTGTTCAGCATGTCCTTTCGTAGGGACTTAGGAATTACGATCTTGTCAGTTCTGAAAATGATATCATCAGTGATAGATACTGAACTCGTCGCGATAATTCCAGAATGGTTGAACACATAGAGGAACTTGTTACTGCCGCAGACAGGCCTGGGCATGATCCGGCCGAGAGGGCCTAGGTTAGAGCACGAGAGAGCACGAAAGAGTCGGCCATGGTTGAAGACAGTTGAGTCGAGGTTTAAGGAATGTAGGACGTAAGCCAGGAGAATATAATGTAAGTCCTTTCTATTTTCAGATGCTTCAAACGTTTAGTGAATGTCATCTTATATTTACCATTACAGTTTGTAAACCGCTTCGCGACCGATAACATGTATTAAAAGAACACAAAGAATGTATACATCAGAAAGAGCGAGTATTCAAGTTATAGTATATCCCAAAGAACGCCTCATGCACCTACATTAGTTTACAAAAATTCATATGACCTCGTTAATCTGCTATGGATCAACCGAGAGAAAGAATTCTGACCGAGAAGGCAAAGGAAGAAAGAATTCGCCGTCTAAAGAACGATAGAAAAACAGCCTTGTCGACAGTGGCGCGACAAAAGACTAGACTAACGGCGCTTTTGATCGACGAAGAAAACTTACACCTAGTGAAAACAAGTCTCTTCGAATTAGACGAATTACTTGAGTATGCCCAACGATCTCATGAATTGTTTATCAGAGAACTGACGTCGGATGTGGATAAGGAAAATGAAAACGATCATTTTGTGTCAAAGCAATGTGGGTCTTTAGAATACAGACAACGAGTACTGCAGTGGATATCACTGGCAGAGCAACGACTCACAGAAGGAGCTGATCGACTGATGGAGAAACGATCCATCTTATCAACAACATCACGTTCGTCACGTCGTTCGAGTAAGCAATCTAGTAACTCAGGAACTTCGGCCAGAGAAAGAGAGCGCCTTAAACTGGCTGAAATGATTGCGGAAAAGTCACTGTTAAAGAAAAAACTCGAGCTTCAAGCTGCTGCAGAAGAGCTTAAAGCTGCTGCAGAAGAGCTTAGACTAGAGACTGAGATTGCTAAGTCACGTGCAAGGGAAGAAGTCTACGCGACGATCGACGCCGAAGAGACGAGAGTCTACTCTCAGGCACCCCCCTCATGAAGTCCACGCCCCTATCGCTGTACATTATGCAAGCTTCAGGTGGCATCACATCCAACGTCGATGATACAACGGAATGCAACGAAACGAAGCATCATGAAGCTACAACGAAGGATTACGAAACGAAGCATCATGAAGCTACAGCGGAACGCAACGAAACGAAGCATCATGAAGCTACAACGAAGGATTACGAAACGAAGCATCATGAAGCTACAGCGGAACGCAACGAAACGAAGCATCATGAAGCTACAACGAAGGATTACGAAACGAAGCATCATGAAGCTACAGCGGAACGCAACGAAACGAAGCATCATGAAGCTACAGCGGAACGCAACGAAACGAAGCATCATGAAGCTACAAACGAAGGATTACGAAACGAAGCATCATGAAGCTACAGCGGAACGCAACGAAACGAAGCATCATGAAGCTACAACGGAACGGAACGAAGCGAAGCATCATGAAGCTACAACGAAGGACTACGAAACGAAATGTCACGACACAATAACGGAACAACTCAAATCACCTCCTGACAATGTCTCAACGAACCACAACGATGGAAATCAAGACGACGCAACAACGAAAGTCAACGAAAGGCGTCGTGGCGAGAAGGTAGCTGAAGCAACTGGAGGACAACTCGTTAACCTAAAGACACAAGAAACCCATTGTCATTCAACTAACGTAGCGAAAGAACTTACCGCACCATATTACGAAAGCGAAATAACGAAATACGACGAAATGGTCGGTGCCAATGTAAAGGATCATAGACAGACAGACTTGTCTGATGTGCAAAGTGCTATAGATAATGGAACATTAACGAAAAAACTTAACGAAACACAGAAACCGAACGTAGACAAAGAAACGAAATTCAACGAAACATTTACAACGCCAGGCGTACATCACATGCACACGTCCTCACCTTTAGGATCTGCAACATTTACAGAACAAGCCTTCGCTAGCATGATGACTACACAGCTTGAACAACACAAGCAAATGATCTCCTCTCATCAAGAGATGGCGGCAGCCATGACGTTACCACAACCAAAGATTCCTACGTTTAAAGGAGCAGTAATCGAATATAAAGCATTCAGCCAGGCCTTTGACTCACGCATCAAACCCAAGACAACAAACAATGCTGATCGTCTGTACTATCTACAACAACACCTCGAAGGCGAGGCCAAGGACTTAATCGAAGGCTGTCTGCACCTCGACCCAGACGAGGGCTACAACGAGGCCAGGAAGCTTCTTGACAAGGAGTACGGGGACCCATACAAGATCTCTGTAGCTTACATCAATCGACTTCTAAAGTGGCCTTCTGTAAAGTATGACGACGCAACTGGTCTGAAACGCTTATCCTTGTTCCTCGTAAAATGTATGAACGCTATGAAAACGATCAATTACATGGAAACTCTGAATCACTCGCCAAATATGCAAGCCATCGTTCATAAATTGCCTTCTTATCTGCAAAGTAAATGGCGAGAGCAAGTCCTTAATATTAAAGCCAAGGAGCAAAGGATTGCCAAATTCAAAGACATTGTCAAATTCATAGAACGTGCAGCGGAAACCAGCAACGACCCAATCTACAGCAAAGAAGCACTGAGCAAACTCGATGACAGACCTAAGAACACTAAGAGTGCAGATGAAAGTAAGAGACAACTCTATCCAAGACAGAGAACAGGTAGCCTCGCGACAAGTATGAACCATCCCCATATTGGAAAACCCCTTGACGGGGCCGGGTCAGCACAGCAACCAAGGAGAGCAACAAGCGTACGACCGTGTCCTCTCTGTGAAAGGTCACACGACTTGGAGGAATGTAAAGAATTTACAAAGAAATCTCTCGAAGAAAAGAAAGGGTTCAAATCACTCAGAAGGGTCTTTGTTTTGCTTGCTATGGATCTAATCACCGATCCAAGGGATGCACCAACAGGAGACTGTGTAAAAAGTGTAACAAGTCACACCCTACAGCGCTACATATAGACAACTTCAACGTAATGGGTCAAGCGAAAGACAACAAGCAAGTCGCTTCAACGAGTGTAAGCAGTGCGTGTACAGACGTCGATAAAGATTCGCGTTGTGCACGAAAGACGAACAACAACGTCATATTACACGCCATCCTACCAGTTAAGGTCAAGATCAAGAATGGGACTGATACTGTCACGACGTACGCCCTCTATGATAACGGAAGTTCAGGCTGTTTTATAACTGAAGGCCTGAAGGAACAGTTAGCAGTCGAAGGAATAAAGACTACCCTGCAGCTGGGAACCATGCATGGCCAAAGTTCTGTAGAAAGCTCTATTGTAGAAGGATTAATCATCACAGACTTGAACAATGATAATCCTGTAGAAGTAGCTCGTTGCTACACACGTCATGAAATACCTGTCAGTCAGGAACAGATACCCACTCCCAAAGTGGTAAGCAAATTTGACAACCTTCGCACCATCTCCAAGAAGATCCCTGAGCTTATACCAGACGTTGACGTGGGTGTGCTCATCGGTAGTAACTGCCCCCTCGCGCTTGAGCCATTGGAAGTACTTCCCAGCGGAGGTAAAGGACCCTTTGCAATGCGTCTAAGACATGGGTGGACGGTTAGTGGACCACTACACATACAACCACAAGCTACATCACAGGGTTGCAACGCCACTAGTCACAGAATAACAGTTCAAGAACTAGAGTCTATCAAAGAGGTCATAACCCCGCAGTCAGTTATGACTATGTTCGAGCTCGACTTCAACGACCACTCCTCGACATCCGACGATAGCAGTTTATCACAGGAAGATAAAGAGTTCCTGAGCATCGCCGATCAAGGCACTCGTCGCGTCGATGGACACTATGAGCTTCCATTGCCCTTCAGAGACCCTAACGTAGTCATGCCCAATAACCGAGTACAAGCGGAGAAACGAGCTGGCTGGCAGAGGAAGAAGATGTTACGCAATGATGAGTACCATCGAGACTATACCAACTTCATTAACACCACTATCGCAAAGGGATACACAAGAAAGGTACCCAAAGAGTCAACTGATGCAAAGCCAGGCAAGGTGTGGTACCTGCCACATCATGGCGTGTACCACCCCCAAAAACCCAATAAAATCCGGGTAGTGTTTGACTGTAGTGCAAAGCACAACGGAGTGTCACTAAACGACAAACTGATACAAGGGCCGAACCTCACCAATTCATTGGTGGGTGTTCTCACTCGTTTCAGGCAAAACCCCATCGCCTTCATGGCCGATATAGAGGCTATGTTTCATCAAGTGCGCATACCAGAGAACCAGTACGACTTCCTTAGATTCCTTTGGTGGCCAGATGGTAACTTAGATGCAGAGTTGCAAGAATATCAAATGACTGTCCATCTCTTTGGGGCGGTCTCGTCACCAAGTTCTGCTAACTATGCACTAAGGAAGATATGCGACGATAACGAATCGGAGTACGACTCTGAAGTCACAGATACAATAAAGAGGAATTTTTATGTAGATGACTGTCTACGATCAGTCAAAACCAAAGCAACAGCTATTGAACTTGTAAATGACATTCGTCAAGCTTGTGCACAAGGAGGCTTCAACCTCACCAAGTTCATCTGTAACGACCGTGACGTCCTGGAATCAATCCCACTGGAACACCGCTCTAAAGAAGTAAAGTCTCTGGATTTAGAGTGCGATGATTTGCCAATAGAGCGCGCGTTGGGGGTACAATGGTGCGTGGAGACAGACATATTCCAGTTCAAATTCCGCATAACAGTCAGCAATAAGCCATTAACGAGAAGAGGTATCTTATCCACAGTATCGTCGATCTATGACCCCCTCGGTATCTTGTCACCATTCACATTGGTGGCAAAGAAACTGCTTCAAGAACTTTGCTGTGAAAAGGCTGTCGGTTGGGATGCTGAAATACCTGAACACTACCTAGTAAGATGGGACAAGTGGCAAAGAGAACTCCCTTTGTTGGAGCAACTAATTCTCAACCGCTGCCTCATACCCTCAGAGTTTGGAGAGATCATCTCCCAGCAAGTACATGTCTTTTCAGATGCCAGCTCAACCGGATACGGAGCCGTCGCCTACTTGCGCCAGTGCGATAATGAAAACCGCACTCACTGCGCATTTCTGATGGGAAAGGCTCGTCTGGCGCCGATCAAGACCATGACGATACCACGCCTAGAGCTTACTGCAGCCACAGTATCTACCCGTATGGGACATTTGCTGAAGTCGGAGTTAGACGAAAACCCAAGTTTCACGTACCACACAGATTCTACCACGGTACTCCGCTATATTGCAAATCAACAAACAAGATTCAAGGTCTTCGTCTCGAACCGTGTCCAAACAATTCGAGATTTGACAGACGTCGGTCAATGGAGGTATGTTGACACAAGGAAAACCCTGCCGACGACGCGTCACGCGGATTGGGCGCCCAGTCTCTTCTTGACAACAAACGATGGCTCAACGGACCAAAGTTTCTATTGTTGACAGAGCACGAATGGCCTGAGCAACCGTTCAGCATGGGTGAAGTGGAAAAGGACGACCCAGAGGTTAAAGGAGCCACATGCGCAGCATCTAGTCACGCTACCTTAGTTGACCATTCAGCTGCTTCAGTGGACAAACTAATAAGGCACTACTCAGATTGGTATCGTTTAAAGAAAGCTGTGGCCGTTTTCCTACGAGTACGAAAGATTCTGCGAGAACGAGCACAGAAAAGGATCAAGGTCGCAACCAACGCTAGCGAAGAAACGAAACTCCAAACTGCCACCGATGACCAATCCTCGCAACTCACAGTTCAAGACCTCCAAGAAGCTGAACTTGCCATTGTTCAATATGTCCAATCACAGGCGTATGGCCGTGAAATACAAGTCCTGGACCGAATCAACGAAGTGGAAGAATTGCACGACAGAACGAAACGAAAGATGATCAAAACAGAAATCAAGAAAACCAGCTCTATCTACTGCCTGGATCCGTATCTAGACCAGGGAACGCTACGCGTTGGAGGCCGGCTGAGCAGAGCGAACCTGCCTCCACACAGCGTGCACCCAATCATCTTACCCAGAGAGAACCACGTGACTGCACTCATCATCAAAAAGGCTCACAAGATCCTGGGTCACACCGGTCGTGGTCACGTCCTTTCTAGACTACGAGAGAGGTACTGGATCATCAGTGCTAACGCTGCTGTGCGCCACGTACTTTCAAAGTGCGTAATTTGTCGACGAAGTCGTGGCAAGCCAAATCAACAGAAGATGGCCGATTTACCAAAGGAACGAGTCACACCAGCCCCACCGTTTACGTTTACCGGTGTGGACTACTTCGGACCATACATCATCAAGACCGGTCGAAAGGAAGTAAAGCGTTATGGTGCCCTTTTCACCTGCTTGGCGAGTAGAGCAGTCCATATCGAGATCGCAAACTCCCTTGAGACTGACTCCTTCATACAAGCACTCAGGAGGTTCATTGCTCGCCGTGGTCCAGTGCGGACGATCAGAAGCGACAACGGGACCAACTTTGTTGGTGCTCAGGCTGAACTCCGTCAAGCCATAAAAGAGATGGACCATGGTCAGATAAGAGACAAACTACGCAAGCAAGAGATCGACTGGATATTTAATCCACCTGCCGCGAGCCACATGGGTGGCGTATGGGAAAGGCAAATCCAAACCACAAGGAAGGTGCTCGCTGGTCTTCTGCAGGAGCATGGGAATCGCCTTGACGACGAGTCCCTGCGTACCTTAATGTGTGAAGTAGAAGCTGTCATTAACTCCAGACCACTAACCTTCATCTCTAACGACATCGACGACTTAGAACCATTAACCCCAAGTCACCTCTTGACGACAAAGTCAGCTGTTATCGTACCTCCCCCTGGGAACTTCCAGAAAGGTGATGTCTACATGAAACGCAGATGGAGGAGAGTGCAATATTTGACAAACCTCTTCTGGACACGATGGAAAAAGGAGTACTTGGTAACGCTGCAACAACGTCACAAATGGCAAAACCCTGGACGTAACTTGACAGTCGGAGACGTCGTGATAATCAAGGATGAGAATGCTTCGCGCAACTCGTGGTCAATGGGAGTCATCGTACAAGTTGAACCAGACGCACAAGGCTTAGTCCGATCTGCAGTCGTGAGGACCCAGAAGACCGAGTTAAGACGCCCAGCCAACAAACTTGTGGTGTTATTGGCAAAGGAAGAACAATAGACATTATAGACATTGTTGAGTTTAAAGGTTATAGTAGTTTATTTTAAGGGTAAACCATTGTCAGGTTTAGGGACCGGGAATGTTACTGCCGCAGACAGGCCTGGGCATGATCCGGCCGAGAGGGCCTAGGTTAGAGCACGAGAGAGCACGAAAGAGTCGGCCATGGTTGAAGACAGTTGAGTCGAGGTTTAAGGAATGTAGTAGGACGTAAGCCAGGAGAATATAATGTAAGTCCTTTCTATTTTCAGATGCTTCAAACGTTTAGTGAATGTCATCTTATATTTACCATTACAGTTTGTAAACCGCTTCGCGACCGATAACATGTATTAAAAGAACACAAAGAATGTATACATCAGAAAGAGCGAGTATTCAAGTTATAGTATATCCCAAAGAACGCCTCATGCACCTACAAACTTCTTTCCTTGTTTCGGGCTACCGTTTTCGATGAATGTTCTTAGTTTTAGTAGCTCTTCATTTGTTTTCGTTGGTGGCACCTCGTGCACCATTGAGTGGGTGTTTTTCTATGAAAAATGTGCCAAAACGGGCTCTCCCGGATATACCTTGCCGGTGATTATTGTATTGTATTTTTGTGAGAGTATTGTTAGCTATGTTGATATTGTACAGTCCTGCATTCAAGAGTTGGGACAAGATTTGGGGACTGTAAGATTTGGGGACTGTAAGATTTGGGGACTGTAAGATTTGGGGACTGTAAGATTTGGGGACTGTAAGATTTGGGGACTGTAAGATTTGGGGACTGTAAGATTTGGGGAGTGAGGACTGTAAGATTTGGGGACTGTAAGCTAGATTTGGGGATTGGATAAGATTTGGAGGTTGTGAGGATTGGGGGTTATTTCAGGGATTAAGATAAAGGGATGAGAAAGGGAATTGATAGTGAATCAGATACTTTTATGTTGTCTGCTTATTATGACCAAAGTTGTAATAGTAGGTGCAGGGGCGCTGGTCAATATTTTGCCCCATACCTTAATTCAACTGAGCATGAATGCGAGTGTTGTAGAATAGTATACTATGTCAAATATCACTTGTGGTGTACCACAGGGATCAACACTTGGTCCCTTGCTCTTTCTTCTCTAAGTAAATGACATGTCTAATAGCTCAAATAAACTCTCCTTCAGAACTTTTGCAGATGACACTAACGTATTTTATTCTTCTTCTGACCCAACTTTAAAAATACTCACTTTATGATCATTTCATCTTCTCGTAGGACTTGTCAAATTGATATACCAAACGTAAACCAAAAGAATTATATCAAATATCTGGGCATGTATATTGATAAGAACTTAACATGGGAACCACAGATTAATCACATTATTTAAAAAATCTCAAAAAATATTGGAATCATCTATAAAATGAGATACTTTCTGAAACTCCCAATGTTAAAACAGCTTTATTATGCATTAATTTATCTGTAAAGGACGCTATACGGGCTTCCTTTGTTATTTATTTGTTTTGTTGCCTATCAAGGTCCCATTGTAATCATACTCGTATCATGTTACCGCCACGTACACCGGTGCGAACGTAGCAAGCCATAAGTAAGTCCAAGTCAGTATTAATGTCAAGTAAGCCAATAAGTTCAAGTATAAGTTCGTCCTATACCTTGGTGGATACGTGGGACAGTTATGTAAGTACATGTACCCCTTTGATTGTTTAGATGATTCAGTTCTTTACTGCTAGATAATTGATTGTAATTACCAAGTTATGTATGATTTATCATAGAATTAGAACCTTATGTATGCCATGTAATAATTAAGACCTAGTTATTGTATTCACAGTTTACGATAACAGGGGCGTAGCGTTCTTTTTTCCAATGTACGCACATAGCAACGAACGCCGAAGGCGTGAGCTTGTAGGGGGGTAAGGGGGCATGCCTCCCTGAAAATTTAGAAATCTAGAGACTCGGAAATACCATTTTCTTCGTTTTCCAGCGGACTTTCTGGCGACACAATCTGACGAGCGGCGAAGGTGCGAGCTCGTAGGGGAATGCGGGGGCCAAGCTCCCCGAAAAATTTTGAGGTATAGGTTCTCCAAAATAGCATTTCCCGCCTTATGTGAGTAGTTTCCAGCAAGTTTAAACTGAGTCAGCTGTTAAGATTTTGTCTTTGATTTCAATTTTTTTTAAATATTTGTATGTTTCTGATAATATATAGATTTTAAGTATTTTAAATTGTACGCACGTGCGCACGCTACGCCCCTGGATAAGAATAAAAGTCAAATAAAGGCCGGCTCTATTCGGTAAAATCAATCCCAATTGCAACCAAACTCAAATCCAGCCGCGACACGAAATCAAGTTCGTCAAGAGTCGCTGCGATCACATTATCTTTACTTATCATATGGCTTGATGAACTGGGGTACGTACTGCATCTAAAACTAGGCTCAACAAAATAGTTGTTAAGCAAAATAAGTGTGTACGGTGCATTTTTTTTGCTAACAGTAGAGAGAGTGCTGGTATTTTTGCAGATTATGTTACACTGGCATCTGATGTGCATAGGTACAATACCATGCAGGTATTCAACTAAATTGAGCTTTTACAAACCAAATGTAAATACAAACTATGGTATTGCTACCTTTAAATTTTGCTTGACAAAAATTTGGGAGTCAGTACCCAATGAAATCAGGTTTTTGCCGACTGCAATTATTCTTTTAAAAAGAGGTACAAACTATATCACCTTAGTTTACAATCCCGTGTCTATACTTGATCGCTCTTCGTCTTTCTTCTATTCTACTCTTCTTTATCCATTTCCTTCTAAATTTCTGTAATTATATTTCAAAAATTACTAAAACTCGTTAATATATAATACTTAATTAAGCAGTGGCTAACTCGAAAGCTAAGCTCCTTTAGCCACTGCACACAATAACATGTAAAATTATTAATTATATATTTTTTGGCTGTAAATCAATCTTTTATATTTATGCTTGTAAATATATATATACATATTCATGGTGTGTGAAATGAAGAACTGGAAAGAAAGATAGACACAAATAGACACTATAGACAGTCAATAGACAGAATAGACACTTTCTATCTTCGTTCTTTGATCCATAGACACAATAGACACAAATAGACACTAGACAGTCAATAGATGTCTATTGTGTATACATAGACAGAATAGACACTTTCTATCTTCGTTCTTTGATCCATAGACACAATAGACACAAATAGACAATAGACAGTCAATATATGTCTATTGTGTATACATAGACAGAATAGACACTTTCTATCTTCGTTCTTTGATCCATAGACACAATAGACACAAATAGACACTAGACAGTCAATAGATGTCTAGTGTGTATACATAGACAGAATAGACACTTTGTATCTTCGTTCTTTGATCCATAGACACAATAGACACAAATAGACACTAGACAGTCAATAGATGTCTATTGTGTATACGGATCGACTGGAATTTCGAGAACTGCATTATATTGAGCCAGGGGCGTTAATGTTTTGGTCAGTAATAATGCGGGAAAGAGCGGGATATTTTAAATTTTAAAATAACTAGTACTAAATCCCTGTACTCATGGATATGCTATCACTACTTGAAAAGTTGAACAATCTTGTTGCAATAGACGACTCACTAGTTTGGCTCCCGGGTTTGGCTATGCTAAAGATATAGAAGAAACATATCAAGTTCTAATGCAGTTCGAACCCATCACAACGACTGCTGTCAGTGTTCTGCAGGTGACTTGCAAGATCGGTTTTGGTGTGAAATTGCAGTAAGACGTAAAAGTTACTTTTAGCTTCAGTGTGCCACAACGTACATTTATTCGTTTCTCTCAGGATGTCATGGTATGATTTTTATTTACTACCGAGAAAAATCGATATGAAATGCTCTTTGTAATTGCCAAGTTGAGAAATTGACACAAAAACAATGCCGCGCGCAGTCTAGACGGTGTACGAGCAGGGTCTTTGAAGAGTTTCATTTAAAAAATCCCTTTTGGAGGCAATTCTTTGGGAACTGACACAAGGGCGAACTTTTTTTAGGAAAAGTTTTTTTTTCTTGTGTAGACATGGACAGTATAGAGTTTACTGGAGTGGAATCAATATTAATTACGATTAAAATGAGATCTGTACAGGACCCGAAATGATCCCTGGCTCCGAAATGATCCCTGGCCCCGAAATGATCCCCGAAGTGCCTAGACTGGCTCCGAAATGTTCCCAGACCCGAAATGATCCCCAAACTGGCTCTGAAATGATCCCCAGTGAAATCCAGGAATGGCTGAATTCAGTCCCGTAGATTCATTCCTTGGCCAACAAATCGCTCAATGAAATTATTATAGCGTTTATATATTTTATTAAACGAACTCAACTCAACATGAATACTTTTTATCAACTGTATTTTAGGGATAATAATAAACCAAAAAGGAACGAAGATGATTGAGGGTGGAGAAGATTGATATGGATTACAAACTATAAAAACATTTTTACATGGAAGAATATCAAACCACTGAGTGAATAAAATTCAAGAATCAGAATCTCTATCACGTGTATATCTCAGAAGCTATGAATAGAAAGCTCAAGAGTGTCGCAGTCCGGGATCGCAGTTTACTGGGAAGAGAAATTAAACAATTCACGTAAACATTGCAGATGACAGCGCGCGGATAATATCACAGGTCATCACATCTCTGTCACGTCCTGTACATCGGACGTTTGTAAACCACGAAACGACGAAACGACGGAACGAGAAACGGCGAAACGGCGAAACGAGAAACGAGAAAAGGCGAAACGGCGAAACGAAGTGATATATATAAAAATAAAAAATAAAATAAATAAATAAAAATGTACATGATAAAAATGATATAAATATGAAGACGGTACCTACTGTGTTACAAGTATATATACGCTAAGGAAAACAAAGGATGATGTAACCAATCACTAGGGGAAAAGACCCAAAGGAAACCTAAAGGGACCATGTTACATCATCCTTTGTCAAACCGACAATAATAAACGAGAAATATAAGTGCGCATGCATGAATAGAAATCTGAATGAATGGTAATAATGAGTGACTGAACATGAATTCATTAACGAATTTGTTAAGGCCTTCTGGGCGTAATGTACGAAGAGATGCTTCAGCCTAGTTAGCAGAATTCTATCGTGATCACTATCAGCTTGAGAATGTGTTATTTTTTTCTGGCAATGAACCAAGAGACCATAATACTATAGAATTATGGTCTCTTGAATGAACTTAAAGTCATCGAGATTATGCCGGCTATCATTAAAATGGATGGCAACCATTACCATTCATTCAGTCTATTCATGCATGCGCACTTATATTTCTCGTATATTATTGATGGTCAGTTTGACAAGGGATGACGTAACATGGTCCCTTTAGGTCTTTTCCCCTGGTGATTGGTTACATCATCCTTTGTTTTCCTTAGCGTATCCGGCAGTATACTTGTAACACAGGCAGTAGGTAATCCTTATATTTTTATCATTTTTATCTTGTACATTTTTATTTATTTCTGAAGAAGGCTGAATTGTTAATATATTATTTGGAACAGTCAGAGGTTGCCTGCGTCTCTTCTTCTTCGTTATATTTAATCTATTTATATGGAGAGCAGACTGTGAATTCCTTCTGGAATCCTTTTACTGGAAGCTCGTCGTTGGCCTACCTTATCCTATATTCAATTTTTTTTCATATTTATATATTTATATACAGTCAATCCAAAAAAGGAGGTTCTCTTATTAGTAATCAGCTTTTGGCTACATTATTCAGTATAAAATCAACACTTTAAGACCTTTTTAACCTTTTTAATGTGTTCTGTATATGCGGTCACGTGGTTATATGTGTATATATTCTGGACAACCTTTTTCGGATTGACTGTATCTCTTCATTTATATATATCTCTCTCTTCGTTTCGCCTTTTCTCGTTTCTCGTTTCGCCGTTTCGCCGTTTCTCGTTTCTCGTTCCGTCGTTTCGTCGTTTCGTGGTTTACAAACGTCCCTGTACATCACATTATAACCAATGACAATAGTTTATGATTAAACTTCTTACAATATTTCGGACTAGCTTGTAATATTGTGAAATCACTGTTACATGATTTAATACGACTCTGCAATAGGGTCTTGGAAATCATACTCGCTGTCCAGACGAATGTTGAGACGAAAGAAGGAAGAAATTAGATACAGTCATTTGCAAAAATTATGTCCGCTACGAAATATCAGTATATCAATATATCAGGTGCATTATGGGTAATTAAATAATCGAAATTTCCCCTTAAAGCGGGTTAACGCCAGCAAAGTTGGTAGAAATATTTAGTATAATGTTTGTTTTTGTCTTGCGTTTGTTGTTTGTAAATTTTGCTTCATTTAATAAGTTAGGAAACTCAAAATAGTATTATTTAATTACCCATAATGCACCCGATATATTGATATAAGTCCTTTGCGGTCGTCAGCTTGTTGCTTGTTGCTTTCGGCCCGGACAACGATATTTGGAATAGGTGTATATTAGAGAAAGAAAGGAAGAACGAAAGATTGAGAGATAGAAAGACGAAAGGAAGGAAGAAAAAAACCCCAGAGAAACAGAAGAAATAAAGAGAGAAAAAGAAAGGTCGAACGGTCCGGGACTGAATACAACCATTCCTGAATTTCACTGGGGATAATTTCGGAGCCAGTCTAGACACTTTGGGGATCATTTCGGGGCCAGGGATCATTTCGGAGCCAGGGATCATTTCGGGTCCTGTACAGGTCAGCGTTAGGTTGTGACACTATACGTGATTCTGAACATTGATAACAAATATTCTCCGATAAAAATTAACATACAGTGATAATCGATGATACTCATTACTCCATCATAATAAATAAAACCAGGAGTAATGGGCTCCTGATAAAACCAACTTTCAGTACACTCAGAGCCAGCGATTGTGCATTTTGATTTCCCCATGTGTGCCGCCATATTGAATTTGATTCTTCGGGATATGAGCTCGGGGGATTGTCGTACATTATCCGTGACGTCGTGGAATTGAATATTTAATGAGGTTCTTTTGAGGCATCCCTCAGTTTAGCCCCCACCCCAAAGAGATAGCGTAGATAATATACTTACCGTTTCTTGAGCTGAGGACTGATTTTCAGCCGAAGGACTGCCAAAAACAGACTTAAAACCACGCAAATAATTCATCTTTCCTCCACAACTAATTCTCGGTAAATTTATTCGTGTACGCATGCACGCAACGTGTCATTACGGCATTACGGAAGGAAGACGCCTGGGCCAGGTTCGGGTCATACATTATAGCATATTATAGCATATCATATTATAATAATAATTATGATTAATTAGATCTGTACATATATATAAGAAATTTTAAGGATTCTTTTTATTTAGGCTGTTTTGTAAGTAGTTTTTAAATTAGATTTTAAGTTTATATTATTGTTATATTTAGATTAATGTTCACACTATTATATTTAGATTATTATATTATATTTATTTTACTCATTGTAAAGCGCCATTGGGCTATAAGGAAATGGCGCTATATAAATTGTTGATTATTATTATCATATCAAACTTCTGTCCTGCATCATTGAACATTTGCTCCTGTTGGGATCCAGTATCACGCGGACAACGTTTTTTGTTAATGCTTTGTTTACTAATGCACGTGAGGCCCGATTGATCCAGCAATCTGTTCACTATGATCGCTAAATAAAGCAGATTCGTACGTGACTGGTTTATCATTTCTGAATTCATATATTTCCTTTGACAATGTGTAAATCAGGTAGCTAAAATATAAGAGAGGATGGAAAAGCTGCATATGTTTCCTCAACGGGAAAATATATCACAAATTCGAACTAACTTATTGATCTCGTGCGTGTAAATATTGGAAATTGCCTTCAAAAAACGTCCTTTCCGAGCCATAATTTATTTGCGAATTCGCCGGCCTATGTAGCTTCTACATACAGACCGCGATACAGAGCACCAATATGATGTTCACAATTACCAAACAAAGAGTTTTAGATTTCATTTTGCCACCGCTTAATTAAGTTTAATATACATGTATTTTATATCAAAATGCGCGTACAATTACAGAGCATTAGAATCCGGCGGTAGGTTTTTGATTGACACAATTCCCAAAGAATTCAGAGGGATTTTGTGTGCAGCGTATGTCACGCTCTCCTATATCGCTTCAGAGATTTCAGTTCGATTGACTTTGAAGAAACGGAAAATGCCACCTTCAAACCTCTTTATTTGTGCTTGAATTGCCAGCTTATTCATTCCTTACATATTCGTCTTTTATATTCCGTTGGTAGGTTTTTGATTTGTATTTTAACAATGCAGTAAAAAGCAAAAATGTATCAAAATCATGCTGTTTTTCGCCTAAACAAGACTCGCCTCATCTGCATATGTGAAACAATGACCTTTTGTATAACATAAGTTTGATATGATTATTATTTGCGGGACATTTACGGGATTGATATCAGAAAACCCAAAAGGAAGTTTTCTTTCCCCATGAAAAAAACAACAACAAAAACAAAGAAAACGTTGAAAACAGAAAAAAAGTTACTTTCGTCTGAAGTGGTCCAGTAACAATGCAAAGAGTACAAAGAGTACAAGAGTACAAGAACTGGAAGTACAAATTATCAAATATCAGCGACACTCAGCAGGCTTGTAGTTGTAGTTGTGGTTTTTGGTTTCCATGTTGAGTTGAGTCAGTCCGACTCACCGGCGAAGTTTTTGTGACTCTTTTCAAACTTTTCAGGTCCATTGTAAAGAAATTAGTCCCTTACGGTGTTATATGAAGATATTTCATGTAGAATAGCGAACTTTGAGCGGGTTGTAATCGTTATATTAATTTTAAAAAGCTTACTGAACGCCGATTTTCTTGACTTTCTTGTTTGAATTTGATTGAGCAGATTTCTTATTTACATAAATGGCGTGAAACCGCGCGGCCGCTTACAAAACCAATAATTAAAAAAATACATTTTAAAAGCAAAAAATAGCCATATAATAAACGATTTATCAATTTAATTTATTAATAACTACATGTACATGTAGCTGTGGTATAAAATGTTCAGCATCGACGAAGGAGATGTCCGCCATGTTTACTGCAAGTGACGTCATTGACATCCAACCAATCATAGCTTGTTGCTAAGAATAGCCATGCTAACAATCTGATAGATCTAAGGGCATTAGGAAAGATGGACTCCCCTAGTAATTTTCCCCTGACTCGCATGGTATAGTGTTCTTGGCGACCACGAAGACCAAAATGCTGAGAAAGGATCCACCACATGGTATTTATCAGCACTTGAGGTGAGTGATTACCTAGTTTGTTGCACTTCCAGAGTGTTTCCTCCTCTGTTGCTGTTAGGGCTTTGGCTGCATTTGGTCTCTTTCTCATCCCTTGTCGCCATTTTTTTTGCCTTGCCTTCAATTACTTTCTTTGATTCGCTGAATTCTCTACTTTTTGTTAGTGAGAAATGGTATCCAGCATCTTTAAAATACCTGTCTAAGGCTGCCAACATCACTTTCAAGCTCTCCAGCTTTTGACCTCACTTCGGCATGAAACTTTTGTAACAAAACATCGAGATCTTTTGTGGAACCCAATCCATAGAACGAGTAGATAATGAATTCTATTGTTTGTATTATCCAATCACAACAGATCTTGTAAGCAGCTGCGAGACATACCATCTTTTGGCTGATAGCTCTCCATGGCTGCGTTGATTTTTCTTTCTGTGGCCCATTTTATCCACACGTTTATCCAATTCTGCGTTGACTTCTTTGTATTTGAATTCTCAGAATTTTCCTTTAATCTTTGTACAGCTTCTTCGTTCAGATTGGGAAATCGCTCTTCATTTGCATCGGACGCGATTTTTTCAGGTGCAAAAATCTCATAAACTACGCCATTCGTTTCCATAGCAACCAAAGTAATTTGCACCGAATTAACAACTTTTTGCATTGGATTACTTTTTTTTTGCACACTATTCAAAATAAACATGGCCGTGCTCAACCAATCATAATTGAGTATTTTTGCATCTATATTATTATTATTATAATTAATAGAGTGATTCCAATAAACCTGGGCACTACTAATTAGCTATCAGTGTTTATTAGATGCAAAGCAACAAAACAAAACAAAAGAGTGAGTGTCTAAAAGAGTGTATTGGTGTAGTTAGTAATGCCCAGGTTTATTGGAATCACTCTAGTAATGATAATAATAATAATAATAATAGTAACAATAATAGTAATAGTAATAATAATATTACTGTACTAATATTACTGTACTAATATGACTACTGTGACTGCGTGATGCGGTTCGTACGTCATTACAGAAGCAATTCCCAGTTCCGTGATGCCGGGCAGCAAATGTTCGGTTAAAATCAGCGTCTTTGATCTAATTTGAACTCCACGCCACTGTAGTTGCCTCGGTAGCTCAGTGGGTAGAGCACCTGTCATGAAATCGGGGTGTCGTGGGTTCGAATCCCGCTCGAGGCGTCTGATTTTTTCCCGAACATTTGTTCTGTATATTCCCCTCAAAAGTTTCCATATATTTCTACACTTATCATAGTTCTTTATCAGTAATAATAATATTAACAATGATAATAATAATAGAAATGGAAACTAATGAGGAAAATACAGAACAAATGTTCGGAAAAATCAGACGCATCGAGCGGGATTCGAACCCACGACACCCCGATTTCTTGACAGGTGCTCTATCCACTGAGCTACCGAGGCAACTACATTTAACCGAACTAATAATAATAATAATAATAATAATAATAATAATAATAATAATAATAATGATAATGATAATGATAATGATAATGATAATGATAATGATAATGATAATGATAATGATAATGATAATGATAATGATAATGATAATGATAATGATAATGATAATGATAATGATAATGATAATGATAATGATAATGATAATGATAATGATAATGATAATGATAATGATAATGATAATGATAATGATAATGATAATGATAATAATAATAATAATGTCTAAAAGAGTGTATTGGTGTAGTTAGTAATGCCCAGGTTTATTGGAATCACTCTAGTAATGATAATAATAATAATAATAGTAACAATAATAGTAATAGTAATAATAATATTACTGTACTAATATTACTGTACTAATATGACTACTGTGACTGCGTGATGCGGTTCGTACGTCATTACAGAAGCAATTCCCAGTTCCGTGATGCCGGGCAGCAAATGTTCGGTTAAAATCAGCGTCTTTGATCTAATTTGAACTCCACGCCACTGTAGTTGCCTCGGTAGCTCAGTGGGTAGAGCACCTGTCATGAAATCGGGGTGTCGTGGGTTCGAATCCCGCTCGAGGCGTCTGATTTTTTCCCGAACATTTGTTCTGTATATTCCCCTCAAAAGTTTCCATATATTTCTACACTTATCATAGTTCTTTATCAGTAATAATAATATTAACAATGATAATAATAATAGAAATGGAAACTAATGAGGAAAATACAGAACAAATGTTCGGAAAAATCAGACGCATCGAGCGGGATTCGAACCCACGACACCCCGATTTCTTGACAGGTGCTCTATCCACTGAGCTACCGAGGCAACTACATTTAACCGAACTAATAATAATAATAATAATAATAATAATAATAATAATAATAATAATGATAATGATAATGATAATGATAATGATAATGATAATGATAATGATAATGATAATGATAATGATAATGATAATGATAATGATAATGATAATGATATGATAATGATAATGATAATGATAATGATAATGATAATGATAATGATAATGATAATGATAATGATAATGATAATGATAATAATAATAATAATGTCTAAAAGAGTGTATTGGTGTAGTTAGTAATGCCCAGGTTTATTGGAATCACTCTAGTAATGATAATAATAATAATAGTAACAATAATAGTAATAGTAATAATAATATTACTGTACTAATATTACTGTACTAATATGACTACTGTGACTGCGTGATGCGGTTCGTACGTCATTACAGAAGCAATTCCCAGTTCCGTGATGCCGGGCAGCAAATGTTCGATTAAAATCAGCGTCTTTGATCTAATTTGAACTCCACGCCACTGTAGTTGCCTCGGTAGCTCAGTGGGTAGAGCACCTGTCATGAAATCGTGGGTTCGAATCCCGCTCGAGGCGTCTGATTTTTTTCCGAACATTTGTTCTGTATATTCCCCTCAAAAGTTTCCATATATTTCTACACTTATCATAGTTCTTTATCAGTAATAATAATATTAACAATGATAATAATAATAGAAATGGAAACTAATGAGGAAAATACAGAACAAATGTTCGGAAAAATCAGACGCCTCGAGCGGGATTCGAACCCACGACACCCCGATTTCATGACATGTGCTCTATCCACTGAGCTACCGAGGCAACTACATTTAACCGAACTAATAATAATAATAATACTAATAAAAATAATAATAGTAATAATAATAATAATAGTAATCATACTCATACTCATACTCATACTCATACTCATACTCATACTCATACTCATACTCATACTCATACTCATACTCATACTCATACTCATACTCATACTCATACTCATACTCATACTCATACTCATACTCATACTCATACTCATACTCATACTCATACTCATACTCATACTCATACTCATACTCATACTCATACTCATACTCATACTCATACTAATGAAACAAATTACAAATTACAATACTAATACTAATAATAGTAATAATAATAATAATAATAATAATATTGAATTCATAGGAATTTCCAGCTTCATTTTGCAATGTACTGTACCTTTCACAATCACAGACTTGCTTTAACCGTTGCAATGCTTATTGAAACAACTGTACTTTTCCAGTATTCACCACTGATAATAGGATTTCAACAAATAGTAAATAACACAGGTCACCAATACACACTCATTTCTACAGTCATTCTCAAAAAGGTTTTCCAGATGAAAAGACTACAATACTACAATAAAGTCACGTGAATCATTATGTATTCAATCTCTGCGAGTGGAATTTCAAGTTGAGATGCCAAAGTACACGGCATTGGGAGAACTGAATGTAATGTCGCTGGTATCAACTTGCAGTACAGTTCAGCGCGCAGAAATTGAAAAGAAATGAATTACGTGACTTTATTGTAGTTTTGTAGTCGTTTCACCTGGACAACCTTTTTGACAATGACTGTATATCAAAAGTGTGATCAACCATTAATGAGCTATGTAAGAAAACTGTTTATTTTGGTAGTTGTATCATCTCTGCACATCAACCGGCCCACACAATCCAGTCTGAGAATTGCACCCAGTCCTCAAGACAACTACACAAGTAGAGGTCAAGTGTGCTCTTTTACACCAACTAGATCTGATGTGTGGGTTGTGGTTGTGCCAGTGATGTTTTTTTTCTAACAGAAAAATAAGAAAATTAAGAATAATAAATTTTAAAATAATAATAATTAATAATAACAATTACAATAATAATCACGATCACAATAATAGTAATAATAATAGTGACAATATTAATTATAATAATAATAATAATATTAATAATACTCATACTAGTAATACTAATACTAATAATAACAATACTAATACTAGGCAATGTGAAACTAACATGTTATGCAGTAATGAAAAAATAGTACAATATCCTTTCTGCTGCCTTATTAGCATTAAGGTATGGGCACGCCCTCCCTGTCGAATAACCAACAGGGAGTAGCACGGAGTGCTAATAAGTCAGCCAAAGTAGGGGTGGGGGGGGGGGGGGGGGGGGGGGGGGGGGGGGGGGGGGGGGGGGAAGGACGACTTTATTCTTACTTCCGAACGTTGCGAACAGACGCCTTTGCATAATTAAGTTGGTCTTAAATAATGCTAATGACGTCATCATAAAGTATCATGAATATTCAATGAAGTTTGAATAGTACAATATCTTTTCTGCTGCCTTATTAGCATTAAGGTATGGGCACGCCCTCCCTGTTTCATCTCTTAGTACTGAGTAGCCCTAGGCCTCACACTATACGCTTCGGATGCTTCATGCCACATTCTGGTTTTGTCTGACATACTCTGGTTGGTCTTCCCAATCCTTAATAAATCCCCTCCCCCATATAAAGTTCAACAAGCTTTCCCGCTGAATACCTTCTTTCTGTACGACGTCTAAAGCAATAGCGAGGCAGCTGAATATTATGCAGCCATTATCTGCCCTGAACCGAATGTGCGCGTACTTTAGCCTGTCAAGTTCCATCTAGAACAATAGACATCAATTTGACTAGGAAAGGCTGACGCATCACAACATGTCTCGTGCAGCTCACGGCTGTAGCACGCGCATACTTGTGACATTGGTCTATAAAACCGGAGAACTATCTCTACCATATACTGTTGTATATAATAAGAATATATTAATGTTGCCTAGAGTTTGTTTGGGTCTCCCTCAGTCATTGCAAAGGCTCGTGTGAAGCCCATAAATTCGTTCTGTCCTTGGTATGATTCATCTAGGTCCAATGGCCGCTCTGCTAATGAATCGGCCCTAGACCTTAATACCTGCTCCATATTGATGTAATGACGTGCTGTGTCTGCAGTCCTCCAGCCAACGTGGTTCGTCACTGTTTCCAATTCCGCTCCACACGTTGCTAGAGAAATTGCACAACCACTTCTCAATCCATGCATGCAGCGTAATTTTGTGACTTCCATATACTGATGAGGCGCAGATCGCTAAACGATTATGAGCTGCAGGCGAATCCAGTGGTGCAGTTGAAACCTCTCCCGCAAGTTTTAAAGGCCTAAACCGATAACACTCCCGTAATGGAATAAACCATTAGCTCGCCAACCGCCATCGGTACACTTCGATACCTGTGACCGGACATAAATGAGGGAAGCCAACTGAAGGCACGAACAGTCTGGCACCAAATGCTAGTGGCCACAATAAATTTAAACAAAACAGTTATTACAATTTCTGTAGAGTTTGTTAATTTCTTCCATTTAAAATCTTTAATTGAAAGCCCATAAGTCCCAAGGTGTTGAGAATGGTACAAAGCCATATTTTGTTGGGCATAGGATGGCTTCCTTTGAACCTTGTCTGGCTAATATTTTAATTTTAAAATTCCTTGGAGGAAATCGCTTTTGACATTGGCCACCACGATAGTAAGGGAGATAGCAAGGCACCACAATCGTAATTGCTGCGCGCATAGCGAGCAGCGACACTAATCTTGACGGGATCCCTGTGTACTATATACGGTTGTCCCTGCCAGCAGCAAGTCGCGCTCGTTGTCTACTTTTGATCGATGTTTATTCAAGCGAAATAACCAGGTAAATGTATAAATGTGTGTTTTATTTTTATTTTTTACCAAACACAACTTTATTCGTTGCTGGAAGCATTCATCAAGGTCACGAACGAATTAGAGTGATTTTTAGCCCTGCTGATGTGCTCAGTCGTGTCCAGTTTGACGATGGAATACGTGTACAGTCGATCAGATACTGACACAAGGAGACAGCATGTATTTGACTGTTCCTTGATAGACAAACCATCCCGGCCAGATACAGAGACGATATCGCTCACTTATCTACCAGAGCAGAGCTACCAGAGCGAACTCACCGTTTATAGCCGTCGTCCCATTGTCGCAACTACTCAATAACCGTTAACTGGGTTGAGGCAAATCAAATCAAAACTCAAATCAATCGCCTATGTATTGAATTTATGTTTACACTTTCCAGTTACATGTAATAAATATATCGATTAAATTTAGATATATCTGTTATATCGTGTCATTATCACCCTGGTGGTCCCGCTGGACATTGGAATCCAAGAACATAAGGTGGTCTAGGATATGGACGAACGAGCCACCAAACCCCCTTTCGATCGCCTCCCAGTGCCGCATTTCAGTTCCAGACAATATTCCTATCAGACCTAGAACATTCCCTTCTTACCCATGCCCCCTCTCACCTAACTCCACTACTCTGGAAAAGATATATCGACGACATTTTTATGATATGGACACATGGACTCCCCTCACTAAACACCTTCCTAGACCACCTTAATTCCTATCACCCTACCATTAAGTTCCAACACATACTATCCCCCCATAGAATTGATTTCCTGGACACCACCATCTACATTAACCAAGAAGGTCAACTCTTATCCACCCTTTACACCAAACCCACCGACAGCACACTCCTCCTTCACCATTCCTCATACCATCCCCATAGATGCAAAGCAGGCACCATTTTCAGCCAGGCCCTCCGATACAGACGCCTCATCACTGACGACTTACTTCTACTTAAACAACTTCACCGACTCCGACTCATACTCCTGACCAGAGGTTACCCTAACACCTCCATCACCAAAGAATTTGAAAAAGTCCTCCCTCTTACCCAACACTCCCTTCTCTTCCCCCCGACCCCAGGCCCTGAACCCCCACCCCCCCCACTCGAAACATCATACCTTTCATCATCCCCTACCATCACACCCTCCCCCCCATCTCCACCATACTAAAGACACAATGGAACATCCTGTCACGTGACCCCGAACTCTCCCCTTTATTCCCAGACCCACCCATAACAGCCTTTCAACGACACCCCAACCTTCGAGACCTACTAGTCCACACTGACTTTACATCACGACACAATACACACCATCCTCCAACCTGAAATTGGAATCGGCACATAACAACCCCAAGCCACCCTCAAGTCAAGTTACATTGAAACTCGATCCCTTCGCACACCACTACCACCATGAGAACGACTTCGCCACCACCTGGAGGATCCACAGCATAAAACGCCACTCCATACTATGGCTTCAACAAACCCACCTACCACACTAGAACCACTACCACCACAGATCATCAGCCAACACCGTGAACCTGCCTCACAGCCATTAACAGTGTGATCAAAACACCACTCCAAGCAAAGCAAGAACAAAACAGAACCACATCACTCAACTAAAGAACCACGAACAATCTAATCACCACTATGGAATGAAGAGAATAAAAAACTATACCGAAACACATCCCCTAAATCCACTGACTGCAGCGGTCCTAGACTACGCCCACCACATTTACTTTCATGCAAATTCCTATAGATAACACCCATAAAATGGACACTCAGTTAATATCACCACCTTTTATTCAATTTCAGTTCTATTTTATCTTATAATTTTCCTTATTTTCAGCCCTAAGTCACATCCCATATAGTACATGAAACCATAACATTATAGATAGATAGATCGATATCTCCCTAAGTACTCTAGGATTTCTATAAGCATCCCATGCTCTTAGCATTGCTAGGGATAGATACATTATTATTATTATTTTTTTTATTTTTTTATTTTTTTAAATTATCATTATAATCATCTCTGTTACAGCACGTTAGAAAATATCCCACCTAGAATTAAGTGGGCTATTTTAAGACATTAAGAATCTTGGCATTGGAGGTTACTCACAAACACCACTCATAGATGAAACTGTCCCACATCCATCTGCCAGCCTTTTCCTCAACTTGACCTATTAGGCAGAATCCTTAAAATCCTGGACACCTGTCAACCCCTCAATAGCCGCTACAGCTAAATGCTCTGCTACTACAACATGCAAGGTGGTTGTTCACACGTACAAATAAATGGAGTATCACTCAAGTTGCTAATCACCAAGGCTCTAAGGACCACCATCTGATACACACCAAAATACATCAGTCAACAACGAAATCGAACATCAAGACTGGGAAGCCACAGCACCACTAAAACTGCACTAAACCTACCTCGATCGATTCACCAATCAGTCAACAATCCACCCCTACCATCCTCCTGCAAACCATAAATAAAATAAATATGAACAATTTATCAAGCATAGATACATACAGGATCCAATAGGAGTTAAGCTCCCGATGAAACCAACGCCTGTCAGATTCATCAACAACAAACAAAAAAACTATGTCATCACTATCAACAGCATCTGAGCTACCATACTTAACCAAAAAAAAGGGAAAAAAGGACAAAACATTTCACAATCTGTAGGTGAAAACACTTGCCACCGCCTCTGGAAACATGAAACAAAAATCTACAAAACTACTTGAAATGTCAATTACACACATGAAAAGTTGCTCCGTGACATACACCAATAAAACACCACACACTCCACCTCTGCCAACCCCTCCAGCTGCCTCACAGTAGCCACATATAACTATAAACTATAAGTACTTAGCATAGTTACCTTATATATAGCTATATCATGTCATTCATTTCCAGCTTTTTTATAAACATTTAATACCCCCAGTGAGGTATTAGTCTACAGTAGGTCCACTAGAGTGCAAACCATATGTCCGTTAAGCGGTACTGGTTCTTTAGTGCTAAATAGCCTTGATGACACTATACAAAACCATAGAGACATCTCTATCTAGCACTTTTGATAATGGCGCTGTTTCGCGTACGTATGGTCCGCGCTCTATTAAAGTTTCCAAGTTCAATAAAACATATTCCTAATCCTTGAAAATCTGCCTTTGTCCCTCCAATTCTACGTTCATTCACCAGCATTCCTGCAGATCACCCCATCCCACCTCTTACCTTTTTCAATCGAGTCTCCCCACAGACGTTATCCTTTCGGTGTCCTACTCTGTCTATATACGGTTCCACTCCTCCTGCAACACCTTAGAACACCACTGGATTTGCCCTCTCATCCCCCTCATAACCAGGAATTTCTCTCTACTTTCACACCGTCACACGACAACAGAAACACTCCTTCCATCACGACGCCATTGCTATCCTCGAACCAGTCCCCGCCCCCACATCCGCCCACAGGAACCCCAAAGGTCACCCACAGGAAACCCACAACTCTCCCCAGTCCCCCCTATATATAGACCCCTGCAACGCACTATTCAGCCCCTTCTTAGCTAGCATCTCACCAAGAAGACCAAATCCTAAAATTTGTGCCAAGACCTAAATCCATGCCATGTACTCCAAGAAACCCCACTCTAAAGGTACCACATTTCCATGTATCATACATTATCGTTAAACGCGCCCCGCACGGCTCTACTTTAATCTATTACTATAATTTATTTTCCCCTGGGTCTATGGTCCCGCTTGCCATCCCGCCCGCCACGCCAGTACACCAGCGTCATTTCTCGATTCCCCTCCCCCTCTGTCCTTTACCATGTCGTAGGGTTAGCTTTTCAGGCCTGAGAAAGTATGAAACGACTTGATCTCCGATCACGCTGGGGCTTCTAAACCCCTGACGATTAGAGCCCTAGTGGGTACTGGACAGAGGCTTCCCATCCTTTCCGTAATTTGTGAGCTCACACTTTTATCCCGCCCTCATTAAAACCCCATTAGTTCTAATGCCCCCGCTTTCCATTTTACAATTTTACGCCGCCCTCTATCCGCATGAACACCATACTTTCTTCACATTAGACCCTAATTTTCTTCCAAAACTCTTCCATGCATCACCGCCGCATTTTTGTCATATTCATGTCCTATGGTCACTCCCTACACGTCCACTGTCTAATCTCACCTCCAACTACGCGCGATTTTAACTATATACCTACCTCCATGGTTTAGATCTTAAATTTTAGTTAACATGTATATACTTCTCCACATCATAGTATAAGTTTTATTCCATTATCATCTATGTTCACTGTACAGTGAGTATTAACAGAACTTTCATTTCATCTTTTCGGTCTTTACAGCTTATTTTTCTGTCCCTTCCTCTACGTCGGTTAATTCTAGGTTTATTTTTATTATTATTAGGCTTCACCATTTTAAAAACCATTTCATCCATAATTTTTAACCTATCTTTTCTGCATTTTCGATTTATTTACGTACTATCATTCAACATGTCACCATCTAATCATCTCCGGAATGCTTTCACGGCCGTCCTTGTGGCTTACATTCACTTTCGTTGATCCCTATCTGAACCCTTTCCGTTTGACCCCTGCCCCTCATATCATGCCCCATTTACGAAACTTTTTAACTACCTACGATCTAAGATCATTAATTTCCCTAATCCTCCACCCTTCCTCGAAACCGTCCCTGATCCCTCCACCCCACCATTCTCTACACAACATTCAATAAATTATTTAAACCATTTCTTCAACCACCTCACTCTTTCCCTCCCATATCAACCATAACAGCCCTCTTCAACTCTAGATTCAATTGTCTTATCTGCTTATTTTATCTTCTGCCACCTTTAACACTAACTCCATTTGTCATCCTTTTGTCTACCAGACCAAACACCATATACCCAAGTGTGAATACGGTGGTTATCGACCTGACTCCAAAACCTTCGTTACAGCCCACGTCTTTGTATTTAATTTTTCGCCTTCGCCAAACTCGGTTCCCAAAAGACCCCGAGCATCAAGTCACCCGGTTGGTAATGGATAACACCGGTCCAGCGAGACGAAGAGGCACCTGTAGACACTGACAGTGCCCAGTGTTTCTCGGTCCTCCACGGAATGCTTGTCCGGCCCAGAGATTGACAATCGCGCAGCAATGCACAATCTCGGCTTAGATGGCTCGACAATAATAATAAACCTCTTACAAGACTGACGATTCTTATACACCTTTGAGATCACCTCCAAATGGACGAATAAAGGATCGAATATCCACCCCTCTAGAAACCCATTCGCCAACTTCCACTTCGTTTTTATAACCTACTAAGATGATTTTACACAGGTGCACGTGGACTTCGGCCCACTCGATTCTGGGTCCCGAAAAGGGACACTCACGATTGACTTAACATCTCCTGCTAACACACTTTCCATATTCACAAACAGTTCCCTTATTCCTGTCATCCCCTCCGAACTCGGACTCCCATCCGATAATATCCATTTCACTTTTCCAGACGGATAATTCCCTCCCACTTGAGATTGTTTCAATTCCATCAACGTGGGTTTTTGTTCTAGGCTAAAACATGAGACAAATGCAAGTGGTATTAATCGAACTACTGAAAACAAATGGATGGGAACCCAAGTTCAGAGGAGATGACAACCACTGCCCGACGAATCGTAGCAACAAGGGAATGCCCCAGAGGACAAAACGCTTGCGGTGTCATCCCTCCTTGCCTGGTTAACGAAAACAAAACAAAACTTTGATACCCCACAGAGTAAAGGACTACCAGTTATCAAATCAACAGAACCCATTTTTAATCCACTACAAATCATCAATATTAATCACTGCCCTATCATAACAAACTAAGCCGTATCATCGTCGATGAGGAGATTACAACCAATCAAGATGGTATCGGCCCTCTTGACGCAGTCGCGGCCAAAATGGCCTGGTTGTCCGCACGAGTAACATTGCTGGGGTTGCCGCCCCTCTATTTAGGGAGCCCCTCTACCCCCATATAGTACATGGATACCAGCGCGTCCGGCCAAATGATCTCCTCTGTCGCGAGCTCCCAGCCGTTGACTGTCTACGAATGGCCTACTCGATGACTTTTGCCACTGGAGCCTCCTCCTTTTCCGCCACCAGCTTCAATGATATCGACTGCATATAGCGCATCACGATTCTCTCTTATTACTACGTGAGCTCACACACGGCGTACACGATTTTCTCCACAAATCCTACGTACGTGAGCCCCCACAGTGCATCACGATTTTCCCAATTTTTACGTGAGCCCACACAGAGCATCACGATTTTTTTATTTTTTATTTCCAATTTTACGTGAGTCCACACAGTGCATCACGATTTTCTCCGTAAATTCTACGTGAGCCCCCACAGCGCATTACGATTTTCTCCGTAAATTTTACGTGCTGAGCCCACCCAGTTCATCTCGATTTTCTCCGTATATGTTACGTAAGTCCACACAGTGCATCACGATTTTCTCCGTAAATATTACGTAAGCCCACAGTTCATCGCGATTTTCTCCGTAAATCTTACGTAAGCCCACACAGCGCATCCCGTTTTTTCCATACATCTTACGTGAGCCCGCACAGGGCATCACGATTTTCTCCGTAATCCTTACGTGCACACAGTGCATCACGATATTTTCCGTAAATCTTACTCAAGCCCACACAGTGCATCACGATTTTTTTATTTTTTTCCCCATAAATCTTACGTGAGCCCACACAGCGCATCACGATTTTCTCCGTAATCCTTACGTGAGCCCACACAGTGCATCCCGATTTTTGCCGTAAATCTTACGTGAGCCCACCCAGTGAATCACGATTTTTGCCGTTAATCTTACGTGAGCCCACACAGTGCATCACGAATTTTCCCGTAAATCTTACGTGAGCCCACACAGCGCATCACGATTTTCTCCGTAATCCTTGCGTGAGCTCACACAGCGCATCACGATTTTTTTCCGTAAATTCTACGTGAGCCCACACAGCGCATCACGATTTTCTCCGTAAATCTTACGTGAGCCCACACAGCGCATCACGATTTTCTCCGTAATCCTTACGTGAGCCCACACAGTGCATCACGAATTTTTCCGTAAATCTTACATGAGCCCACACAGTGCATCACGATTTCTGAAAAGAAAAACATTTTCCGCGTGTTAAATTACGTGACCCGCACAACACAACGCTGTTCAAATTTCCACTCAATAACAAGGACTGACCCATTTACCTACATGTCTAGATTAAACATATTTAGACTTACACTTGATTAAACGGGTGGGTCCCCTTACTGAACTGTTAACGTAACCAATTCAAATTGTGATAGGGAGTCTCACTCGGTAGATAAACAACCTGTCAATCGACGGTTGGCTGTCTTCCCCCTTTAAAATCCCATTAAAGGGGCACTGTCACGACGCGCGCATGCGTCAATTTTAATGATATTCAGAGATTTTAATGATATGCAGAGGTCAACGAACTCGTCTGTGTTTACGAAGAGAATCGCGCTAGTAAATTTCAATGTGTTTTGAAAGTGTTTTACGATCAAGTTTTCGCAGAGTGATTCCAAGTTATTCAGAATATACAACCTTTACAGCGTGTGACCTAAATATTTCATGAAATAAGTACTTATTATAGCGACTTCTGGTGAAGGACGGCATTAAATAGCAGACAATCCGAGGTGACAACTCAGGTCTCAGATGAAGTTATTCACATTTCACATCGCTAAAAACCAAGTCCATATTACTTCTTTACTTCAAAAAAGACTAACGAAGATGTACATGTCACTACTGTATAAGGTACTCGTGTTTTCTTAAATTGTAAGAGTACAAAAAAGAATTGCACAAAATAATTCCCGTGTGAAAAGTATAATCACTGAGTTCTCTTTGCCGTCACGGTTGTGTCACTACTTCCAAACCTCGCAGAAATAAAAACTCATACAATGTGACAGTTGTTTGCAATAGCTTCAGTACATGCATATGAACTCGAAGGAATACATTGATATGATGTATGCAACTGAGTTCTTTTTGAGAACATAATAATTCGAGTGAATAAGTCAATGAACGCGTTGTCAAACATTGTTGTTGTCGTTCGGAATACTTTCCTACCTCCTTTGGTACTCCAGAGCTGTTAAAGAGAAGTATAGCGAACTCAGAATATGTAGTATAACCGTATTCTATCTTCCCAGTAAACCAAAACTTATAAACCTGTCGCCTGAATACATTCGTTGTCAACCACTACATCCCGGCGGCCGCCATGAGAAGCCATCGCCATCGCTCTCGCCGATTAAATAAAAAGCGTATAAAATTGGACTTCAAACCAAAAATAACTACCTACAAATACGAAACAACAATCAATCTAAGTACTGAATAAGTATCATCTTCTAGAGTGCAAGGATTACAATGATATAACTCGATATATTAACACACTGAATTTGAATTTTCCTCGGGTCTCTTGAAAGCGTTGGTTAACGATTTCAAGATTGAAGCCAAGATTCACGCATGCGCGTGTCGTGACAGTGCCCCTTTAAGCTAGGAGCTTTAAAATAAGATACCATTTGAAACTACTAAAAGAACAAATACCGGTTTAAACCCATCGGAATGTAAAACGGCGGGAAAAGGACAATTACACTGATTAGGGCAATGAAGCAAATCCCTCGGGTAAGAAATTCCGAAACTCGATCCAACAGAAACTAACGGACAAAATATCACAATCTTATATTCCCAACTCTCACCAATAAAACACATAATTTTGGTTGGCAACGTTACGACAACAGAATCTTAAACCATTACCTCAAGGATTCAAGGCTTGCCTGATTGCCTTCCAAGGCAGCCGCCTCAGAAACCGAATTCGTAGCTGGCGTCGGCCACGTGGTTGACGCTAGTGGTTCCATGCCACTCACCACCGGCGGAACTTAACCGAAGAAGCATTTGTATTCGCAGGACTCGACCAACGAAGCTGTGTTTTGCTTATTCAAGACTCTTACAGTCCGTCTAATCTCAGTAATTGCTTCTGGATCCGTTGCCGGACGCGCTGAAGACATCACGACTAGTTCTTCTGACGAGCGTTGCGAACAGACGCCTTTGCATAATTAAGTTGGTCTTAAATAATGCTAATGACGTCATCATAAAGTATCATGAATATTCAATGAAGTTTGAATAGCAGACAGAAATTAGCCTTGTTATCCTGACAGAAACTTACCTATCCTGACAAGCCATCTCCCTCTGTGTAAAAACAAACAAAATATCAGTCAAGTGGTTAATGATCACAAGGAGTAATGACAACAGTGAAAAAAGACAAGACAGATAAAGAATAATACACCACACATTGTTGGCATTCTCGTACCCAGAGCCCGCTCGTCATTTGGTTTGTCGCTGGCTCTGGGAATCCCTGAAATTTTAGCGAATTTCATTGGCTGATGAAATCAACAATGACTGATCGTATTTGATTGGTTCATGAGATCAACAAAGATTCAAACTTGCAAGGCGAACGAAAGGAATGACAGCGACGGTTGTATTTTCATACAATGGTATTCCGTTATTGAATTATAAAGCTATGGAAATGAGAGTGACTGTGTAGACATAAATTGATCTGAATTCGTAAAGGGAGATCTAACAATACATAAATTATAAAAGTAAAGTAACGGCTACAGACACAATCGATCGTACTCGCTTTGAGTATTCAAAGGAATATTTTTATAATTCAAGAGAAACAATAACAAAGCGGAAGACAGGAAGGTTCACATGCAAGATTATATTAGAACATGTATTTATCGTCCAGCCTTTACCGCAACAGAGCCAGAGAAGAACCGGTGATGAACGTCGAAGGGATTTTAAACGGCTACACGAAGATAAATGTACAAACTTGTGTACTTGTTAGTTTGAATATTCAAACCAACGTAAATACTACGTAGCCAGTAGACTCTTCCACAGTACCCGCTCTCAGCGGTCTTTAGTATGAGCATGCGCTCTGACGACTTGGTCGTCAAAATTTGACGACCGAGCAACAGGGTTTCCCAGAGCCAGCGACAAACCAAATGACGAGCGGGCTCTGGGTACGAGAATGACATTGTTGGTCAACAGTCCTGGCCACAAATCGTTCACCAACAATGTGTGGTGTATTCTTTTCAATGTAACCTGGCGATGCTGGATATGTAGGCTACACACGTGGGCATTTGCATGAACGCGTAGTGCACACAAGCAACAATCGTCTTCTATCTACAAACATTATCGCACCAAGCACGACATGATCCCAGGAGACATTTATAAGCACTTTCATGTACTTAAGAAGTGCAAAAACAAATTTGATTGTTTGATGCACGAAATGCTGCTGACGAAACAATTAATAGCCTGCCTCAACGTCCAATCAGACTCTATATTATTATTGTTGTTATTATTATAGTTATCGTTATTATTATTATTAGTGTGTGAGCTGGTGTGACAGAAATGAAACAAATAGCAGATAAAAACTAACCTTTACATCATGACAAGCCTTCTCCTTCTGCAAAAGAATCGAAACAAAATATTAGACAAGTGTGCAGTATAACATAGTTAATGTTCATGAGGAGTAAGTATTGATCTGCAACACCAACTGACACATACAGTTGCAGGTTCTTATTATTAATTATAATAATAATTATTAATTATTGTTATTATTAATTATTATAATTGATAATATTCATATTCATATTCATATTATTATTATTATTATTATTATTATTATTATTATTATTATTATTATTATTATTATTATTATTATTATTATTATTATTATTATTATTATTATTATTATTATTATTATTATTATTATTATTATTATTATTATTATTATTATTATGGATGTGTGAGTTGGCGTGACAGTAATGAAAAAATAGCAGACAAAAACTTTCCCTCTTGTCATGGTATTACTTATCATAATGTTCATGATGAGTAATGACAACAGTGAAAAGGAGAAGACAGAAATCTACCTTGTAACAGTCGTTCAACTGCCCTCTCGCTCTGTGGAAAAATAACACAACAAAATATCAATCACGTGTGCTGTATATATCTAATGAGTGAGTATAGATCTGCAATTAAGGAATATAAGACAGTTTTCCGTGTTATATACTCTGATCTAAACACGCGGGATGTTGGGAGAACACGAGAGAAGCGTAGGAAACCACGACGCGTAGCATCAAGTTTTTTGAAAAAAACTAATTGTATGGCTTTTGTTGAAAATGTATTTATTAAATAAAACATGTTTAACAGCAGAAATATATATATTTGGTGTCGATCAAATCCACTGCATCGCTTCAAGGTCGTTCAAGGTCATGACGAAGCGTGTTTTATTATTTTATAATATTCATTAATAATTCATTAGGCAGCTGTCCAATCTGTGCTCAGCATTCTGGTCACGTGGCTACCTTGTAACTCCCATACAATTTCCAAGAAACTAAAAGCACGGGGAGGGTTTGAATAGTTGGCAGGGAATAGGTGGGGTTGATTAATTACTGCAATTGTTCATAAGTATGATACAGAATAGTAATAAAGCTTATTAGTATTCTGTATCTGATACAGAATACTAATAGACCTTATTAGTATTCTGTATCAGATACAGAATACTAATAAGCTCTATAAGTATTCTGTATCGATCAATGCATTATATGAGACTGAACAATACATTATCCTAAAAGCTAATTAAGAAAAATCAGTACACGTTAGTTTTTGTTCCGCAGTTTCTTTAATGTAACTCCCTTCATTGGAGCTTAGCACCTTCACAGTTTTAGCTTACTTACTAATGATACAATCATTGGATTTCTAGCTTTGTGCGGCAATACTTTCACAATCTCAAATAAATTATAACAAACTTTGAAAGACACGAGATTACTTCAAAATAAGAACTTCGCACAGTTCTCGCTAAATATTGCGTTACTTGCTACGTTATTCTTTTCAAGAACCTCGAATTAGAAGATGGTAAAGTAATGTCAGTCCCGAACTAGAACTTCATACGGAATTTATGTGTCAAACGAAAGTCAATAGACTCTTTCCTTGCTACCTTGTTTTTACGAGATATCTGCCAGACTTCAGAAATCCGTCTTTACACTCCACTTCGGTGCTAGTTTGGGCACATTCCCTCAACAACTGACTTTCTTGTGATGCACTTTTGGCAGTTTACGAAAATTGTCAGCCATCGTCTCAAATGCCCGTCTTAGCTCTATGACCTTCTGTGAGAACTGTTCTTGATTTGATTGAAAAGAATCAAAACTCCGTTCGCATTCACAATTAAAGCGCCCTTTGAAAACCAAACAAAAGTGTAAATGATATTCTAAATGAAAAAGCATTCATATTACATATTTGCCGTATTTGTTCTTTGTATGTCTTAATGAGCAATCAACTCTATTCAAAAACTATCAAGTATGAAAAGGAATAAAACATTTATTAAACAATCGACATCTTAGCTAAGCTATAATGCGAAACTGCCTTCATTGTTTAGCTAGTGCGGTCAAGCAATCGGAATGAGAATTGAATGCTAAAAGAACAGTTATTTAATTATTATATTCTTTTCATCTCAATCAGATATTGACTACAATTCTGGTTGAAACACCTACCTGGTTCAAACAATGATTAAACAATATCATAAGTAATTTACAATATTCGTGACAATGTTGTATCTTATTTACAATCTCTCGCCTTCGGCTCGAGATTGTAAATAAGATACAACATTGCCACTCATATTGTAAATAATACATAGATATCGATGAAATATCAGGATTTCTCCTGTGTCTAAAATGTCGTACGCAGTGAAGATATCATTTTTATCCTTCACATGTGAAGATATCACCGTTGCCATGACCACCCTCTTATCAGCCAATCACACTTTAATGGTTTCTTTGGCGCCTTTGCGCGAGAATTTGTTTCTTCTGATCAAAATGGCAGCCAAAACAACCTTGAAGGACAACTGTGATGATCTTTTTGACGAAATACCTTATTTCGATATTAATCTCCTACCACAAATTGAAGGAGAAGAAATTAAGAAAGACGCAGGAAGATTTCTCAATGTTACTGATAGCGATGTCGACAAATTAATTGAAGGAGAGGAAAACAAAAATACAAAGAAAAAAAAACTCACGACCTAAAACTCGTCAAGAAATTTCTTGAGCAAGAGCGAAGAGAAGACAGAGAAATAGAGAAGATTCCACCTCATGAACTTAACGTTTACTTAAGCCAATTCATAGTGGCTTATTGTGAAGTGTTTTCGAAAATCAGTCCAGAAAGTTTCAGCGATTTTAATTTTCCGAGAAATCGAGCAAATTCGAAATCACTTCCGGGACGAACGGAAGCTTAAACCGTCTCAAAAAGCCACATGACGATTAATTTCGAAACTTTGTTTTTGCCACAATTAAAGTCCACTATGTTGACGTTGGAACGAACCTAAATTTGTTTCCATAGCAGGCGCTTAAGAAATATTCTGAGTCTCTGAAGTAGCCCTCGTGTGACCTCAAACTCAGAAGGCTAATTTAGGTCAAATTGAAGGTAACTAAATGCTTTCCGGTACACAAATTTTTGGCATAAAAATTGAATCATAGTCAAGCTATACCTTTCTAATTTATCATATCAAAATTTTACTGGCGGCCAGCAAATAGTCTCCCGTGGAGAGGACTAAACGTTTCTAGTATTTTCACCAAATCGGCACTTCGTTACGAATCTATAATTAGCACTGAATGTAATTATCGTAACAGATATTATGTAAACACGTAAAATCAGTTTGAATTATACACTAGAAAGTTCTATGATAGTGACCAAACTAAAGCTATTCGATATGAAGCAAGTAAAGGAAGTCCTCAGCTCTTTTATACAAGTACGCCGAGTACGACATAAAAGTACCGGTCACGCAACACGGAATAACAATAAAACGAGTTACTTAACTCGTTTACTTTGAAAAACCTTTTCTGCAGCTAAAACACCTAAAATACTTTACTGAAAGCCACCATGATAATAGAAACCACTTTTAGTGACTCCTTCCTGGACGCGAAACTTATACTGAGGCCGTAACTACAGCATCAGAGCGTGACACGCGTGTGTGTAAATGTCTCTTACACGGTTCTTCTTGTAATAACGACTCTCTAATGCATTTGCTGTCACCCCAAATGATTTTAGATCTAAGAGGTAAACAATTCAACTCGATTATTTATCATTACTCACGGTGAGCCGTGTGTCACAGCGTCCCAGGGGGGGGGGGGGGGGGGGGGGGGGGGGGGGGGGAATACTCAGAGGTATCAGTGACGGGGAGGTTTGAAATTCGCCGCTTGGGACTTTTTGGGGGTTACCATGATATCCTACCGTTCTCGATTTTATGCGGAGAGAAAATGACTTTTTTGGGGTTACGTTCTGGGCCGTTGGACGTTTTTGGGGTAGTAATAATAATAATAATTTATTCACTTATATTGCGCAAATATCAACCGTAAAATTTGTCTTGTTTTTGCGTAATGAACTTTTTTCGGGTTAAAAAGTTTGGCCTCATTCGCACCTCCCCGTCACTGATACCCCCTGAGTACCCCCCCCCCCCCCCCCCCCCCTGGGCACAGCGTATTAAAAAACAAGGGGAAATTGTTTATATTTCGGGATAGTGAGGTTCCACTGCATAGAAACACTAAACGGACAAGCGCTATTGTTAGCGCCAAGAGAAATTGGGCTTTTAAAATGTTTGTGTTTACATGAATCGTTAGTAAAATGAAGCCAGTCTTTATGCTTGCGCTTGTACTTATGCTTGTTGCAGGCGCAATTTGATAGTTACTAACTAACCACTTGTGCGCACGTTTGAAATTTTGGTAATCATACCAACTATTTGATTAAAAAAACATTTTGGAATTTAATTATTTAGCCACGTGAAACTAAGGCCTACGGCAAACGTCGAACCGAACCATGAACTTAATTAATATTAATAATAATAATAATAATAATAATAATAATTTCTTAAAAACGAGGTCCCAATTCAGTCGAACCTATTAATTTTGTGGATACACTGCATTAAGCCTTTATTATTTTTATTATTATTATTAAATAGGCTGATGGATAGTAATAATGTGATGGTCCAGTGATTATAATTTGCTGAGAAAGCTTATTTTTAATAGGATCGGCGCGACTTAAGTTCGACGTTTACATTAGGCCTAACACTGGTGAACTGCATCTTCCATTAGGGCAATATAGGGAGCTTTCCTGCGCTGGTGCCCGTGGGACGCCAGTACTCCCCGATATATGCTATACGGGTATGTGCCGCCGGATAGGGTATGGTTTTTATTTGAGCTCCTTAGGTCTGGGATAGGGGATCGTTTTTGCCCTGGGATAGGTTCCTTTTTGGTCTGCGATAGGCTATGCAGGTTTTCACAATAACAACGTTTACTGAAACGGACTCAGTCTGGGTATACCTTTTTTGGTTAGGTCTGGGATAGGACCGGTTAGGGTATATAATTTTGAGTTTAGGTCTGGGATAGGGTATGGAAAATTGCATTTTTAGGTCTGAAATAGGGTCAGGGTTTTTAGGTGTCCGCGGCACATCCCTACCCGAAAACGCCTATTGTACCCTGCAGGTACTACTCAGTACTGCAGGTGCTGAGACCGATCGTAAACTTCAACTCCAAGCCTGTACTAGGCTTTTTGACTCTCATTAAACCGCGATCCTTTCTTTGCATGACTGCCTGCGTACTGGCCTGATGTTCAGACGGTCCGTGGTCCTTTGCTCTCGCCGCTAGAGAGCGGAGGACCACGGACCGTCTGAAAATCAGGCTACCTGCGTACAGGCCTTCAGAGATACCTTATACACTTTATTTTCGCGACACTTTAATTTCGCGAATTTCGCGATTTTTTTAAAATCGCAAACTTTTAAAAACTTTTAAAAAGTGTCGCGAAAAATAAGTGTCGCGAAAATTTGCATGCGCGAAAATTAAGTGGCCATACATATAAGCTTTAAGTGAATTATTAGCCTTTAATAATCGTTCTGAGTCCACTTAATCAATGTCTTCGTCGTACGTATTGTTGCAGTTGTACATTTAACAAAATCGCGAAAATAAAGTGTCGCGGAATAAAACCATTTCCAAATCGCGAAATTAAAGTGTCGCGAAAATAAAGTGTAATAAGGTATGTGATGATCAAGAGCTGATGCGCTCTGGGAGATACCGACACAACAAAATACTGGGAACTGGTGTTGTTCACTGCAGGGCTCTATCAAATTGCTGTCTGGCTTAAATTTGGGTAGGGGTGTGCCGTGGGACTCTGAAATCGTTACCCTGTTTAAAGCAAAAAAATATTAAATTTCCATATTACCCTGTTCAGGACAAATTTTAAAATTTTATATCCCTCTATAAGACAAATGAAACAAATTATCTATACAGTGTTTAAATCACATGTAAATGAAGTTGTGGGTGGTCAGGAATAAAGTGATTACAAACCGATTCGAGCAGGTACCCTACCCTGTTTAAGACCAGAAACTCGAAAAACCATACCGATCATATCCGTAAAGTCCATATACCCCCCCCCCCCCCCCACCTCCCTACCCCCTTCGCTTCCAGGAAAGATTCACTAAAAGTGGTTTCTCTTATCATGGTGGCCTTCAGTAAAGCATTTTAGGTGTTTTAGCTGCAGAAAAGGTTTTTCAAACGTTAAGTAACTCGTTTTATTGTTATTCCGTGTTGCGTGACCGGTACTTTTATGTCGTACTCGGCGTACTTGTATAAAAGAGCTGAGGACTTCCTTTACTTGCTTCATATCGAATAGCTTTAGTTTGGTCACTATCATAGAACTTTCTAGTGTATAATTCAAACTGATTTTACGTGTTTACATAATATCTGTTACGATAATTACATTCAGTGCTAATTATAGATTCGTAACGAAGTGCCGATTTGGTGAAAATACTAGAAACGTTTAGTCCTCTCCACGGGAGACTATTTGCTGGCCGCCAGTAAAATTTTGATATGATAAATTAGAAAGGTATAGCTTGACTATGATTCAATTTTTATGCCAAAACTTTGTGTACCGGAAAGCATTTAGCTACCTTCAATTTGACCTAAATTAGCCTTCTGAGTTTGAGGTCACACGAGGGCTACTTCAGAGACTCAGAATATTTCTTAAGCGCCTGCTATGGAAACAAATTTAGGTTCGTTCCAACGTCAACATAGTGGACTTTAATTGTGGCAAAAACAAAGTTTCGAAATTAATCGTCATGTGGCTTTTTGAGACGGTTTAAGATTGGCGAAATTTGCATTTTTTAATTGGCGCTTCCGTTCGTCCCGGAAGTGATTTCGAATTTGCTCGATTTCTCGGAAAATTAAAATCGCTGAAACTTTCTGGACTGATTTTCGAAAACACTTCACAATAAGGGTTATTTGGGTGAATTAAAACGATGAATTTCGATTTTTGCCCACTTGCATCGAATTTTCGAAAATTACAGACAACGGCTCTTTTAAAAGTCGTGCAAATTACGGCAAATCGATTTTCAAAGACTGCGAATTCCAAAAAAACAGAGATGCTTTGAAGGCTAAACAAAAGGAATTGAAGCGGCATGGGCGTGGAAACAAACCGAGAGCTACCACAGCTCTTTCTGATGTGGAAATAGATATTTTATTCGACAAAAAGTTGCTCGGAGTAAACTCGCCACAAGCCTTGCAAAACACAGTTTGGCTAAACAATATGATTCATTTTGGTTTGCGTGGATGCACGGAGCAGAGAGAATTACGTTGGGGAGACATCGTTTTAAAGACAGACAGTGAAGGAAAGGAGTTTATTATATACATACTGAGATTTACTCACTATAAATCCATGTAGTAAATTTTCGTTCGTTCACTGTTGCTAGCCAATCAGAGGCCGCGAACGACATTTTTCACGTGTGAGAAATATCGTTCGTCCAATCAGAGGCCGCGAACGACGTTTCTTCACTGTTGATGGGTTTCCCGACGTCTGTGTCGCGCGTGTCTCAGTGGCGGCTGCTTGCTTCATTCAACAAGATTTGTTGTTTGAGTAGCTAGTTGTTTTCATTATTAAGTTATTTTCTGCAAATGTGATCTTAAACTTGGAGAAATGGAGGAGAATCGAATCGCAAATTTCGATATTTCAGTGGAAGATTACGTTGATGGCCTTGAAAACCGAAACACGAAGGAAATAGCGAAAAGACGTAAAACTGACCTCATTCAACGAGGTCGAGCGAAGAATGAAGACTTCGAGAAGAGCTTGACAAGTTTAGATGTTTTAATCTAAAAGAAGAATACGAACCGGTACTGAGCTTCCGAAGTTTAATTGCAAGCATAGACAAACATTACCGTGTCAAAACTACACGGCAAGTACCTCGCTAAAATACAATTGAGAGAAGTTTTGTCTCCATTGAAAGAAATCATATTTATTTATTTCTGTAAAGCCGGCAAACAGCTAAGAATCAAAGCAGAACCTGGCACTGTGAGTTTATTTTATTTGAACGTTGTTGTCTATTATCAATTTTTGATCAATGTTTACTTTGAAGGTCATGTTTTTCTCTTCTAAACTAAAGATTCACAAATATTTTGCTCATCAGTCGACAAAGTATTTATGCAAATGAGCATCAACAAGTTTCGCCGAGAATTTCAAACAGTTTTCATTTAAGAAATAAGAAACGTTTTCCGTGTTTGCACAGGCTTATGCAAACCGAGGGGAAGTTTGGGAGAACTCGAGAGCAGACGGTGAAAACCCGAGACCGCAGGTCGAGGGTTTTCACCTGCTCGAGAGTTCTCCCAAACTTTCCCGAGGTTTGCATAAGCCTGTGCAAACACGGAAAAACGTTTTTTATTTTTTTTATAAAATAACTACAAGGTTATTTAGGAATATTATATTTATTTACGCAAGTTTTCAGTGATCAAATGTGCGATTCTCCTGAAAAGCGTCAGAAATCGCGTGATATCCAATGAAATTTCACGAAAGAAATCAAGTTTAGACAAAGCGACTCATAATTTGATAGAAAACTACAGAAATATGTATTTTCTGGACTTCTTATGTGAACTCTGCACACTTAAAAAGGAAGCAAAGTGAGAAAAGCCGATTTACTGACAATGAATCGCCAAAACAATCTGAAATAGTTGTGAATTTGATGAATGGAGAAGTAGCCGAAATGCAGTCTTTGTCGTATTTTCTATGATTTCCTCGCTTTGTTCGACTAGAATAAGTCAAAGATGGACATTCCTGAGACACCAGAAGCTATTGTTTTCTCTTAAACACTTTTCTTGCTGGAGAAAGAGGTAAAACTTTGCTGTGCAGTTGGACATTTTTCACACACGGCTGTATTAAAGGCCGTACTTTAAAATTGCAAGCTTAAATGTGTTGTTTGTAGCTACAAGAAACGCTTCGTTTAGTATGGAAATGGTATCGTTTATTAGCTCTACATTTCAACAAACGACTGAGTATGTGTTTGAGAATCCTGAGCAGTTAAGATATTTATTTTTTCTTTGATATTGTACACAAATTTCAACCATTTGTCGTCGCTTCTTGAAGTTGAAGCGTAAGCGTATTGAAATTTTTCGGTTATTGACAAAACTTGAAGTTTCTCAGTTTGAAAACAGCAACAACATAACTGGACAACACTTAAACTAGAGATAACAAGAAAGAAATATGATTCCATGGTCGTTGTTAAAAATGTATTTAGTAAATAAAATGATTTTTGACAACAAACAAATGTCGTTCAAATTCACTGAATCGCTCTTTGACATGTCTTGGCCGAAAACCGTGTTTGCATAGCCTCATGAAACACGGTTAATCAGCCAATCAGAGCGCGCGTTATATAAAAGTTATTTTATAAGTGGGTTTTGAAATCATATCAAGAAATCCCCCATTAAAGTGTGCTGTTGCTCGGCCAGCTTTCCTATGTCCATATATGGGCATTGTACTTACCATATTTGGAAACCCTGTAAATATTTTTCGTTTAAAAGTACGATTTTTATCGGAAAATCCATCCAAACTTACAGCAAATCGAGTAAATGAATGTAAACATTGTCCTCCATTTTGTAACACGGCCAAAAAGACTGGGAAGCCTAAAACAGGGTGACCGGTAAACTCGTGCCCAGTCCCCGTAGCTGGTCTACGTAAAAAGCACAGATTTCTTGATATGTCAGTATGTATATAGAGTCGTTTTCGTATGAGTGGGAAACCTACGGTACGGAGTTACGGTCACGGTACGGAATCGAAGACATTGTATTCAACCAATCACAGCGCGCGAAATCATTTCTCAACCAATCAGAATGCTTGGATACGGCACGATGATGGCGCGATACGATCACGGTACGGCACGAACCGTACCGTAGCTACTTCCCACTCATACGAAATCGACTCTAATAAACACAATACAGCATGGAAAATGCTTTGTACAGTTTTTATTCACTCGTTATGAAGTATCAGAAAACTCAACTCGCTCGAGGACTCGCTCGTTCGTTTTCTGATACTTCATAACTCGTGAATAAAAACCGTACGCTCGCATTTTCCATGAAGTATTCTCTATATCTCGAGTACTATGAACGTCAAACGAAAACTAGAACGGGAGAAAATCCTCGTAACCAACGCCAAGTTAAGCCGCGAATGTATGCTAACAAAGCTGCCGTTTCTGTTGAGCGTGACCCTGCGGTGCATGTTTACAAAGTGTACAAAGAAAAACGACCACCAACTATGTTAGAACCGGACTCGTGCTTCTCCTTGGCTATAAATCACTTTAAAACAGAAACTGAATTAATGACAATGAACTCAAAATGGTTTAAAACTCAGCCGATGGGAGTAAACAAATTAAACAGTCTAATGAAGGAAATGACACAAACGGCACAAATTACGACCAAAACAAACCACAGCGGACGGAAAACCTTAGTTCAAAAGCTTCAGGACAATGGCGTGCCTGCAAACCAAATCATTCAAGTCACAGGACACAGAAACCTGCAGTCAGTTAACAATTACAGTTGTCTTCGGGAAAAACAGTTGGAGAATATTTCACATATTCTATCGGCCACTGCGACAACCATGCCAACACAAGATAGTTTGCCGGTTCACTGTCAAGTCACTCAATCAAGATTATCCTCTTCAACTGCCGTCGACATCAACGAAAATAGATTACAGTCCATGTTTTATGGAAACTACATCTCGGGAGGTGTTTTCAACATCAATTTTGCCCCAGCCACAAATACAGTGCAAAGTCCGGAACTAGAAAGTCCAAAACCCAAAAGGCGACGATATATTATCGAGAGCGATAGCAGTCAAGAAAATTAGTCAGGAATCCATGTTTTATATTCAAAATTAACTGTGTTCCTTTTCTTGTTATTTGAGCTAAAACATTCAATTGTTGAGTAACTTTATCACCTAGATTCACTGATTAGTTTTGAGTAACTTCATCTACAATTATCTATTATAACTTTATCACTTTCAAGAACTTTAGTTGTTCGAACAGACAGTTTTATAGCCGGCTTACATGTTATATCCTTTAGAATCATATAGCGGAATGTTTGTTCAATAAAGCTGTTAGTTGAAGTTTTTTTCTTGATCCTGATATTTCATCGATATCTATATAATAAACAGAACATTACATGGGCGCTTGGAGATACGAATTTTATTCACTCGTGTTGAATATCTCTCACTCGTTCGCTGCGCTCACTCGTGAGATATATTATCAGCACTCGAAGATAAAATTCGTATCTCCGCGCGCCCATGTAATATCCTCTCTATATACTCTCATCTAAAACGGTGTTTTGACCAATCACAGCAGGCGTTATATCTAAATGACTTTATAATACCAACTCACCAGCTGCAGGATTTTTTTATTAATTACTATATTATTAATTGTTATTATTAATTATTGTTATTATTAATTATTGTTATTATTAATTATTATTATTGTGATTTAGATGGGTGTCTTCGTTTTGCAGTTTTTTTTTCTTTCTATTAAACGAAGACCCTCTTGAAATTGCTTGATTATCACAAATGTGTCTATTTATTACAAATTTTGAGGTTGAATCACAATTTCGAGCGACTATCAGGTCATTTTCAGTCGATTTTTAGGAGGTCTTCGTTTTTGGGTCTTCCATCTTCGGTCTTCGCCTTCGGTCTTCGTTTTGTACACACCCGTCAAATAAACAATGACAAAAAACTGCAAATCTAAAACTACAAATCAAATATGCGTTGTCGGTGAGATATATTTGGGAAATCTGCGTCACAAATTTGACATCGTCGTCAAAATCTAGCCTCTACTGAACTCGGGCACTCTAGCTACACGTGGTGAAACGTTTTTCTTCTTCCTGTTGTGATTGGCTAATTCCATACACGTGATAAGAAAGACGGCTAATTGACAGGCACAACAAATATTATGGGTTAGCAAACCAAATACAGTAACCTGATATTGTATCAGATTCAACCTGATACAGTAACCTGATACAGATTGATCCTGATTTATAATAATAATAATAAATAAGAATAAACTTTATTTTACAAGGGAAAAATATATTACAGCTTCAGCTGAAAAACTTATGGATTTTATGCACAGTAGTACTGGTAGACAGTCTAGCCAATGTGTCTTGCTTTCGCTTTCTTTTCTGAGTGTACTGTAGGTGCAATGCAACCAATGCAAGGAGTAGATATAAAAGGACAGTTTCACTCCAATTATTGATTTTACTCCATATTTGGAAATCAACGGACATCAATTGTGTAGCCTACCTACTTAGGGAGTGGGGGGTATGTATTTGAGAACATGGGTTTTATAAATATATGAAGGGACTTACAATACAAGAGTTGTCTGAGTGGTTGGAGAAAGACGATTTCGTTTTCAAAAAGAAAGCGTCTGCGTTGAAAGGATTTATGAGAACTTACAGAATTGAAGGAAGGAATAGAATGGATGCTAAAACATTTATGAAGGATATGAAGGATAATGTAGTTCGGCTGATTCATGAACAGAAGAAGCCGTTTAAAACGAAGCTTATTTTAGAGGCTGAGTTTTATAAAAAGAAGACTTCCACTATTCCCTACTTTCATTCGGAAACAGAGACGATCACCGATGCGTCTGATGTGGGTGAGGCATACGATTTGATGCAGGAGGATATATTGGAGAAGCTTGCCACTTTTCAAAACGAGGGGTCTGGATGGATCTTCAGAAGGGTTGTGGCTCTAGACATTAGCCTTGATAAATATATTCCTTTGAGAGGCAAATCATACATTGCTTTACCGCCGAAACTGAAGAGTAAAAATGCTGTAATTAATATAGAAAACAAAGACAATCAATGTTTTAAATGGGCTGTTGTTCTATCACTCTTTACTCCAAAGACGCATCCAGAGAGAGTCTCCCAGATTCAGAAAAAGAACGCGGAAACGTTAGACTGGAGCGGGCTTGAGTTTCCAGTGGCGTTGGATACGATTAAAATATTTGAAAAGAACAATCCAAAATATGCTGTAAATGTCTATGGGTGGAATGAAAGTGTTTATCCGTTGAGGATTAGCACCAATGGAGATAGAGAACAAACTATTAATTTGTTGTTGGTTTCAAATGACACTACTCAGCATTATTGTTGGATAAAGAGTATGAGTCGATTGTTGTCTGCGCAAATTACAAAACATGATGGAAAGAGGTATTTTTGTGAGCGATGTCTTATTTCTTTTAAAACAGAGGTTTCGTTGGAGAAGCATTCAGAATACTGTGAGGAGCATCAATCGATAAAGATCACTTTGCCGGAGAAAGGATCTGTTGTCACGTTCAAGAATTACAATCATAGTATGAGAGTGCCTTTTGTAGTTTATGCAGATTTTGAATGTTTTACTGAACCTTTGAAGCAGAAGAAGAGAAGTAATACTGAAAAATATCAAAAACATAAACCGTCTGGATTCTGTTATGTGATTAAAGCGCATGATGATTTATTTGAGCCGAAGGTTGTTCGATACACCGCCACGGAAGAAGACGAAGATCTTGGATTGTTGTTTGTGGAGAAGTTGGAAAAAGATATTAGAAAGATCGCTAAAATAAAAAAACAAAATATTTTGATGATTGAAGAGAGTAGGGAGGATTATGAGAATGCAACAGAGTGTTTCATTTGCAGCCGAAAGCTGAAAGGCGATAAGGTTCGCGATCACGATCATTTGACGGGCTTGTATCGGGGCGCAGCACATGAGGTTTGCAACTTGAATTATAGAATTCCCAAACACATTCCCGTGATTTTCCATAATTTGGCGGGATACGATGCTCATTTGTTTATAAAGAGTTTGGGGTTTTCTGATGGTAAAATAGATTGCATTCCCAACAATGAAGAGAAATACATTTCCTTCAAGAAGAGCATTGTGGTGGACAGTTTTTTCAAAAAAGATAAAAAAGGTAAAAAATATAAAAAAATATTCATCAAGCGCGAACTTCGATTCATTGACAGCTTCAAATTCATGTCGTCTGGGTTGGACAAGCTGGTGGGAAATCTAAAGAAAGAACAGTTCATAAACACGTCCAAGTTCTTCGAAGGTGAGGAATTGGATTTGCTGTTGAGAAAGGGAGTGTATCCCTACGATTATATGAATTGTTTGTCCAAGTTGGACGAGACCGCACTTCCCAAGAAGGAAGAGTTCTTTTCCAAACTCAACGATGCGGATATTTCAGACGAGGATTATCAACATGCGCAGAACGTCTGGAAGGTGTTCGAAATGAACACGATGAGAGATTATCATAATCTGTATCTTTTATCTGATGTTCTTCTGTTGATGGACACCTTCGAAGCTTTTAGAGACGTGTGTATTAAAAACTACAAGTTGGATCCGTGTTGGTATTACACAGCACCCGGGTTGTCTTGGGACGCTATGTTGAAGATGACCCGGATCCGACTCGAACTTCTCTCCGATGTGGATATGCTTCTTATGGTTGAAAAAGGAATCCGCGGGGGTGTGAGTATGATTACCAAGAGGTATGCCAAGGCCAATAATAAGTACATGAAAGAGTATAAAAAGGAAGAAGACTCTGTCTTTATTAAATACCTGGACGCCAACAATCTTTACGGTTGGGCTATGTCGGAACCTCTTCCTACTCACGGGTTTAAATGGATGAGTGCCAGCAAGTTGCGTTGTTGGGAAAAGTATTCGTGTATTTTAGAAGTGGATTTGGAATATCCTGAAGAGTTGCACGCGTTGCACGACGAGTACCCTTTGGCTCCAGAACATTTGGTGTTGAGCAAAGTGGGAAAGTTGGTGCCGACGACTCGAAACAGAACCCAATATGTGGTGCACCATCACACTTTGAAGTTGTACGAGAGTTTGGGGATGAAGATCATAAAAATACACAGAGGCATTGTCTTTCACGAATCGGACTGGTTGAAAAAATACATACACTTGAACACCGAACTTCGAACGGCGGCCAAGAATGATTTTGAAAAGGATTTCTTTAAGTTGATGAACAACAGCGTGTTTGGCAAAACTATGGAAAACATCCGTAATCGGCAAGACATCAAACTCGTTTCCACAGAGAAGCAAGCGGCCAAGCTGGTGGCGCAGCCTAACTTTTATCGCAGAACTATCTTTTCAGAGCATCTTTGTGCGGTTCACATGAGAAAAACAGAATTGGTCTTCAACAAGCCCGTCTATTTGGGGATGTCCATCCTTGATTTGTCAAAATCTCTCATGTACGATTTTCACTACAACTACTTCAAAAAGAAATTCAAGACTTCGGAACTGTTGTTCACCGATACAGATTCGTTGATGTATGAGATCCAAACAGAAGATTTCTATAGAGACATTCAAGAGGATGTTTTAGAAAGATTTGACACCAGCGCTTATTCTAAAGAGCATCCTATTGGGGTTTGGGTGAATAAGAAAGTCATTGGTAAGATGAAAGACGAAACGGCGGTTGAAGGTGAAATAACCGAGTTCGTCGGACTGAGAAGCAAATTGTATGCTTACAAAACAGAAGAGAAAGAGGAAAAGAAATGCAAAGGGATAAAAAGGTCGGTGGTCAAGAAAGATCTGGACTTTGAAGATTACAAGACGTGCCTGTTCTCTGGGGTCAAAGTCATGCGAAAGATGAACGTGATTCGAAGTTACAAGCACCAGCTCTTTTCAGAAACAGTCCATAAAGTAGCGCTGTCCAGAGAAGACGACAAAAGAATCATTCTTGCAGATCAAATTCACACCCACTCTATCTGAGGTTATAACACACTCCTGTATAGATATGGAATGTTCAGAGTGTAAGAAACCTTTCCCGCCCCAAAAATTATTTTATCACACGTCCAGTGGGGTGATGTACAGAATCTGTTCCGCTTGTAAAAAGACATTCGGCGGCAGACAAATGCCGGTGCATGCGAAGCGTAAGTTTGTAAAAAGAAGATGAAACGTTATAAAACACCGTCTGGCCAATCTATTCCGGAAATATTAGACGTAAATCGAGAATACAAACAGCCTTATGGTTTGAAAGCTGAAAAAACGGTTCATCGTGTGACTTTTACCCCGAGCACAGCGAATCCAGGGGAGACGTTGTACATCCATATTCCAAAGTTATCAGAAAATGTGGTGTATGTCCCAGGTTCAATCGCATTGACTTTCAAACTAAATCTTGCTGCCGCCGGTAATGTAAATAACACAGTCGTCAATAATTTAAGTAGAGCTCTAAAATCTCATATGAGAGTTTTGTATGGTGGGGAGACTCTTCAAGACACGCATCGTATCGATCTGTTTGAAACCTATAAAGATCTCTATTTGTCGAAAAGAGAACGGGAGAATAGGTTGCGTGAGGGCATTTCATCCACTAATATGCGAAAACTACGAACCGCTGCAGGCGATAAAGTGTCTACAGATGCAAACGAGGTAGCTCTGGCCGCTGTTTATGGGGACAGATACCGAATGCCAATCAATCATTCTATTTTAGACGCTCATGGCAGTTTCTATGCAAAAGCACTCTCTCAGAATCTAACGTTTGAGATTACACTTCCACAAAGCAAGAAGTTACCATAACCTCGGATACAACTAAAGCATACACTTACAGTCTTTCAAATATTGAGCTTGAATATGAGTGTATTGCCAGCGATTATCTTGCACGCGAAGCTTTATCAGCCTATCAAATAGGTAAAGGTTTTTATTATGAGAACATTCTTCTCCATAAGACATTCACGATTAATAAAGCCACCGACAGTGTGATTAACGAACATGTTAATATCCCCCGGCGGTCGATGAGTGGTATTTTAATGCTATTTACTGAGGCGTATGCTGTAGGTGTTAGAGATAGTGAAAAGTTTGTATCGCCTCATATAACACAAGTCAATATCAACGTGGACGGAATGCCGAATAAACTGTTCAGTAAAGGCATGCAACCTACAGATTTTTGGAACTCGATTAGATCAAGATTTGGTGAGACTGATAATATCACGCCTAAAGACTTTTATTCAGATAAATTCGCCCTATGGATTGATTTGAGAACCTTTGCCGATAATAAAATTCATGGAAACGGCCTATTGTTGAATAGCACAAAAGATGGCGTTAAACTAGAGATGAAGAGGAAAGTTGGCGGGTCAGGAACTTTAACATGCTATATGTTTGTCATTGCCGACGCTCTGATGGAAATTCAAGGCCGCAGTTTGAAAGCGATTCTGTATTAATATATGGAAGAATTGAAAGATCAGGTGCCCTTTCACTGTATAATAGTAGGGCCGACGAATTGTGGCAAAACAAAATATTTAGTGGAGACTCTAAGAGGACCCTATAGAAATGTTTTTGAATATGTGGTTTTGATTTGCCCAACCTATTCGAACAATAAAACGTATAGAGGGTTTGCCAATAAGGATCCAAGGTTTATTGTTCTATCCCCAGAATCCGATAATGTGGATGAGATCAACGAGTTGCTTTCATGCTGTCAAATCGTATTCTCTGGTACAAACACATTAATCATATTAGACGATTGCGCCTTTTCAAAGGATCTCAAACAAAGATCGAACAAGTTTATTAAGTTAGCCTTCAGTGGGAGACATGAATTGTTGTCCTTATGGGTATTAACACAACAATTGTCCCTCTATAGCCAAACCCTTTCGGGAAAATGTTGGGTGTATTATTTCATTTTATAATCCTAATCTTCTGTGTGAAAAAACTCTGTTTGAGGAATATGGTGGAAATATGCCTCTTGAAGAACGGAAGTCTTTTATTAAAACATTAAAATCTGAAAAATATTCGAGAATGTGTTTTTCTTTAAGGCATCCTTATAATCATTATTTAGAAATTCCCTCTAATATATGACATCCATTCTAGACCAATATGCAGAGGAAACTGTACCAGAGGAAGTTGTAATAAAGAAGAAGGCTGGGAAGAAGAAAGTTATAGATTCTGTGGAAGTAGAAGAAAAACGTGAACAATTATGTATCTTGTCCGTACTTGGTACTATTGACCAGTATACTGGAATTAAAATGTCTTTAGGCGATGTGAAGAAGTTGCCTACAAAGGAGGTGGATAAGTATTTTAACAGATATCAGACAGTTCTAGGGAATAAGATCACGCAGGGTTTAGTGAGTTCGGCCCTAGAGCTTGTCGTAGTATTGGCTTCTTATGCCATCCCTATTGATAATAATAAAGAATTGTGTGAGGATTTGAAGGCCAATGAGGTGTTGACACAAGAGTTGAATAATATCGCAGGATACCTTCTTTTAAAAGGCGGCAGAATGGTGGCCTTGTCAAGCTGTCTGGTTCAAGTGGCCAAACATGTTAATTTTACACCCCCGGCAGCCGTAGTACCAGGTATTGAGGACATCAATCTCCTAGATATAGAACATGTCCCAGTTGTGTAACTACGAGAATTTTGAGCTCAACACATCGATTTCCGCCTTCTATGACGGCAATGACATTTGGTTTAAAGGAGTAGATGTGGCAACGGCTTTAGAATATGAAAATACAAGGAAAGCCATAAGAGATCATGTGGATGAGGAGTACAAAACAGAATGGTCTAATATTAAAAAAACCGGGGGAACGAAAGTGACCGCTATTCAACCACACACTATTTTCATTAAAGAACCGGGGTTGTATTCTTTAATCTTTGGTTCTAAAATGAAGGCAGCCAAAAAACTTCAATCTTGGGTATTTTCTACAGTATTACCTTCCATACGAGAGCATGGAACTTACAGTACTGGCAAGCAGTTTGATGTGTGGGCTCCTGGTAACAACAAGCTGATGTTTAAGATACAAAACGAATACGATCTCCACACTAAAGTAGTTGGCTATATCAGGCGCTTCCATCCCGATTTACTGATCGTTGCTGGCTTAGGTGAAAATCAAGACTCCAGTTCTAAAAGAATTAACTCTTATAGAAAAGGTTATATGAAGGGGCAGCCCGATTTGATCATTAATAATTATCATAAAAAATATTGGGGGCTTTGCATTGAATTTAAAACGCCCACGGGAAAAGGAAGTCTGTCGGCCAATCAGGAGAATCTATTGGAGCGATATGAAGATAATGGATTTAAATGTGTTGTCTCTAACGATTACGATCTTATTATAAAAGAGCTAAACACGTATTGTGAAGATATTAGAGTATTGTGTGTCTACTGTTGTAGGAAATTTAAATCAAGAAGAACCTTAAGAAATCACGAGCTGTATTTTCATAAAATCTGTAGCTACCCCGCGGTGGGTCAGGTCACAGCACTGTTCTAATCGTTATGGCAGAGGACGAAAGCTGCAGGAGTTCTTTTGAACAGCTTATCGTAAGTTTCTTACAAGGCAACGTAAGATTCCTTTTAAGGAGATCTAAACTTATAAGGAATTCCGTGGATTCGGCCGCCTTTGCATCGGTGTATAAAGTTTCCTTGCAGACGACATGATGGGCTTTATTCGTCTCTAATTGTATTTGCCCTCCGGCAGCGGTGGTGCCGGTGATGCGAATATATCTTTCAATCTGCCCTTGATTGGAGAAGCTTTTCTTGAAAGCCTTCTGTGCCATGGACCAGGATAAAGGAAAGTCTTTTTTTTCCCACAGGGCCGGCGGCGGTACACGTTGGTAAAGAATACTGACTTGTATTGTTCTCATAGGAGAAGTAATCACAGCCTCCAACATCTCCAGAGGATTAAGACCCATTTTCAATTCTGTCACTTCTCTATCCACATTGTTGAATACTTCTTTAAGATCTTCCAATCTAACTTTTATTGAGCGGCAGACAATAGGACGATCTTGTTTTATTTTTACGTTTGCTTTAAGAAAGTGGATAGATTCAATATCCTTGGCATAAATCTCTAGAATGTCAGAATCGAAGCTAAGTATGACTTGACAGGCCCTAAAGGTTCTCAAAAAAGATACGATTGATTTAAAATAGGTGGGGTTGGTTACCAGGACCATATATTAGAGCAATGCATGGTCTCAATATATGGAGTCTGTGGCCGCTTATCTTAGAACGCTTAAACGAATAACGAAAAAATATAATACGATGGCGGCGGATGAAATAATATCTGAGTTTTATTTAGAACGGCTAGGAGGAGATTTATCAGAGAATTACTTTTTTACAGTGTGGGGCAAATATGAAGATAGAACAAACACGATTATTAATACACTGCCTGCGGAAGATTTAGAAGTGGTTCAGCTGAGGAAAATGTTAAGCACTCTTCCTTGTAATGCCGTGGAAAACAACGAATATGAAATATGTATTTGCGGCACTAGGATGGTCCTGGATAGAGAAGAATTGCAAATGAGGTGTTCAGCGTGTGGAAGAGAAGTTTCTATGCCTGTATCTGTTAATGATGCTCAATTTTACAGTCAAGAAGGGCAGTCGGTTAAGCCTGGCATTTTTAATCCCAGCAAACATTATCGTCATTGGATAAATCTTATTCTAGGACAGCAGATGTTGATCCTTCAGGACGAGGTAATAAATAACTGTAAGAAACAATTAGTCGGCACTACAATTCAAGATGTCAGAATAGCTCTAAAAGATAGTGGCCGTGCTGATTTGAATAAACACGCTTCTGCAGTTTGGAGCACAGTCACTGGCAATCCTATACCCAAAGTATCTGCCGATGTGCTTGTTAAAGGAGAACATCTTTTTATACAAGTTTTAGAAGCTAGAAATCATATCAAGGAACTGCATAAAAAAAATAGAAGATATTACCCTTATTACATTTTTAAGATATTAGACCTCTTAATAGCAAAAGAGGAAGACCGTAGTATTTTGCGCTTTATTCATCTGCAAGGTTCCGACACAGTAGAAAAGAACGACGACGAGTGGCGGTTGATCTGTGAGAAGACAGGGCTGGAATGGAGATCGACTACAGCTACTTTACGAAAGCTGCGCTGCTAGATTATTATTAGATATTTGCTATCCTGTCACACTTCGACATAGAAATATAATGCTGCTAGATTATTATTAGATATTTGTTATCCTGTCACACTTCGACATAGAAATATAATGCTGCTAGATTATTATTAGATATTTGCTATCCTGACACACTTCAACATAGAAATATAATGCTGTTAGATTATTTGTTACAGTTGCACCGTTCTATAAGATCACCACAATTATAACATGGACCTCGTTGTTTTATACAGATATGAGTTTGTAATATCGATATAGAACAGAAAGTCTCATTACATTCTTTACAGGTAGTATCTCTATATTTGCATACGTGAGTTCCTAATCTTTGCATCGAACAGAAAGCCTTATTACAATTTGTACAAACAGGATCTTTCTTTTCACATACTTTATTCCTAGCATGATACGCTAGCATTTGCATAGTGCTGAAGGTCTTATTACATTCTTTACAAACAGGATCTTTCTTTTCACATACTTTATTTCGTACATGAGTTCCCAATCGTTGTTTGCTGCAGAAAGTTCTATTACACTCCTTACATTCCATATATTACAGGATAGCAAACACCTAATAATAATCTAGCATTATTATATTTCTCTGCTGTACGAAATGTAGCGGGGGTAGCAAATATCCAATAATCTAACAGCATTACATTTCTCTGCTGTACGAAATGTAGCGGGGGTAGCAAATATCTAATAATCTAACAGCATTACATTTCTCTGTTGAGCATCTGTTGGAGGTTGTTGGAAGCTGTTGAGCATCTGTTGGAACTCTGTTGGAGGTTGTTGGAAGCTGTTGAGCATCTGTTGGAATATTATTCTATATATATGTCTGAAGCCGCAGAGGATCAAATAACCAAAGAACCAGAGGCCCCCATTGTTAAGCAAAAGGATCCTAAGAAAGTAGCAGCTGGAAAAAAAACTGGCTGAATATCATAAGAATGCTAAGAAGGCAATGAGTGAAGCTCCAATAGTAGAAACTACCAACAACTGGGCACCGTCACTAACAACGACATTGACACTAGTTGGAATAGGCCTAACAGCTTTAGATTTATATTTCCGATGGAAGAAAGAAGCGCCTATAGTGGCTGCAACTATAACACCAACACCCATACCTGCTGTGGCTCCTACAGTCGCTAGAAGAGGCATGGAATAAAAAAAAAAATATATATAATGTCCGCAGAAAACAAATTAATGAAAACTATTACAGACTCTTCTGTAGTTATCGGCATCGCGGCCGGTATTGGCTACATCGGAAAGAAAGTTATGAAAGAATCGTTTATTAATGACCCCAGTAGCAGTCTAACAAATTATGGCAAATGGGTGGCGGTTCTGGCCGGCTCTATGTATTTGAAACACTATCTTGAAGATCAAAAAATCCTGCCAAAATCTCTCTAATATAAATGGTGAGTGTTGTAGCGATGGCGGTCGTCGGAGCTGTTCTGAATGCAGCGGCCTTCACGGGCGGCTCGTATTTAGCGAAAACCCTAAGTTCTGATAAAGATACGGGTGAAGAGAAAATTCGACACGATAAGGCCCTTGAAAAATACCAGCACGATATGGGTGAATTTGAAAAGAAAAGACAGCAATACCAAGATTGGTTGGCAGAGCGTTATGAAAACAAAAAAACCGCCGAGAGTGATCTAAATAATGCAGACTATGCTTTTACGCTCTACAATAAAGCACACCCCGGGTTTACTCTAGAAAAACCTCAATTTCATGATTATTATAAACCTAGCAAAAATCAGAAACAATACGAACTGGCTTATGTGGGTGGCGGGATGCTGGCCGCTGGTTTTTTAGCGGCGAGATATTTGTAGATTATATGGAGGATGTCATTGATTTTGATCCCACTACAGAGGAAGGCAGAACGGATATAAATGACGACGATGACGATTATTATGACGTTGATGATGGGGCTCAACGCCTTATTAATAGAGATGGATTTGAAAGATTTGGGCGGGGCGTATCTAGACTTAGAAGACCCGAATACTCACGTGCAAAACACACTCTACGTTTAGGCGACGGGGAGATTGAAAGAAGGATGTTGGAAAAAAATAATGCGGAAAGAAGAATATCGCCTCTGTATCCAGAATGGCGTGGCGAGGCGCTCTTTTATGGAATGGATGGGTTTGACAGACCTTATGTTAAGCTCAAGTTTGTAAATTCAGCTAAGTACTATTTGAATGCTGATAATACTTGGTCGGGTAAGTTGCCAAACACAATAAAAAAAGCTTTAGGGCCCCCTGCAAGTGAAATACTCGCTGCTAATGACAGACGACAACGGGTTATAACATCTCAGCGGGAGAGTATAGCTGAAAGAGAGACGTCCAATAATTTTGAAATGACTATAATACAATCTAAGGAGGCGTTGCAACGTAGAATAACGGTTTTAGAGGATCATCTGATAGAGGCTGGAGAGCATAATTCTACGTTATTGCTTGATGTTAAAGAGAGAGGTGTTAAATTAGAGCGGTTGGGGGAGGAGTTGTCCTCTACGGCGGCATCGCGGGACGCTCTTTCGTTGGAGAAGGTGAAACTTACAGAAGATCTGTCCGAAAGCCAGCGTTTGATACAAGATATGGAGTCGAGAATTGATGATGACGCCTTCGTAATCTCTCATAATGACGGGTTACTAAAAGATATTTATCATGATTTAGAAACGATGGCGGATGGTGACTCCGCACGGAGTGTGATAAAAGAATTAGAAGATAAAATAGAAAGGTTGGAGAGTAATGAGGATAATGAAAGACTTACTAATATTATAGAAAACTATAAGGGCGAACTAAAAAAGCAAGCTGATGCGGGGTCTATAGAGAGGACTTGGTTGATTAATGAAAGGGAAGCCCTTAGAGATGAATTAAAACAGGAGATCGCTAGACGTATTGCATCTGAAAAGTCTCTATCAAAGCAGATAATCCATGGATCCAAAGCGAGAAATGAATTAATTAATAAGTTGGAGAGTGAAAGGGCGCGCAGCGTTGATATTGAACAGCAGCTATCAGATCTTAGTTCAGAACTTGTTGATAAGCGGGGTACTATAATAAGGCATGAACAGGAAATAAGTGAGCTCACGGAGGACTTAAAAGGCGCCGAATCTGAAATAGGAGATCTAACTTCTGAAAACAATAAAAAAATATATGAGCTAACTGAGGAAAATAAGAGGCTTAGAGAGCAAGATCTGTCCCTTGCTAAAGAGGAGGAGCGGATAAATGAGCAAACTGAAGTCATCGAAGAAAAACTCTCTTTGAAAGAAAAAATAAAACGTATTTTTAAAAAATATGGATTCACTGCCTTTGCTGTTGTTTCTGCGGTGGGTACTGTCATTGGTGTCATTATTAGTAGTTTAAAAAGTGGGTTATCTTCCGTTGCAAAAGACCTTGGAAAGGGGTTGAACACAATAGGCGAAAAATTAGCTCAACTATTGCCTGGTATGGTAGGCGCCATAGCCTCCTTCATATTTAAGACTGCTGGGCAGGTGGTTGGCTTTCTAGCCAAGCACACATGGCTGTTGATAGTAGCTGCAGTTCTCTATGCGGTCGAACAATATAAAAAGAAATAATATATATGACGATCCTATACATTGAACAAACAAAAGCCGATCAACCTATTTGGTTTAAAACTCCTATTAAGGGCGCAAAGATATCGCTTGTAAGCTGTAGTTTTTATAATAGTTTGTATAATCTCCCAAGCGAAGGAACTATGTCAACTAGACTGTTTAGCGGTGTTTTTATGCGGATTCCGAAAGGAAGCTACACTAATTTTAGTTTTAAAAATGCTGTTGATAAAGAGGTTTCACTTGGTGAGAGAAATTTTTCAGTTGTGATTAAAAATAATAAATATTATACCGCCCCAACAATAGGTATTGATTTAAATGAGAGTTTATCAAAATTATTAAACATTCCAGAACGTCTTGAAGCAAACACCGAATATAACATCAATATTAGTGAACTTACTCAAGATATCCGCATTAATTGTGATCTTATTGATTCTACACAGGTTTTATTAAATAATAAATATTCACAAATATTAGCATGTGTTGAATTAAGCAAGGCTGGAGAAAAGACAAGTTATATCCCTAACAATCCATTGTACACACCTATTAAAAATGATGGTTATATTAATAGTATTAGGTTTTGGGTGACCGCAGATTCTACTAACAAGAGCATTAATTTAGGAATATATCCAATGAGAATGGTAATTGAAATCGTATAATATATATGGACTACGACGCGATTTATCCAGAAGTGCCAACCGCGGGTGAAAACTTCCGATTGCATAAAGTAAACATGGCTTTGGCTCAACTAGGATCAGAAGTAAAACATTATGAAAACGTCAGGAAAAAATATGCTAAGATGCGAGGAATCCTTCATAAAACAGCAGTAGCAGCAGGAACGTTGTCTGTAATTTTAACCGGCTCTGGCGTGGCCACAAGTTTAACAGGGCCTGGCATCCTAAGTAGTAATAGAGGTTAGTTCAGACATCCAACCTTCTTGAGCCCACGGTCCTGTAAAAAGGAAGGGGACCTACTGGTCAGCGATTATTCCACAAAGTGAGCCTCCAGACAAAATAACTTGGAGTCAGCGGCTGAAAATGTCGGACAGTACTGGTCAGCGGGGCGGGTGTCTACATAGGGAAGTGTGGCGGGAAAACCAGTCAGTCATGGCCGAGAGCGGTATAGTCATGACAAAAGAATTTGAAGAAGAGAAAAACCAACTAGAAGTTTTGATTGTCGAGAACAAACAGATGAAGTTAGAGCTTGTCCGTCTTCGACTGAAAGTGGATCAACTACTGGAATTGCTACATGAAAAGGCAATGGACAATGAATGGTTCAGTTACGATTGATATAGAGTGATGTCAAGAAGTGATTGCAAGCCCTTCACTACTGCTGTGTATGATTTGGTTTTGTTGTATGTGTGTTGTTGTATGTGTTGATGTTGTTTTTCCTCTCTTCTATGTTTGGGTGTGTGATATGTGTATTGAAGCGTATTGAGAGAAGAGTTAAAGGTTTGTCAGAACCTCCAGAGCTATGTTGAAATTTTGTTTGAAATGTTGTTTGATCTTGAGTTGTTGGTATTGTCTCCATGCTTATATCGAATGTTATGAATGTTGGGGAGAGCCGCAAAAGTCTACAAAAAAGAATGAGGTGGATGAAAGCGCTCAGTCTTCATCATGAGCTGTTACGAGTTGGTGGTACGTTTCAAAGAAATTGAAGATCCGTTATGTTTCTCGATACCGATCCGTTCGGGTATATTATACAATGAACTCCGTTGTATTTTAGATGATTTTGCTTGGCTGTTAAAGGTCGGTGATGAAAGAACCGTTCACCATTTTTTAACAAGTTCATTAACCAAGGGTTATCCATACCGAGTGCTGTTTAGTCAAGAGGACAAAATTTATAAACCAACTGAAAAGGCTTTGGATGAAGAAGTAGTGGTGGTGTGGGAAAAAGAAGGAAAACCCATCAGCCATAGTGTATTTGTTGTTCAAGGATTTGTTGCATTCTATTCCTTTTGGATACCGAAGTTATGTTGGAATACCATACTGTTCCAAGAACCCCCTCTGTACATATGGCTGTTGTTCATGGTAAAATGTGATGACCACGACCCTCCCAAATTTGCAAGCAATGTATGCGATTCAAGCAGAGTGATAATTGTGCAAGAGGGAACTTCTGTCAAACAGATGAAGGCCTTGGTAAGAACGCCCTGTGACAAGATAAGATGGATCTCCGAGAATGAAGAAATAGTGGACTGTTTGGAGAGTTCCACTTTGGTCGTGACGGCTGTAGGAGTGCGTTGGACGTGTGAAGAAATGCTGAAGCGTGTAGTTGCTCGAAAGCAATGTTACAAATTGCAGCATATATCAGATATGTATGTGGGAGTATTTTCGATTGGGGAAACAGCCTTCCACCAGAAGTTGTATCGTCAGGAACAAGGCCACAAATGGTATTCTGACACATTTTCTGATAAATGCGAGAGCGACATGGATGTAGAGACCAGTTGTGAAGAACGATGAGTGGAGACAAGGTCGACGCAGCAAAAGTGAAGGGAGTGAAGCGTGAAGTAGAAGAAGAAGAAGAAGTGAAGCGTCAAGCCCTCAAGTTGAACGAATGTTTTTGTCACATTCCTTACCAGACGTTTGATTCCAAGTCCGATGGAAAGACATACATCAAGTGTGGTCAGACGCGTCAGACAATGAAAGCTGGATTCACCCCCTGTACGTTATTCTGTCAAGAGGATGAAAATTGGCCTTTGATATTCCAGGCGTTAAAAAGTCGTTTCAAAGATGGTTTAAACTTCACCGCAGACTTCCCTGAATGTGGTCATTCCTTAAAGTGTCGTGTGAGTGCCACTAAAGCCAAGACAGGCTGTTACTTTGCGTGTCGATTAACCCGTGAAGACCCTGACATACCCTGTGATTATATTCAATGGGTGAACAAGAAAGCCGAAAGTGTGGTCAGGAAACGTCGAAAGATGACAATAAATGAAGACTGTAATGTAATGTAATGCTTTTATTACTATTGTTGGTTGTTATTAAAACGCATTGATTTTACCAAAAGAAAGTATTCTTATTTTTACAATATATGAAAAGAAGAAGAAGTTAGGTCTGATTCCCTAACGGTGATTTTCTGTTTTCTTGGCCTCCCTCTTTTGACGGGCACCTCGAGGATTTCTGTTGGCTCAATAGTTTCCTCCCAGCCAGTGTGTGGGGTTCTTTTGTCTGAATCGGTGATTTTGACATCGTCAGTCTTTAAATTGTCTGCACCGTCAAAACCGTGGAGGGAAATGCGTTCGGTCTCTAGTAGTGCGGTGGGTAGTTCCATTTCTTGAACATAATCGCACAGATCTTCAAGGTATCTTGGAACCAGGTCAATTTTGGGGACGGGTATATTTGAATGTTCCTCTGTGGGTTTCTCTGAAGGGTACGGGTTCATGAACAGGGAATCAAACTCATAGAGTTCTTTTAGATGTTTTCTAGCCAGGCAATATTGAGCCAGATTTCGTGGACTCCATGAAGTCCAGAAAAGGGTTGTGTGGAGGTCCCAATAGATAATTGCATGCATGAAATCATATCGTGCTCCAGCAGAGAAAAACAGACCACCATTAAGAAATTGGTAGAGGGGATAGAAACAATGGTTGTCCATCAGATGAATGGGGTCCCCTGTACTGGCGTATTTTTCCAATTTGTCCATAGCTGCTACAAGAATAAAAAGATTGTTTTGTTTATTGTTAAAAATGTACATCATCTTTTTGCCATTTTAATTCTCTGTTGTATTAATTTTAGCCGTTGTCGGTTATTCAGAGGGTTCTTGGTCCTTTTAGTCGATGTAGAAAATCCAACCATGGGCGGGTGTTGGTGGTGGGGGGATATGTACATTGGCGGCCACATCGTCCAAAGTCTTGGGTTTTTTGGTTGTTGTCCACGTGGGTGGTGATGTGTAGGGGAGCATTAACGCCAGAGTTTGGTACGAGATGCAATATTGCGCAACTCTGATTGGCATCCAACCGCTCCACTCATTGGAGGTATTCAGTCCCCACTTCATAATTGCTTGGAGGAACCGTCTTCGATCATTCCCACTTTCTAATTTCCCTATTAGAAATTGATAAATGTAGTAGAAACTGGTGTCGAATAGGTGGATTGGATCGCGTGTGGCTGTGTATTTCCGTAACGCATAATAAGGATCGGCTATAAAAATAATAATAATAATAATAATTTGGTCAGTCACCCTCAAACTGTTCTACCGGTAGTTAGACACTTACAGGTGAAGTTTTCCCCCATTTTTTCAGTGTCGGTGTTCATATTGTTTCAAAGTCTGTAGGAAAAAATAAAAAGACAAAACACATCATATTAGTTTATCAAGTTTTTTTAATTAATAACCAGAGCATCTTGATCGCCTTCTTCTAAAGTGGAATTCCACAAATTGTTGGTCTTTCCCCTCTTTCCATCCTTTCGATCAAAAACTATCGATTGAACAAAACGACGTTTTGCCCAGGCAGGAGGAAGAGAGATGTTGTTTACAGCCAACACCATGTCATGAATTTTCCCCGGAATTTGTGTAGGGAAAATTCTTTTGCTGACGCATCTGTTGCAATATCTTGCGCTTTTCGATTTAATTTCTTCTTTATAGGTGACTTCGATTAAACCGTTCCCCGAACTACGACATCTCCCCAGCTCCCACAATCTTTTTGTTTCCTGGCTCTCTTCCACCTTGCAAACTGCACAGCTTTCGACAAACATTAAGCACATAGGACAACGACCACATTCTCTAATTTGAACAGCCGGATAAGACTTGTAACGCCAACATCTTGAACGCCGTCGTACTACAACTTTTCCTTTTACATCCAATAATGCTTTTGGGAAAGATGAGCCAAACTGCAAGCCATAATTATGAAGCATCTGTTTCTTCATACTTACAGCTGAAATAAATAAATGATAGAGGATAGATTAATGATGGGAAAGAGAAAACCTGTACTTTCTGGTTCTTCCGGTTCTCCATACTTACAATTTTGCTCTTTAGTGTATTTCTTGTTCCTTTTCGTTCGCTGATCACGGCTCAAGTGACTCTACCACCCCCGGACCGTGGTATATATAGCCTAAAAAATGAAATAAATGTGGGGGGTACCCCCCTCCCCCCTCTTTTTTTGAAAGTCCGCAAAGGCCTCTGGGTGGTGTAAAACATATAAATAACATGCTTTAGTGGGTAGAAAGCATTCAACTCTCGAGCAAGAAACAGAGAAGAATCAAACAGAAGTAAGAAACAGAGAAGAATCCAACCAAGAAACAAGTAAACATAAGTGAGTATGGCAGAAATGAGTAGGGCAGAAAAGATTCGAAAAAAGATGAAAGACGATCTCTTCAATCAGTCGTGGTTTAAAGTGTGGGGGGATGTTCCACATTTGGATGGGGATGGTTGGTGTACAAAATGCGGTGAACAATTCGAGGGACAAAAAATCAGAAGAATCGCCTTGTATGAATTTTGTTATGAAACAGATCCAGGGTGTTGGGACCGAACCCGGAACCTCTACCGTCAAGTTTCAGCCCAATGCCACAGCTGTTTAAAAATTGATATCGATGAACTTATTCCTTCTTATTTGGTGGACGATTTTGTCAGACATGAAACTTCGGTCAACATAGCACGGAACGATGTCTATGGTGAAATTTACGGACGTGTTCGTTACAATTTTTGCGAAGGCGGCCCCATGTTGTGGAATTTCCCATCTCCGGAAGAAGCGCGTCATGAAGAACGTACCGATCGCACGATCCCACGACCTTTCAGAGGAGGTGTACAATATTTAAGATTGCTTTGTCTAATTCCCAACTGTCGCTGTTGGAGATTGCACTACCCGACGATGGGGGAACGTCGTCGGCGTCTCTTGACATCTAATGGTTGTCCTCTTTTTTGCACCTGCCATATGACCAGGCACCAATGTCCAATAGAATAAGTCTTTGTCTTAGCCTCTATATCCACTTCCAAGAATGTTCTTCAGGGACATTTATCGTTCTTGTACACAAGTTGCAGCCAGATCCATATTCACAAAGTTTCTTATTCTCGAACATTTCTACCAACGGTGAAAGATGTGATATTCTGATACAACGACTTCGACTTAGTATGGAGGATGGTGAAAGTCTTCAGTTAGAAACTCACACACTAACGTCACACCTCTTATACCAGAGGTGTGACGTTTTTTTATTTTTGTTTCTTGAAAGGATGGCTCAGAAAGAAAAGAAAGAAGAAGATGAGGCTTGGGGTGAAGATGAATCCACACCAGACAACGATCTGGTAAAAAAGAAACTAGGTGAGGTGACCGCTATTCTGGACATGGACGGGTACATGGTCGAGGGTGTCTTCAAATGTAAAGAAATGGGGTGGAAATATTTAAATCACCCTCTGTCCTATTCCTTACCCTTCTATCATGGCAATGTTTGTGAATTAAACGTCAAGGACCGATTCTCTGCCAAGTACGTAGAAGAAAACGTTTTTGATATTCCATACGGGGAGTTTTGGCTCGGCATGATAAATGGTCGAGAGGTTTCAAGAATGGTGTCCCGTTTGCACTACCGAGGACGAATAGCCTACAAAGGGGGTTGTATTGAAAAAAACCTTTTGAACGGTCTGGGCATCCCCAATATGAATTTGGAAGATATTGGTTGCCCTAAAATCAACGACATCATTCTGGAATGCCCATTTACCTTCGCCACCTGTGGTCATCACAAGAAAGATTTCCATTGCCCCAAGCAAGAAGTATTTTTAATGGAATGGTGGTTAAATAGATATATGTGGAACTGCAATATAGCCAACACTATCCAGCCTAAAGTCAAGAACCCCTTCATGTCTATGGATGGCAGTGACTTTGCCTTTATTTAATTATTTTGTTTTCTTTAAAGGAGGTGATTCGGAACTGAACCTTCCACCCATGCCTACCGAGTTCAAGGGGTTTAAAATTAGTAAAGGCTACGAACCAATGGACTATATTGCAGCCAATCGTTTAGAGTTTACCCAAGCTGATTATGAACCCTATGAAAATTATCAGAAATGGTATTTTGCCATGAAAAAAAGAATCAATAAAAAATATTTTTATTACAGATAGATCGGTGCAGCTATACAAGAAGGAGCTCTCCAACCTCCGTCTTGAATTGTTAATGCATTTGAAAGGATTTCCAATTACCGAGCGTTTCGTATTGTATGTACATTACAAACGCCATTGGTGTGGCCAATATCTCCCTTACGAGTTATATGGGAAAATGTATCTAGAGATGGAGAATGAAAATTAAGATGTATTTGACATTGAAAAAAAGAAATAAAAACCATGAAGTAACCTGACGAGTGGCCTTTTTTTTTATTATAGATAGAACGGATCGACGTTTAAACGCGCAGTCCATGACAATGGTTGATGAAGTAAGCGACAGCCAATTATGGCGTGCGGGCGAACAGATTGAAACCCCCGAGGATGATGAACTAAGAGACAGCCAATTACTGTGTGTGGCCGTCGAATATGAGAAACAAGTTGAAAAGCCACAGAAGGACGAAGAGGACTTGAGAGACAGTCAATTAGTGCGGGCGGTGGAAGACTATGAATCAGTCGAGGAAGTGAACCCTTATGCAGCGGAAGTGTTGTTTTGGTGTGACACCCAATCCCCGCCAACGAAAAGACAACGGCTCAGACCCCCCTCTCCGCGTTTGAACATTTTAGGATATCCGCTTCATTCGGGGAATACACCCGAACCGCCTTCTTCAAGTTTTCAACAAGCGCAAGAACTCATGAACTCGTACGATGAACAATACATAGACGATTTGTGGGAATGTATGGTGAACGAACCAACACCGACACTTCCTCCTGTACCGCTGGTCGAAGAAGAAAAAGAAGAAGAAGAAGAAGAAGAAGAAGAAGAAGAAGAAGAAGAAGAAGAAGAAGAAGAAGAAGAAGAAGAAGAAGCAGAAGAATCAGAAGACTATCAAGATTTGTTTGACGATTTACTGAACACTCAAACGGGTGGTGGGGCCAATGAAAATAACCCCCCCGATGCCACCTCTGCTGAGGATTATTTTGTTATCGAAAACGTGGAAACAAGAAATTGTCCTAAATTCCATGCTAAACAGCTGGTCTTTAAAACCATCATCCACAACCGTCCCCGAGAAAATATCGAAGAAGCGGTCGCGGCGGCTAACAGTTCTATCCGTCGGCTCCTTCAACACGTGTTACAAGAATTGCAAGCGGGGAACACCGATTATGTGCGGTTGGTAATCGATGGGGTCGATTTGGATTACCCCATTGAATTGCCTTTCATGCCGGTGATGGAATTGACCACTCTACGTGTTTTACGCCACTTGGAAGCCGTTCAACAATCGAAACGACAATTTTTACTCGACGGTGAAATGACGGTGGTGGTGTACCACGTGGTCGACCCCCCTGGAAGAGGTGTGTCTAAATTGCAACGGTTTTTAAACCGCAAACGTGAAGAACCCCTCCCGTGGCTGAAAACATTAGCGACCCGAACTTTAGCGGTGGTGTGTGCGTCGATGTACGAAGCAGTGGCCCATTTCTTGTATTGGCGCCAACACGGAACTCTGATGAAAAAACGTTCAAGGGATCTCCGTGATTTCACGTTGAGAGTAAGAGAAGACTGTGAAAGCGAGGGGGCGGAAAATTTGACAACGTTGCTGAACCGTCTCCATGAATATCTGATGAGAGATTATGGCGTGCGTGTGGTGGTTCTAGATTGGGAGAACGACGACCGACCCATGTTCGTGGGAGAGGGTGACACAGATTCGGTGATCTACTTGTATAAAATCCACCAAGACTTGCATCTGTTGTTACAACCGGAAAAGATCCAACACGCTCAAAAGCACCAAGGGTTTTGTCGACGGTGTTTTTATTTTTTTTGGAACGGGACTCGACGGGTTACTCCCCATGTTTGTGGACAGGTCGAACGAGGTCAACGTCTGTCTCAAGTGTGCGGTCCACGGGCCAACCGAAGCGTTCGATGTGAAGCTTTAGACTCTCAAGAGTTGGTGTCCGTAAAAAAATCAGTGGTCTCGATTAAAAAGACAGAAGACGGTTCGTGTGCTTTTCACGCCATAGTGGTAGGAAAGTGGATGGCTGAAGGACGCCTCCGTCGAGACCTCACAATTCACCAAGAAGAGGAACAAGCCCGAGCCTTGTGCACGCGTTCGGGTCTTCGTTGGGGTTCGTGCGGTCGTGCTGAATTGTTTCGTTTGCAAGAAGTGTTGAAAGAAGAGGGTGTGCGGTTGCATGTCTATTACCACGATTTGAACTGCATCGGGTTTGCTGGCGATTTGACCGCGTTTGGTTCTCAGAAACCGACGTGCGACGTGTATTTGTTCCACCACGACGAACATTACGATGTGATCACCACTATGACGGGGTTTTTAAAAAAGAATTATTTCTGCCCCGAGTGTGACGTGGGGTACTCGGAAAAGAGCAAGCACAAGTGTCGACCGTTTTGCGAATGCTGTTATGAAACAATCGCCAACTGTTCCCAAGAAGTGATTCAATGGACTTCCTGCCCCACGTGCCACCGTCATTTCAAGTCGGACGTGTGCTTCGCCAACCACAACCGTGTCACGCCACATCGAGTACAAGGCCGTCAAGAACACTGGAGTGTGTGTCAACGGTACCGGCGGTGTGTCGACTGTCAGAAAGTAGTAGATTTGCACAAGAAGCATCAAGGTCTGCGCGATCTCACTTCTCATCGGTGTGGAGAACAACAATGTATTCACTGCCGTCAATGGGTGTTGTCGGACCACCTATGCCACGTTCAACCGATGGTAATCGACGAGAACGACGAACAAGATATGGGTCGTTTCATTTTTTTTGACATTGAAACCATGCCCTTGGAAGCGGTCCATCGGGTCAATCTAGTGGTGGCCATGAAAGTGTGCACTCTGTGTGTGGGATGGACGAACCACGACGGACAGTGCGAACAGTGTGGAGAACGTCAAATGGTCTTCGCCACCATAGATGCTTTTTGCACTTGGCTATTTCGTCCCGAACACCAAAATTCCATTGTGTTTGCTCACAATTTCATGGGGTACGATTCGTACTTTTTGCTAGAATGGTTGTGTGCACGTGGACAACGCCCCGAGGTGGTGATGCGTGGTGCCAAATGCATGTACATGTATGTGAAAGGTCTGAACTTGAAGTTTAAAGATTCGCTGTGTTTTCTTCCGATGGCGCTGCGCAAATTTTCCAAGACCTTTAACTTGCCGGAAGAGAAGGGGTATTTCCCTCATTTTTTAACACCCCGGCAAATCAAGACTACGTGGGGCCCTACCCGGTGTTGGAATTCTATGGGGTCGAAACGATGAAAGAAGAAGACGCGGAAAAGCTCCGACTGTGGCACACCGAACAGCACGGAAAGACGTTTCATTTGCAAGAAGAGTTGAAGCATTACTGTCAACAAGATGTGATTCTTTTGAAACGAGGGGTTTTAGAAGCGCGACGTATTTTTCTAGACGTGACGGGGTTTGACCCCTTTGTGAAATGCATCACGTTGGCTTCAGCCTGTATGTGGTCGTACCGTTACCGGTTCATGCCTCCTAACAGCATCGGAATCATCCCCCAAGGCGGCTATACACCTCAAGACATACAGTCGTTGAAAGCCAAGAAATGGTTGTGGCGGTTGGAACAACAAACCCCAGGCCTTCGACTTCACACTTGCTACAGTGTGGAGGGGGAGAGACGTCGATTCTGGGGGCTAAAGTAGACGGGTACGACCCCAAGACACGCACAGTGTACCAATTTCATGGGTGTTTTTGGCATGCGTGTCCCCTCTGTTTCACCAACGCTCAGATGTTCCACCCCAAACTTCGTCAGAAGATGGGAGATATACGCAACGCCACCGAACAACGCACACGACGGATGCGGGAATGGGGTTTCAAGGTGGTGGAAATGTGGGAGCATGAATGGGATGGTATGCAAAGTGACGACAACAACGACACATTCCCCCAATGGATGAAACACCGAGAGCCGCTAAACCCTCGGGAAGGGTTGTTCGGAGGCCGCACCAATGCTCTCAAACTGCATTTTAAATGCCCTGAAGGAAGTCGTGTCGATTACGTGGATTTTACCTCGTTGTACCCGTCCGTGATGTTGTCAGGTGGGGCCTACCCTGTCGGCCACCCCACTTTGATCCGACGGGACTTAAAATCACCCCTGACGGAACACTATTATGGGTTCAACAAAGTCAAAGTGCTTCCGCCTCGTCACTTGTACATCCCCGTCTTGCCGTCACACATTCAAAACAAACTGATGTTTGTGTTGTGCCGTACATGTGCCGAACAGCTCAGGCAAACGAAAGGGCGGTGTTGTCACAATGCCGAAGAACGGGCTTTAGTGGGGACGTGGACCACCCCTGAATTGAAAAAAGCCATTGCTCTGGGGTACGTCATTCTCGACGTTTATGAAGTATGGCACTACCCCGAGACGTCGTTGGTGTTGTTTGGAAAGTACGTAAACACCTACTTGCGTTTGAAACAAGAAGCCTCCGGGTGGCCTGCATGGTGTCAAACGGAAGAGGACAAACAGCGGTACGTGGACGAGTACTTGGCCCATGAAGGAATCCTTCTGGAACACATAGAAGCCAACACAGGGTTACGGAATTTGGTCAAATTGATGTTGAACAGTCTGTGGGGAAAATTTGGCCAGAACCCCCACTTGCCCGTCACCGAATACGTGGACGACCCCAAACGGTTTGTCGAAATCATGTTTGGACCTAAAACTGAGGTCAAACACCTGTTGTTGATCAACGAAAACCTTGCCCAACTTCAATACGACCGGGTCGACGACTTCACACGTGAAAGTGGATTTGCCAGTGTGGTGCATGCGGCGTTTGTGACCTCGTTTGCGCGTTTGAAATTGTACCGCTATTTGGAAGAGCTCCAAGAACGTGTCTTGTACTTTGACACCGATTCGATCTTCTACGTCACACACCCAGGACAAGTTTTGCTCCCGTTGGGGGATTATTTGGGTGATTTGACGTCTGAATTGAAACGACCGGGGGACTTTATTCGCGAATTTGTTTCAACGGGGCCCAAGAGTTACGCCTACGTGACCGATCAAGGTGAGAAGGAAGTCAAGTGCAAAGGCATACCCCTCAACGTGATGTCGAGTGCCGTGATCAATTTCAAATCCATGCTACGGTTGGTGGAAGGCATGGAAGAAAAGTACGTGGTCACGGAACCGCACCGCATCCAACGGGACGCCAAACGCCGTCAGTTGAAGACCGTGGAGATGTCCAAGGACTTTCGTGTGGTCTACGACAAACGAGTAAGACGTGGAGTGGAGACGGTACCATACGGGTATTTAGACGAAAGAGAAAATGAACAGTGACCAGAACCTCTATGATGGTCGACGAGAAAACATACCAGGCGATCAAACTGACGACCGCCGAGACACGGGCTTGGTTGAACGTACACACGGAGGCGTTCTTGGTAAAATTAGAAGAACGGTACCGGTGCATCATGTTACCCCTAAGTCGTGAAGGAGAAACGCGTTCGATACGTCTGAACGCCGATGCACAAAAGTTTTACCATTGGACCATCCGTCTAAACGAGAGAGATCAAGAAAATTTTGGTGAAATTCTCTACAACCGTGTGAAGTTGACAGACCTTAAAAAAGAGTGTCAAACTTTAGGTCTTAAACGTCGTCTAGAGAAACGATGGCTTTCAAAAAGTGCACAAATATGGAAGAAGAGAAGCGCAGAAAGGAAGAAGAGAAGAGAAGAAAGAAAGAAGAAGAAGACCATAAAAACACCCACACCTGAACCTGAACCGATGAATGAGCATGCTTCCTCCCAGTGTGTCGGATTGGTGTAAACGGTTTCGCTGTTGGATCGCCTGTTGTGGTGGGACCGTAGTGGTAGTGACGGAAGAAGATGCCCCCTCGTCGTCGTCGTCAGAAGAAAACGAAAGTTCAAATTCAACAACTGTTGCATCGGTCGTACTACAACCCAAAGAAAGCTGAAGGGTATGCGGGGTACGACCAATTGGCACGTCAAGTTCAAAAAAAAGGTATTAAACGTCGACAAGTGAAAGAGTGGTTGGAAAAACAACCGGGGTACACGCTCCACAAACCCGTTCAACGGAGATTTCGCCGCAGCCGTGTGATCGTGGATGGGTTGGACGAACAATGGCAAAGCGATCTGGTGGACGTGCAACGGATGTCTGACGACAACCAAGGTTACAAACATTGGTTGACGTGTATAGACGTGTTGTCCCGCTACGCTTGGGTGTGTCCGATCAAAAATAAAACGGTCCCCCAAATCATTCAAGCTTTTCAAAGTATTTTCAAAGAAGGACGTCAACCCAAAGTGTTGCAGACCGACCAAGGGACCGAGTTTCTCAACCGTCACGTGCAAGCGTTTTTCAAATCTCAAGGGATTCGTCATTTTGTCACCTACAGTGACCCCAAAGCACAAATCGTCGAACGGTTTCATCGCACCATCAAGAACCGGCTCTGGCGGTATTTCACCGCCCAGAACACGCAAAAGTACGTGGACGTCTTACCGGAATTTGTCAGCGGGTACAATCAAGCCTACCACCGGTCCATCCGTCGCAGCCCCGACTCTGTCACATACGAAAACGCCCAAGAAGTATGGCACACGTTGTACGACAACGACGTGAAAAACACCCCGCGTCGCCGGTTTCGTTTTAACGTGGGCGATCAAGTGCGTATGAGTAAATTGGATCGAGCGTTCAAAAAAGGGTACTTACCCAACTGGACGGAAGAAGTGTTTGTGATCGCGTCGCAGATGCAAGGCACCCCGCCAAGGTATAAATTGAACGAATGGGACGGAGACCCCATCAAAGGTTCTTTCTACGAACAGGAGTTGCAACGGGTGACGGTACGTCCTGAAGATTCATTCCGTGTGGAAACCATTGTGAAACGCCGTCGACGTGCGGGAAAAAGTGAAGTGTTGGTGCAGTGGAAAGGGTGGCCTGAGAAATACAACAGTTGGATTCCCGCCTCGCAGTTGGAATGAGTGGATTACCGCACAAAGAGTCGTTCTACGTCCGTCTCCCCAGCAATGTAATCACTACAGAACATGAGAACACGGCCTGGGATTACTTGGTCCCACTACCCTACGCGTTGAATTTTACCGAACTCGACGAATGGACCGCGGGTGTGACCTCGGTATTTCTACCCCCTCTGGGGAAACAAAACGCTTTTGACAATGTGTTCATCTATTCAAATCTGGTAACTGGAACGTTGGTGGGGGATGTGGAAACACCGCTCTTGTGTACGGTGGACATGAAAGCCGGATTGACCGAAGGGGTGACCCTTGGTGGTGTGTTGCGAGAACCCGAACAATTGATGTATTGTCCCTTGAGGGTAGGGTATATAGAGTCGATTCGTCTTATACTGCGTGACGAATTTGGAAACACTCTGACGGTGTTTGACCGCGGACAGACGGTGGTGGTGTTACATTTTCTCAAGAAACGCTTACCTATGGGGGAACGACGTTTGGTGTTACCCAGCAACGCTTCCAAAGAATTGTACCCTGACAATACGGGGCACACGTTCAGTGTTCGTCTCCCCGCCTCTCTCAACTATGTGCCGGACGACTGGGAAGTAGGAATGGTGTACCTGACAGTGCCCACTCCTGAAGGACGGATCGAACAACTGTCACCGATGCGTCAAGTGGGGACAGGGGTGGTCCTCTCTAATAACACGTGGTACCCCAATGGGGCCAAGTGGCACAACTTACCGGCAGACAAATACCACTCCACCGAGAGTTTGGTGAAAGCCTTCAACACCCAACTGCATGAAGTGATCACCAAACACGTCAGAAATGTCCAGAATGGGAGTTGTGTGGTAGAGGGGCAGAATGAATTGATCGCATACGGGTTGTTGTTCACCAAAAACGAAGCCAACCCCGCTTTCACTTACTCCCGAAGGACAACCCTAAGCCCCGGTCTATACACGGTGGAAGAAATTTTGACATGGGTCAACGCTCAATTTTCCTTGATCAAGATGACGGCAGCCATGTTTGCGGGTTCTGGACCAACGAAACCTCCTAAAATGGAGACTACGTGCGTCTATACCATGCTAAAGGATTCTAATGGTAAAGGTCATTCCGAAGGATTCACGGTCAACAGTAGTTCCATATTGAAACGGTTGGGTTTTGACGATCAGAAATACGAAGGGGGTTCTCAGGCCAATTTTGACCTGAACATTTTTTGTGGTGAGATCTGAAAAGGTGACGGCAGCGCTCGATGACAGCCGGTGGACCAAGATTTGGATGGAGGAGGATCAGAACACGGTGGTGTTGAAACGGTGGACGCTCGACGCAAACCTTTACGTGATGATGTCTCTGGAGCTGGTGGATTACTTTGGATTTCCCAAAAACAAAAATGATGCCAAGCTTGGGTTTAAAGCTCAACCCGGTCCACCCGTTTTCACCAAACTTGACAAAACACAATTGACTTGGCAAGGGGACCCCCCGATGATCTGGTCTGGACCAACCTGGACTCTACCCGACACTGGCACGAACGTGGCACTTGCCCCCACTGCTGTGTTGCGAAGCGGTCTCCGGTTTTCAGAAATCGTGTTGGGTCGTGGACTGATGGGGGGCATGTACGTCTACACCAACATCGTGGACTATTCCATCGTGGGGAATTTCAACGCGCCGGTGTTGGACATCGTACCGGTGGGGGGCGAACACGGGGGACGCAAGACGTACGAATTCAAACATCCGCACTACAACACGTTGCGTCTTTCCACCTTTCAAGACGTGGACATGTACCTCCGCGATTCGCGGGGTCAAACGGTGGATTTTGGAAACGGGTTGGTTCTCGTCACGCTGCACATCCGACCTCGTCAATCCGAACGCTGATAAAAGGACTTGTCGAAAGAGGGAGGTCTTCACAATCACGATGGTGGGGTTCGGAGGTATGATGCGTGGGATTCAAAACAAAGTGGTACGTGCTACCCAAGAAGCCGTAGAAGTGGGTAAACAAGCCGTGGGAGCCGTGGGCGCTCAAGTGGGTCGAGATGTGTTAAATGAAGGTCGCGATTTCAAAGACGCCTTGCAGAAACGTGCGTTGGAAAGGTTCCAAACTCAAGAACGGTATTCAGGACCTGCTCCTTCGGTTTCCCATAAAAGGCCCCGACGCAAGAGACGCGCCCCCACGGCTACAGCCATCAAGAAAAAGAAACAACCACGACGCAGGAAACAACCCAAGACCTTTGACGTGTTCGATTCATGATGATGATGTTGGGTGGTGCAGGACGCAAACGCTCGGCGATGGGGGAAAGTGGGGGACGGCTCATTCCGGTCAAGAAAGCCCAATTGGGGGATTTGTTCAGCCCGTTGCCGACGGAAGTCTCCGTGAAAGACGGGTACTGGCAAGATTACCACCCCACTCAAGCTACCATGACCCCGTGTCAATTCTTCATTCCCGCCTCTAGCGATTTCATCGACATGGGAATGTGCCAACTCAATTTGGGAGTGAAACTCGTCAAAGCCGATGGGGGAGACATACCATCGACGTGGTTGAGCGTCGGGGTGGTGAACAACGTGGGGCATTCGTTGATCAAACGCTTCGACGTAAAATTGAACGACACGTCGGTCGGCGAACCCACCGACCTGTACCATTACAAGGCGTACGACTCCAATTTGAGAAATTTCACCCCCGATCAAAAAGACAATTACCTGCAGATCGAAGGGTGGTACACGGACGAGAGCACCGACGCCAAGATGAACAATTACGTCACGGGGGCCACCAATGTCCCCTTGGCGGCGACCGACCCCGTCTTCAACAAGGGGTACGACGAACGCACCCGTCTTTTCTACACCAACTACACCAAGGACGGAACACAAGTTGCACCTAACAACGTCGCACAGGCTACTCGCGAAGTGCACTTTATCATCCAACCGGCCGTGGACGTGTTTCAGTCGGGTCGGTATTTGGTGCCCGGGGTGTCGATCGTCATCCAGATCGATTTCAACGACCCTCAATTTGTGCTGATGGCTAGAACCGATGCCACCGCCCGTTTCAAAATCACCAGCGCCGAATTCCGGGTCCGTCACGTCAAAATTCAACCCGCTGTTCATTTGGAGATCGAAGACAAACAATACAAACAACAGCAGACCGTGGTGTACCCCATCCGCACTAGCAAACCCATCCGTCGCACCATGGAAATAGGAAAATCCGTTTTCTCCTTTACCGATCTCTTTCAACAATCGGTACCCGATCAATTGACCATCGGGTTTGTTAAATCGACAGCCTTCAATGGTGCTTACAACGAAAATCCCTACAACTTCAAATTATATGGACTGAAAGATATCCGTATGGTGATCAATGGGTCGGAACGTCCCATAAACCGCATTGAATTCAAATCACACGACGGCGTGGAAGGATACGAAATGATGTTTTCGTCGACAGGAAACATGCACCGAGGGTTTTCCAACGGCATAAAAAGAAAAGATTACGCCAATGGAAACGCCCTGCTGTGTCTCAATTTTACACCAGACGGAAAAGACGCCAAGAACTACACGTACAAGAAAAACGAAGGCACGTTGGACCTGTTCCTGAATTTCAAGGAGCCTTTGACCGAAAATTTGACGGTCTTGTTTTTACCTGAATTTGAAAACGAAGTCTTGATAGATCCCAACAAGGTGGTGTTGATGTCCAAAAATTACTAAAAAAAAGATGCCCACTGAAGGAGGTTTGGATTCTCAACAATTGCATTGGTTGGTGCGGGCCGACAGACGGTTGCGTCCGTCCTTCCTGGGAGTGTTTCCCGCCGATCGTCTACCACCCACCCATTCTCCGGGTACTGGTTTGATCGTCAACACTGATTTGGCGGACCAACCGGGGACACATTGGGTGTCCATGTATTGGGACGGGGATGGTCGGGCCGAATTTTTTGACAGTTACGGACAGACCCCACAGTCGTACCATCCGTCGTGGAGGAACTATTTGGGTCGCGAGTGTCGCTACACCAACCGAAGTCTTCAAAGCCCTCAGACAACCGTTTGTGGGCATTACTGCCTTTACTACTTGAGTCAACGGGTACGGGGTCGGTCCTTGAAAGACATTGTGATGACGTTTTCAGGATCCCCACAAATCAACGACCGACGGGTGTGTCATTGGGTGTGTCGTTCGCCCCGCATATTGCGTAGTCAGAAAAGTCGTCAATTTTGTCAAAGTTCTGTGTGTCGTCGCGACGCACACCGACGACGACGTTGTTAAAATTTTTGAATAAATACTTGTAACCTACAGCCTCTGTTTCTTGTATTTGATCATGGAAGGGTTTGATCCTCGTCTGAAGACTCCCTCCAACCTACAGGTGGTAGGCCCCAGCAAATCGGGAAAAACCCATTGGGTGCGACGGATGATCCAAGAACGTCAAGATATGTTTCGGCAACCGCTTTCCCGGGTGGTGTACTGTTATGGAGAATGGCAACCGATGTTCGACACCTTTCCCAAAGAAGTGCAGTGGGTGAAAGGCATGCCTGAAGACTTTTACGAAAAGTTTGAAGGACAGCCGGGTCTGTTGATATTGGACGATTTGATGGCTGAGTGTTCGAACAACGAGGCTGTGGAAAAACTTTTCACCCGTGGGTCGCATCACCGTCAATTGACCACGGTGTTGTTGACACAGAATTTGTTCCGCAAAGGTCAACGCACGCAGAGTTTGAATGCCCATTACGTGGTGGCGTTTAAAAACCCTCGAGATCGGTCGCAAATGGCTTTTTTGTTTCGTCAGGCGTTTCCCAAACAAAAACACCCCGAAGAAGCATTTAAAGACGCCACCGACCAACCGTACGGTTATTTGTTGTTCGACTTTGAAACGGACACACCTGAGACGTTGCGGTTACGCACCAATATTTTTCCCACGGACACCGGAGCTCAAGAAGTCTACGTGAACAAAGAATGGATGAAATGATCTTATCGGGGGCCGATGACGGTTGGGATGAGGAAACCTACTCTCCGCTGGACACACCCCCCATCGACGGAGTGTTGGGAAACACACCCACCTCTTCTCCACAACCGCCCTCAACTACAGAGTTTCAACGCGATCTTGTACGGTTGGGTCTTATCCCCAACGAAGAGACGTTTATGGTAATGTGGAGACGATTTCACCAATTGAGTGCTATACAACAACGCACCCCTGAAGAGGAAACAGAGTTTGTTGATTTAACCGACCGTTTGAATGAATTGCAAAAGGACTGGGGTGAAGCGATAGAAAGAGAACGAGCAGAACAGGTGTCTGCTGTGGATGCACTTTTGGAAAGCATGATCGAACCACCCGACGGCACCTCCACACCTAACCCTGTCTTATCGCCAATCCCGCCGACACCTCCAGGTTCATCCCCGGATTCATCCCCGGGTCCAATACCGGATTCACCACCATCATCACCATCACCACAACCCTCTCCACCCCGAGTGCAGACCACCACCACGGCATCGACACCTCAACACCGTCCGGTGGTGGGTCGAAAAACCCCACGCGCCCGTCCACTTCAAAGACCTTCTTCTTCTTCTTCTTCTTCTTCCCAGATGTCCTTTACCCAACAACGGCGGCAATTGGAGACCACCATCCAACGGGTGGAACGTGAATTGTACGATACTTCTTTGCCCTATGCACGGGTGCAACGGTTGCAACAGAAACTGACTGAAATGGAAGAACGGTTGGCTGAGATGAATAATAATCGCAGTAGTCCCGCACAACGGCGCCGTGAAACTGTCCGACGAAGAGGAAGTGAACAAAATGTCACTTCGGCCACCAGTCGAGAAACCTTAGGTCGGGGAGACCACAGGACCACCACTACCACCCGTACGACCACCACAGTGCGTAAGGGACGCCGACCGGTCACTCGACGGAATTCGCGCAGCGTGTCGTCCCCCTTATCTTCATCGGCTTCTTCCACACCCCAACGGGGTCAAGGGGACATCAACCAATTGATTGGACATTTGAAAAAAAAGCATAAATAAGAACCGACGTTATTATTTAGAAAAAAAATGACTAGCAATCGCCGCCGATTGAAGCAACGCCGATTGCGGCGGGTAAAACCGGGGAGAAGTGTTCGTCATAAAGAGTATAAATTAGTACGGGATCAAAGAAGAAGACTACCCATCTTTAAAGGACCCAGACAACGTGGAGGAAGTTGGGCATCATTGGCTAAAAGTGCGAGAGGGTTTGCAAACCGGATAGGAAAAATAAGATTTCAATGATGCATACTCGTCGAGGTACAACAGGGTTAATCGGAGGACGGCGTCGTCGTCGTCGTGGAGGTCAGATTCCTATCTATAAAGGAGGAAGACGTAGAAGAGCGCCCATCCCCATCTATAAAGGTGGAAGACGTAGACCATCACTCCCTATCTATATAGGAAAAGGACGAAGGATACCCTTCTACAGAGGATCTGGACAACGTGGAGGAAGTTGGGCATCATTTAAGAAGGGTTTGGAGAAATTTGGAAAACGATTGGCCAACGGGATAGTGGAAACAGTTACTTTTGGTGCCGCTCCAACCCCTTTCAAAGGTGTTCAAAAAAAATATTGAAACAAAATGGTTAGAAGAAGACGTCAAGTCAATCAACGTGGTGGTTTTTTTTTTTGGGGCCGCGGCACGGGCCGCTGTGCGAAGGATGGCTAGTGCGGGTGCAAGACGGGCTGTCACGGCTGCAGCAAGGAGGGCACTCAAACGAAGACTTACCAAGACACTGGTAAAATCTATGGCTAAGAAAGCCCTTAAGAAAGCAGGGCCGGCATTGGTGTCGGCTGGTGTGAGCTCAGGGGTTGGGTTTGCGGGGGACGCCATCATGAATAAGATTGCGCAGAAGAAAAAACAGATAAATACCCGGAGAGTATGGACTCAACTAACAAAAGATGCGTTTCGGAAAGAAGAAGAAGAAGTTGGGTTTTCTTAACCACAACCATGGTCTTCCACCATGGATGATGAAAGGTCGTGGGGGTGCATGGTATAAAAAGAAACGTGCACAACGACGTTACGACGGATTACAGAAACCATTTCCCCGTTTTCAAAGTGGAGGTCAACGTTTTCCTACAATAGCCGGTAGAGTATGGAAGAGGAAGAGGAAGATCAGGAAACAATGATGAGCGGACGACGTGTTCAACGTCAAGGGCGTTATTGGGATGCCTTGCGCGGTGGAACGTCAACACAACGGCGTCAATTACTCAAGTACGCCACCCCCGACCAAGTCGATGCCATGAGTGAAATCACCTACAATTTTCTTCAAGGAAAACTTCCAATCCCCCGAACTCAACTCAAAACGTTCACCAATCAAAAAAACATATGGCGGAAAATCGGCGACCCTAGACGCAGTCAAAAAGAACGTCGCAAATGGATACAAAAAGGCGGTGGTGAGAACATGTCTCTTTTGCTCCGCGGTCTGAAACAAGGGGTGCGTCGGGGTGTGAAACAAGGGGCTCGAAAAGTACAACGTAACTACAGTCAAAGAACCCAAACGATTCAACCCCTACAACCTACACGACAAGATAAAATTCAAGAACTGGAACGGGATATTCAGCGGATGGAATCCACACTCAAAACTATTTAAGGTTCTTTTGGACTCCAGTATTCTTCAACCATGAAGTATACACAAAAAGCGTATTTGACGATGTCACGACCCTCCACCACAGCCACCGCTGGCCCATCCATGGTGGGAGGAGGGGAAAGTGGTGTGGACATGAACCGGTTGTTGAAAACGATGGCCATGCGTGAAGAAGAATCCAAAACACCTTACACCAACCAGTTGATTCAGATGAAAGAGGACCTCGATCGTCTGATGAAAGACACCAATACCCCCGTGTCGGTGAAATTGAACATGATCAAAGACAAGTTAATAGGGTACCGACGTCTGTTGAAAAAAAGTCGAACTCTTCGGGGGACGCCCGCCGCCGGTACTTTGATGGCTGCTACTCCATCTACCCCAGACACAACCATCACGCCTGTTAGGAGACGTTCCCGAACTCCAACACGTCGAGAGGTAGAGGCTGTGGAACCGCGTCGGTTGTTTGATCAAAATCCCACACCCTTGTATCCCACACCACCAACTACTGTGGGGGAAGAAGAAGATAGGGGTGTTCGAACGCGCATGCAAAAAAGTCTCAGGGATGCTAGAAGGAGTCTGGAAGAATTAAAGAACACTCCAGGGAGTAGCGGTCAAAAGAACAAGAGAGCAAAGAAGAAGAAGAAGAAGAATCAGAAAGGTCGGGGGTGGACGGACAAGGGTTGGGTTCCCCAACCTGGAGAACCAGGATTTACCTGGAAAAACTGGAAAAAAGGCGGAAGTCTCCCACCCTTTGATCCCTTCAAAAAAAAAATACACCCTTTTTCTATACACCACCTTCTCGTTCATGGAAACGTGTACGTTTTGCAAGACAATAAAAAAAACAGTTGTGTTCAAACTAATTTTATTGTGTCTTCTCTTTACAACAATTTTCACGTAACGCGTGACGACGAACAAATAACTGAAAAGCCTTTAACACGGCTTGAACCAATTCAACCAAGGCGAACCACCACCATGGACGATGCATGTCTAGGTTTGTTGCAACAGGTATTCTAACTGGTTTAATTCTTGAACCAACTGTTGCTCGGGGGTGATGACCGTCTCTCCTTCTTGCACTACTTGTTCCACACACACTTCTTTATCTGGTTTCTTTTTCCTGACACGTCTTTCTTCTTTTCTTTTGCGTTTTGCTTTCAACTCTGTTGGCTGTGGGTTGGAGAACGGTGTGGGGTCTGGTTGAGGAGTCAAACACTCGTGGGTGACCTTTACTTGATCCCGATACTTTTTCTTTTCACGGTTCACCAACTGTAGCTTGGGACCCAGTTCTCGTACAATCTGTTCGACCAAAGAATCAACTTCACTGAAACCGATCGATTCTGTAGAACTGAAAACCAACGCTTCTTGTATTCTTTCATTCCAGGCCGATACCATTATTCCCCATTGCGTTAAAACATCTACGGCACGGAGACGCTCTTGAAAACGGTCTAACCCGAACAGATCCATGGTGTAAGTGAAGTGGTTTTCGTGGAAGTTAAGAATTTATGCTTGTATTTATGGTTCGACTTGATTTTCTATTCCTTGTTGGAAAATTGTTTCGCACGAATCGAGGAACATCGACAAGTCACGAGTTTCACGCGCCAACGGTTTAAGGAAAGAAATCCAACGCTCAAAGTCTTGCATCGAAACCTCGCTTAAATCACTTTCGATCACCTCCCAGCAGGCGTTTCTGATTTTTGACAACCATACTGAACAACCTTCTTCCATCTTCTGAGCTTTTTCCATCACTTCTTGCTTCGAACTCAATCTCATCTTCTTTTCTAGGATCTCTGTGATTTCTTCCTGCATCCTCTTCATCCTCTTCACCGTACAAGCCATGATCAGTTGTGGTTGGATTATGCCATGCCCTTGAATTTATCATCTCGTCCATATCCAACAGTCTTTCATACAACACTTCGTCTACAGCCTTTTTCACTTCATCTTCTTTTTCTTTTGTCTGCTTGTCCAAAATCGGTAACAGATGTTCAATCGCTTGGTTCAACATTCTGTCTTGCATATCATTCAACGTTTTCAAGTGTACAAGCAACACGCCAATCTCTTCTATAGCACTCTTCATGGTGAGCTGTGTTTCAATCCGAAGGTGAATACAAATGAACGTTTAACCCGTGCGTCTTTGAAGATAACGATGGAGTTTATCCAACTGCTCGTCCGCGGTCGGTTCTCTTTCCTCTTTTCCTATTTTTGGCATGCAACAACAAATCAATAACGCAAGACAGTTCAAACAACAATTTTGGATCTTCCCCCACATGTTTCTTCTTCAAAGGTTGCGAGAGGTTTTGGCAAGTGTAAAGAAACCGACTCTTCTTTTAGCTTTTCGATGTCCCGGTCTGGCAGCAGGCTTGACAGGGACCGTATTAGAAAATAAACCACTACTTGGAAAACCAATGTAAAGGTAAACGCACCCCAAAAAATTGGCCACCCGCACACAGCCATTACCAAAGTCCTTGACGACTTTCTTCAACCATGACTTGATCTCGTAAGGCAGAAATGATTTTCAATTTGAATTGTATCATCTGGAACAATTCGTGCATCAATTGTCGGTCATTCGCCACACCCAAAGTACGGTCACTCATCAAACTACGTTTGTTATTGGCATACCAAAGCAACTGGTCCAACTCCCTAAACATGTTTTCTTTCAATTGGTACACCGTGTCTTCTACCATCTCTACATCTGGCGTTTCCTGGGGCTCCATCGCGCATCTACCAGTCGTTGTACATGTCGGCTCTTCTTATGGATCCACCGTGACATTATTAGCTTGTAATTCGTCCTGCATTTGTTTTTCCAATCGAATGACAAAACGCTCCCAAGCATCTTCAGCGTCCACACGACCAAACCACATACACCACAATCCTAGCAACGTGAAGAACATCTTTCAATGAAGCACTTTTCAATTGTCTTTCTTTTTGTAGATACATCCACACCGAAAAAAATTACCCTCGCAGTAAGGACATGTTCTTTCCCATGGTGGGTAACAGTGACGGTTTGGACAGTTCACGCCTTCTCCATTTACTTCATTGCACAAACATGTTCTAGCAGTCACTCGCAAATCCAACACGATGTAATGTTTACCGCAGAACGGGTTTAACACAACAGCATAACCTTCGTCCAAATGATATACATCTTCCCCGTCCACCAACATCGATTGACCTTGTGTCATTAACATCGTCAACCATTGTTGAACCGGTTTTGGGTTTTGTCCGCATCGCCCACACACCGCCACACACCACCCCTTCAACTCCCCTAGAAGAGACCCCCTTGCCGGTTTGCAGGGACCCCACAGGACTGTTCCGCATTCTCTTCTTCTTTTTCGTCTTCTTGGTCCGCCGCATCGCCGCCCACTCCGCCATTCCCCACCTCCCATTTTGAGGATTTCTCAAAAGCCTTTCGGTACTTCTTGGGGATGTTACAATTATGCACATCTCGGTTTTCTATCCAGAATTCGTACGCCAACACTGCATCTCTTGTAGGGGCTTTGAATCCTTGATTCGTTTCCAACACACGGAAATACCATTCTGCGGGGTAAGAGAACTCTCCTTTACGACCTACTCTTTCCACGGTTGTCTTTCCGTCCAATGTCACTTTCTCTGTTTCTACGTACACCTTGGAGATAGGTTCACCGTCGTGTTTTCTTTTTCTTCTCTGTCTTCCACGCTCCTCTACAGGTAAGTGTACGTAGTCGAAACTTACTGTGTGGTTGTCTACTGTGATTTTCTTGACACACACTGTCTCCAATATCTCCTCTAACATCTTCTCGGCTGGGGTGTTACCCGACATCAAGTTAAAGCCAAACGTTCTATGGCCACCATTATAACCACTCAATCCAACCAAGTTTCCATTAGGGTATCTTTGAGCACTCAACCCATCATCATGGCATCCATAGGACCCCAGCAATCCTGGCTCCTGGGAGGTAAAACTCTCTCCAAATTTTGCCCGTTTGTTATAGGTTTGTCTCCAAGTCGTGTCATTGAGGAAAGCCGAGTCTCCAAATAACGAAGAAGGTTTGTTGTAATCTTTCCCAAATAATCTTATCCGTTCTTTCTCTGCCTCCATATCCCGCTCGATGTTGAGAGGTGTGAAATTCGTCATGACTGACTTCTTTTTTCCATCACACTTCCCTATGTAACCAACCGCCCCGCTGACCAGTACTGTCCGACATTTTCAGCCGCTGACTCCAAGTTATTTTGTCTGGAGGCTCACTTTGTGGAATAATCGCTGACCAGTAGGTCCCCTTCCTTTTTACAGGACCGTGGGCTCAAGAAGGTTGGATGTCTGAACTAACCTCTATTACTACTATCCTAGTAGGCGTTCCTTTATCCACGGTGGGCGGCCTATTGGGCTTAATATCTGCTATTTGCACCGTTTTCACTAGAAAGCTTACTAAAAAAGTATCAAAACATGAAAATACGGTTCAGCTTGCAAAATCAAAAGAGAACAGCATAAACGATCTTGTATCAAAAGCTTTGAGCGACAACAGTATTGATGAGAAAGAATTTGGCTACATTATGGCCGAGCTTCAAAAATACGAAACCTTGAAAAGCAACATCAGAAAGCGCAATAATGAGATTTTAAAAAACGAGGTTCCCGATGTTCAGAAGCTGAGAGAAGAACTGAAAAGAGAGATTGTCGAGCAGCTCATAAGTCCAAAGAAATAACTTTATCCTTTGACAGAACGCCTTATGGTTATATTTACAAACTGAGATATGATAATATTATATATGGTAACGCAAGAAGATATTGAATTAAAAAAATATTATCCCCACTCTATAGGGTTTCATGCCTATAGAGGCGGTATTAATTTCGATTGGGGCGGAGTGGCCTACGATGTTTTCAAAAAAGAGATTGGCGGCCCTGTCCATCACTATGACGGTCTTGTGGAACACGCCTTGACGAAGGCCTTG